>CM035625.1:5242500-5755000 GCA_020496765.1 Gossypium stocksii
ATTTTGGTTACGAATGAGATCGTATAATGTACCATTTGGGATGAACTCATACACCAATAGAGGAACTTCAGCCTCTAAACAACACCCTAAAAGCTTAACCACGTTCCTGTGATTAATTTGAGATAAAATTATCACCTCGTTAATGAATTGTTCAACCTTCTTTTCATCAAATTTCTTTCCTGCCACCATTTTGGACTTCTTAATAGCCACAATGCTTCCATCTATTAGCATTCCTTTATAAACAGTCCCTTGACCTCCTTGACCAAGGACTCGGTTCTCATTATAATAATCCGTCGCCTTTTCCATCTCTTTTGAAGTAAACAACTTAATTTTTTCAACATTGCCTTCATTGCTAGACCAATGTTGTTGCAGTAACAAACCTCCATTCCTTTTGAAGTATTTCTGCTTCAGCATGATTTTTTGTTTTCTTTTGAGGGCTTTGTACATACTCCATGTTGCGAGTAGTAGAAATATTGTCCCAACACTAGTGCTGCAACCTATATAGATATAAGAAACATAGTTAAAAGCTAAATTTGAAAATTACAATACATGCTAAAAAACCATGAAAATGTTTCAATAAAGTTTTATTCATATTTGATATGATAGGGATTCATTTTAAATCAACAATGAGAGCACCTTATTGCATCATCCATAGTGTTGATTGTGAACTTTTACAAATTTAATGATAAATACTTGTTGCTAATCACGTATTTAAAAGTAAATAGATGACTACTTGAATTGACAAAATTCAATGACCATAATGATTCTACTTTAAAAAAAAATTGTAAATTCACCACGTACCTACAATAATGCTTTTCAAACTACGAGTGTTTTGATTTTGTATTTTGCGCTCGCAACGAAATCCCGTACTATTGTATTCATAATGAGGAGGGCAAGACTCTGGCAAGCAATAGTTGCTATGGGTATTCAAACAAAGCATGTAGCAATACTTATAATTCTCACATTTCCCATCTGTCATTTATGAATTGAAAAAAGAGAGGCTATAATCATATAATTCAATTAAGTAATGAATCAAATTAGTCCCTCTATTATTGAATGAATCAATTTAGTTCCTATACTATTAAAAAGAATTAAATAAGTTTAAATTATAACAACATTAATATTTACTATATTAAAAGTATTTACAAAACCATAAAAAAATTTCACTTTCTTTAATTCTTTTTTATGGCACAGGGACTAAATTAATTCATTTAATAGCTTTCTAATTTCCTTTTTCTTTTGTTCCTTCAATCTAACAATATGTATGCAAAACAATTATTTGAAAAAGAAAATATTTAAAACATGAAAAAAAATGTTCATTGTGCTAAGATATTAGCTATCATGTTGCCTTTGTTCAAGTTTCATTATACTTATTTTCTAGATTTTAGATAAAATATAAAATGATAAAAATACTCTCATAATAATATTTGTTTTGTTTATAAAAGTAATGGATTTACATCTTTTCTCAATTGAGTCGAGACTTAATTAATGATGGGTGACACCAACTTAATTAGCCCTTTAAAAAATAATACAAATTTAAGGCACATCTATGATGTGAATGAAAAAAAAAAATGTAATAAACATTTTTATTAAAAGATTATATAAGAATCAAACAAAATCTTGGTTGAAATGATAAAGTTAAATTTTAAAATTTATTGTGTGAAAGGTTCAAATTTCACCGTGTTAGGTTTATTATGGATTTTATATAAAAATGTAAAAAGAAATGGATACCCTTAAAATAATATAAATTAACTTGTATATAAAAAAAATATTTTAATAAATTTTTGATTGAGGTATTAAGTAAGATAATATAGATATAAGAAAAGAAGTTCCCTAAAAAAAGGTTAACTTATACCTTTGCATGATCTTGAATAACTGATATCATTGGTATCCCTTTGGCACGAACATAGATGATTAGAGCTCAACTTTGACCAACAATATTGACCATCTAATGTACAAGAAGTGTCCGAACTATCGTTCAAATAGCACTCTCCATATAATAGTGTGGCCCATTGCAGTTGTGTTGGGAAATGCGTCCTATTACTTAAATCAAAATCATCATTTAAATCAGATTTATAAGAAATCACAGAAACAAATCCGCATGATGTTTTCCTCCTATAATCACTTGAATCAACCATATTACTCATGTTTGCAAAGAATGAACTGAGACCCTTAGGAATAGTAAGAAGACAACTACTAGCAATAGGGGAAGTATTGTTATTAATCCTACAACTTGGTTGCAAACATCCGCTTATAAGATTATCTGTTTCGTTGCCGAAAATAGTAACCAAATTACCACAACCTGAAGACCAGAAGTAGTTGGAATCTGAGTAGTAAAAGCAGGTGCCTGTTAGGTTAAGACTCATCCCATTGTGATGGTTTTTTCGACAGTTGGAGTAAGTTATTGGATGGTTGACCTCAATGGTGCCAGCCAAAAAATTGAAGTCTAGTATTTGCAGATTCTTGCCATTTATGTTTAAGAAAGGCACTTTTTCCCCATTGGCAGTTTTGTTGCAGACAACTTTAAACCAGACATTGGAATCATCTTGGTCCTTCATGCTAAAAGGGTAGTGAAAAGTAACATTCCCACAGGACTCTATCTTGTAGGTGTTGATAGGTCCTAGTCCTGGTCTTGTGCATCCTAGGGGCTTAACAAAAAGGAAGTAAATTGCAAAATCTACTAAATGTATGTACATCCAATGTTTGTAGGAAATAAAAGCAATGTGTAATTAAAAAAAAAAAGTATAATTATCTAAAAATAAAGTACATATACTAACAAAAATATTATATTGTACATATAAGAGCATAGGTTCCATATTAAGCAACCCCGGTCTTTATCTCTAATTATCAAAATAAATTAATATTTACTAAAAAAAAGTCATATGAAAAGTGTAACTCGTAAATTTTTTAATTAAATTTGTGTGTTATTTGTGACATTAAATTCATTAAAGGATTTCTTATTAATATAGATACTGGTTGAATTTGATGTCATTCAATATTTTTAATTAAAAATACATGCCCTTCAAAAACCTTTAAGGTATAAGTTTTTTTACCTAAAACCTTTTAGATATTAATTTAAGTTTTTGAAATACAAAACTTTTAGGTATAAATTTTTGAAAAAGAAAAATATTAATATACAAAATGAATGATTTTAAAAAATTAGCAAAATCTATACATTAAAGAAATAAAAGAAGAAAAATGAAAGTTAATCAATTGAAGTGACAGCGCGTGACTGACCTCCGTCACCGCAATAGGTGGAATTCCAGCTGAGCACGGCGGGAACATGCGTGGTTCCGTTATTGATGCCAGTGGGTAATGGGTAAGCAATACTGAAAGAGTACAAGCTAAAGATGAAAGCAGATGCGCATCTGTTGCTGTCAGGATACATGGCTGTCATGTTTACAGTATAGGAAGTGAGATTTGCAGTAATTTGAGTAAAGCAGCCAGATTCAGAAGCATCATCGTGACACCTTGGTTGAATGCAGCCGCCGAGTGAATCAGTTCCGTTACTTAAAATAGTTGCCAAATTTTCGCAACCTACTGACCCGAAATAATTTTTGTCACTTGAGAAGAAAAAAGGAGTGCCTGCGAGATTCACACTCACACTAGTCTCACTTATATGATCACAATTAATATAAGTAACTGGATTACTGATGATAATGGCGTCTGAATATATGGAATCAAGTACCTCCAGATCGATGCCATTTACGTTTATGAAAGGCTTGTTCCCATTGGGGGTTGGGTTGCAAGCCACTCTAAACGAAGGATCAGCATAGCAGGTGCTATGGATTCCAAAAGGGGATGGAATTGTAATATTTCCACATACTTCTTTACCACAGGTAGGGTCTTGAAAATCCGCTGCTTGTAAAATTGGGCATAACAGGAAGAGGAAGTAAAGCGGTAAGTGAAAACCCATTTGCGTTGTTATTTTGTTGGAGGGAAATGAATGAAGATTTAGATTGGGTTACTGTAAAAGTCAGGTTTAAAGAAACAAAAGCAGGGTTAAGTAGCACCACGAGATTGTAAATTATATTTCCTAAAGTAGCACCACTAGTGTTTTTCTGTTCTTTTTAAAATTAGCACCACCATATGTCAAAATAAATTATAATTTTTTAGATGTAAATTTCGTAATATGATAAAAAAAGTTTCTCTAAATTCGTGTTTTTATATATATTGTGTTCTTTATATTTATTTGAAGTTCGTTTCCATAAATATAATCATTCTTATCCCGTTATGTCAATTCTACAAGTCTTTTATCTATTCTTATTTGATCACAAAAAGGGTCAAGACAAAATAAAAAAACCCATATTAAGTTTAAGAATAATTAAGCTCGAACTAATGAATTCTACCACATTAAAATAACAAAAAAATAAATAATTTGAAAATAAAGGTTCAAAAAATAAATAAATAATTTCTAACACTTCTAACAATATACATTTTCATTTTAAGATATTATATAAATTTCACTCTATAAATGAATAATCAAATGAAAATCCGAATATTTAATATTTAATATTTAATAATGTACTGCACATGTTACAATACATTTTAAAAAAAGAAAAAGAAATGTGACCGTTATTGTATAATATATAATTTATAGTACAAACAGAGGTGCTCATACTTTATAGTTCATCATTTTTAATGTTTGAGCCGTTTTTATGGACTGTAGTCGGCCGACACGATTGGGTCCGCAACAAGTGAATAAATTATGAATAAATTACGGTAGAGTTAATTAAATTACGATTTATGCTGAATATATTCAATATATTTTGAAAAATCAGCAACAACAATAAACAATATCAAATTTGTTCCCACGATATTTGTGGACCTGCTGCTGTAATTTCATGTTAAATGTTCAATATTTCTTGCTTAAAGTAATGATTAAGAGTTGTGTAAATGACTAACTTCACGTGTGGGGTTTTATGATGGGAAATAACTCAGAAACCTTCTTTCAACTTAGGTTTTTTTTTTTTTTTTAAATAATAATACAATTTAGACTTATTTGGAAAATATCCGAGCAAAGCAAAACCTATTACATGCTCAATGCTTTTTCACTTGTTTGCCAACTTACTTTTTTAAACACGGTTTACGCGATATATCATACATGATAACAAAGAAATTGTCCAATTTAATTCACTTTTGTGCTTTCTTTGTATATGAAAAACAATAGTCAATATATTAAATTTCACGAAACTCCGATAAACTACCGCAAACGTTTATCGATAATGAAATTTTTTATAGCAAATTTTACATGGAAAATTCTAATTCAAAAGTAATTGAGATTTTTGGACTAAATTGCAAAAGAGATATTCTCCATAATAGCCAAAAAGTTGCTTACTGATAGTCAAAACTAGTGAGATATTAAGGGTTCTATTCCCGGTACATGGTGATAGTTGTTTCTTTTCTTTGGATTAAGTAGTTGAAAATTTTGTATTTACCCTACAAGCATCATGGCTGCTACAATGTTTACATCTATCAAAACATTAAAGTGCAGATTTTAGCTTTTGCATACCGTTGATTCTATACTTGATGAGTAGAAACCTTTTGTATCAATTTTTAAGAAATAGATTTGTTATTTTTTTTAAATAAACAATTTATTCTGGGAGAGGTCCAATGAAGTTAAATTTGCTAAATTACAGATTTCTTCAGGAATAGGATCTTTCAATAGATTTGAAACAAGGTTTACGTAGTGCACCTTTGATAAACAACCAATACAAGAAGGGATTGAGCCACTTAAATTGTTTTGGGAGAGTGAAATGTTCTCTAGTTTCATTAAATGACACAAAGCTATAGGAATATGACCATTAAAACAATTATAACTGAGGGATAAAAGGCTGTTGTCAGGGGCGAAGCCAGGGGAGTTGGCATGGGCTTAGCCCCCCTAAAATGTAAAATTACTTTTAAGGCCCTTAAAATTTTTTAAAAAAATTTAAATTAGTAAAGGTAAAATTGCACTTTGGCCCCCTAAAATTGTAAAAATTCGATTTAATCCTTTACAAATTATAAAAAATTAAAATTTCATCAGGCCCCCTAAAAAATTTTTCTGGCTTCGCCCCTGCTGTTGTTCTTCAAATTTTCAAAACCTTGAGGGATTGAACCTTGAAGTTGGTTATAATTAGGGTACAAAGTTTCCAAATTGGTTAATTGGTATAGAGTAATGGGTATTGAATTGAGAAGTCTATTGTTACAGTGATTCAAGTAAGTCAAATTTCTCAAATATCCCATTTTTGAAAGGATATATCTATTTATTTTGTTGCCCCGAAGAGTATTGGAGATTGATAATTGACCCAAAGCAAAAGGGATTGGACCTGTTAACTGTTATGATTTTTGAAGCTGCCATTTGACCTAGTCTTTAGGCAAAATCATCTCTTATTTTTACCGAAATAAAATAGTTAAAAAATCAGTTTAGATTATGATTTAGTATCAGATTTTTCTGCATTTTAAATTCATAAACTTGTTGTATAAATAGATAGCTTGACAATTTAATAAAATACAATGATTTCAACAAGTGCTTTAATACTTTCAGTTCTAGTTCACCTACAAATTGGTATCAAGAACTATTTCTTAAAGGACCTTTGAAATCAATGATGGGCGTCGAATCCACCAAAATTAATTCCTACTAAAACTCTAATAGTAGTAAGAGTGGTAATAGGGTCGAATCCATAGGGATTGGATCAGTCAACTTCCGTATTTGCCTTATAGACAGAATCTCCTTCGTGTCTAATGTCGTGTCAAGAGTCGTGCCCACGACTCCAAATGCACCTGCGGAAAATAAAATAAACACGTAAAGCGGGGGTTTAAAAATGTTTAAGTAAATAATCTAGAATGAACAATTAACTAATGTCGAAATTAAATGCAATTCAGAATTAAATTTAGAATAAACAGAATTAAATAGCCTTAGCCTTAGACTCGATAAGTTCCGTGTCAAAACCGTTCCTCGAAAATGGATCTTCTCCTCCAAACGATAAGCTGGTTATAGTGATTAAGAACGTCCTAATCACCAATCCTTCCTCTTATAGCTGGTCCCGGTACGTCCTGCAAACCAACCCTTACCGATTATCTAACCGAGATACACGTGTTCCCGATTGAAGACCCCAGTAGCCTTGCGTTCTGAAGAACCCAACTCGAATCAACGGCCTCAACTGCGTGGGTCGTTTAAACCCGATCACTTCTTCCTTGATTTGTTCTCGGAGAACCGAATACAGCACGGCCGACTCGTCTCTCCAACTGTAAGCAAACACGACTCCAACCCAACATGCACTTCGACTTGGAATCGAATTTAACTTGAAGGGATGATTTGTGCTATCCCGATACTTAGAAAAGAAATGAATACCGCTTGTCAGATTTTTAGTGCGAATACGAATCTCACAATTCTCGATAGGAACGAACACCGGCCCAAAGCTAAGATAGGAATTTTAGTTAAGCATGAATTTATTCATGCTTGAAGGTTATGGGAAATGATGGAAATTATGTGAAAAAGATGGTGGAAATGGATAGGAGAAATATTTGAAAAGAGAGTTAGACAAATTTTGTAAAAAGAAGACAAAATTATCCAATTCTTAATTGAATTAAAAAGAAGAAGACAAAGTGGATAATGGAATTCCAAAATAAAATAGGAAACTTGATTAATGGATGATTTTCAAGGAGGTAAAATCCCTTATTTATACACATAAATTTACTAAAAATAGCCTAGCCAAAATAAAATAAATATAAAATAAATATAAATAAAATTAAAATTAAAACTAAAATATCTTCCTATTAGCATTTTTACAAAGTCAAAATTAAAGTTGAGTCCTTGGCTTGCCCATTTCTTTGCTTTGACCCCATTCCAATAATTTGTCTTCCGATTTGGCCCCTTTTTGCTTGTTTTTGTCCAATTACATCCCTGACAAATATTAAATCATAAAAACACTTAATTAGCAGGATTCAGTTCGAAAATAAGCCAAATTAAATACAAAAAATATGCATTTTAACATGTCTATCAAATCCCCCTACTTAGCTCATGCTTGCCCTCAAGCATGTTGTTCTTTCCAACATTAGAAACTCATTTTATAATTTACCAATCGAGCCTCTTTTCCACATCCCCAATCAATGAAATCAACATATGCAAAAAATAAATAAATGCTCAAAGGATATATTTTGATCAACAAGTGTCATAAAATTGAAATATGTCAACTAAACAATTTCATTAAATTGAGCTTGAATTCTAATAATTTGCATGGCATTATTAACTACGCATCAGAAAATTAATAGACATGATCGAACCTTTTTACGCGAACTAGGATGACAACCCAAGTACCCTATCCCGGTTACTCAGTTCAAACAGTATTTTATTTATTTATTTATTTATTCATTTATTTTTTTATTTTTTATTATTATTATTTCTTTTTAGGTAGGAGGTTCAGTTAGCGGAATGTTTATAAGTTATTGACTTGTCACTCGAACCTTTTTACGCGAGACAAGATGACAACCCAAGCACCTTGTCCCGGTTACTCAATTCGGTCATGTTTTCAAAACTTCATTCATAGCTTGAACCTTTATTCATTTAATTTAATTATTTATGCACAAACAAATATATTTAATTCACTCAATTCATACGAAAAAAATCTAGTCACATATACCAACTTTAAAACATAAATATCGACCAATCTATATACTTGAACATTTAATTCAAATTTGCCCAATTGCTTAAATTGACTAAATATAAGGTTAAAGGCTCAATGTTAAATTATCAAATGAATTTAATTGTAAGATTGAACACATGCAAAAGAGAGACATGCAGCAGAAATCATGCACATTTACTTTCCAATCCAATTACTCCCCCTACTTAAACTATGCTTGTCCTCAAGCATGTGAATTAAAAGTCAGCAGCCCAAAATAAATTAATAAAGGAAAAAGTTAAGAACACTCCCCATGTATGTCAATGACGTTGTTAGTGTTGGAAGCGACTATTCTGCAAAATTTCGAGGATTGTGGAGACTTGGGTTTCCGACGTCCCAAGACGAGCTTCGATCCAGCTTAAACGCGCTTCTACGCTGAGAGGTTGTTCATCTTGCTCCCTAGTAGTGGGTTGGGGTCGTTGGCGAAAGACCGTATTCCCACGAGTAGTCCGTATACCTGGAGGAACAAAATAAAACGCAGTAGGGGTGCCGGCAAACAAACCCATAGAATCCAAACAGTACTTATCTAGGCTATCCATATTATATGCACATGTCAAGGTCGAAAAATCAAGTTCAGTGGGAAAAAGTGTAGAGGCTAAATGCGTGATATATGACCCAAGTATTAATGGACGATTACATCGAACAACAGCATGAAAATTTCGTGCAAACCAATATCCTAAATTAACTTTAAATCCAGAATGCATATACCACAAGAAAAACAACTCAGTTCTAGTCAAGACAGAGGACGAATCGTTTCGTCCTGAAAAACTAAATGCCAAAAATCTGTGAATAAATCGCAAGGCAGGTTCATGCAACAATAAGTCTTTTGTGGTTTTTGGATTATAAAGTTGATTAGAATGGGTTAAAACACGATAAGCATTTTGAGCATTAAAGTCACTTGGGATATCTAGCAGAGCAATATGATATGAATCGGACTGAATATTGTCAGGGTCAACGAAACCCATGGCAACGGTAAAATCTGAGATTGACATCCGAAAGTCCTTACCAAGCAAACGCAAACAGATAATATTTTGTGTTTCAACAGTCTGTAATGCATTAATATCGAAGCTAAATGTAGTATAGAACTCATAGATCAATTCATAATATGCAGTACAAGAAATATGTGCAAATGAGCTCCAACCAATAGCATCAAAATAATTAAGTACAGCATCATGAATATCTAATGTATCAAGGGTAATGAAATCGATTTGCTTATAGACCGGGAGTGGACGTTGGTGTATGTTATCGTATTGTGTGCGATGCTCCGGTGTCGAAAAAGCTAGAAACCCGCGTAATCGTCCCTCGGTGGGAATGGTGTTGGCGCAATTTCGCCTACCATGTTGACTGTTTCGTGATGGGCGAGTGGATTCTGTGGGCGAGTTAGGTGGACTCAAATTTTCAGCAGCATTAGTACTGCTGGTCGTTGGCATTACCGACTCGGTTGGCAGTCGTCGGCTCTGACTAGTGGACGATCGAGTTTGGTGCTGAGACACGCGTTCATTTGCTGTCGAAGGAGCTTCGACATGGTTGCCAAAGGTGTGGGCTTTGTCTAAATCATCTGCATGATATGTTAGTAAAGGTAAAGTAAGCTGAGGATTGGGAATCAACCTTTCAGAAATATTGGGACTGTTGTCCGGTTGTGGAGGTTCGACCGGGACTGGAGTAGGGCTAGGTTGGCGATGGGCTCTTCTCTGTGCGGCCGTTCGTCTTGGAGGAGGAGGAGAGGGCTCATCGTCGGCTATGTCGACACAGGAGGTGCAGAGAAACGGTGCCGATTTCAGTTGAGTGAAACCAGAATGTTGTCGGCCGTTTGGTTTCGAGTGCGAACCATGCTTTTGTTGTGGTCGTCGCAAGTGAACAGTTCTGACCGTTCAGTGGTGGTGAGTCGACGGCGGTGCACGGCAGTAGTGGCGGTGCACGGCGACGGTGGCGGCTGGGGTACGGATTTGGGCCAATTTTCGAAGGTTATGGTAGGGGTTTATGGTTTTGTGGTCGGTTAAGGTGTTAGAAGGGTGGTTGTGGGTGTTTTTTGGTAGAGAAAAAAAAGAAAATAAAAGAAAATAGGGTGTTTGGGAGGAGAGGAGCGACGGAGCACGGTGGTTGGTGGCGGCGAGTAGTAACGGCAGGTCTTTTTGGGTGAAACGGCGCGGGTTGTGGCCGTGGGGATGCACAACGGAAATGATGGGGGGAACGGTGGTAGAGTAGACCGACGTGGGGGGAAAAGAAGAATAGAACGGAGTTGCGGTGTAGGGGTGATCGACGGCGGCGAAGAAGGGAGGAGCGACAGCTTGCGACGCGGTGGGAATGTTGCGACGGTAGGCCGGCGACGGAGGTCGGTGGCGTGAGGGTGTGATGGGGTTAGGGATTTGAAATAGATGGAGAAGATGAAGAAGATGAAGATTGGGAATTTTGGGTGTTTTAATTAATTATTTTTTATTTGGTTTATTTTTTTTGGGTTATTTGGGTATTAGGGGAATGGGTTTAGTTATTGGGTTTGGGTATTTGGGTTTATGGAGTAATTGGTTTATTGGGTTATTTGGGTTATATGGATGGTGGGTATTTGGGTTGTTGTGGTAATTGGGTTAAATGGATAAATGGGTATTATTTGGGTTTTGAGGATAAATTAGATTTTTCTTTTCTTATGGGTATTGGGGTTTTTTTATGGTTAAATGGGTTTTTAATGGATATTATGGGATATGGGTGTTGGATTTGGGTATAGAAACTTTATGAAGGTAGAAATTTTTGGGATTTTTGTTTAGAGCATGTCGTGTCCACGCCACCATCATTACACGTACCCACGAAAATTTATGACCTTATTGCCCCGGCAAAATTGACTGAGTTAAAAATAGGAATAATTTATTTATTTACAACCTAAACTCTAAAAATTTAAATAGATAAAAATAAACGGAAATAAATTTGGGATGCCTAAAAAAAAAACGCTTTTGTTTAACGTCATTAGCTTGACGACCTGGAAACTTATTCAGTCAGCTCTTCGAGGACCAATTCCTCGATCAAATGGACTTGAAAGTTTTCATAAAAAGGCTTCAGTCGCTGTCCGTTGACTTTAAAAATTTTTCTGAATACTTTGCTTTTAACTTCGACTGCACCATGTGGAAACACATGAGTAACAATAAAAGGTCCTAACCACTTAGTCCGAAGCTTACCTACAAAAATTCTCAATGTAGGGTCACAAAGTAATACTTTTTGTCCTACAATAAATTTTTTACGAGTTATCTTCTGGTCATGGTATGCCTTGACCTTATCTTTGTAAATTTGGGCACTCTCATACGCTTCTCGTCAAATTTTTTTCGAGTTCTTGGATGTGTAATTTACGATGCTTACCTGCAGCTTTCAATTCCATGTTGCACTACTTGACCGCCCAATACGCTTTATGTTCTAGCTCAACAGGAAGGTGACACGGTTTACCAAAAATTAGTCGATAAGGAGACATACTTATGGGTCCTTTATAAGCAGTTCGGTACGCCCACAGTGCATCGTTAGGTCGCAAACTCCAATCTTTTCTATCCGGTTTAACGGT
The DNA here is from genome assembly GCA_020496765.1 of Gossypium stocksii. Lineage (NCBI taxonomy): Eukaryota > Viridiplantae > Streptophyta > Magnoliopsida > Malvales > Malvaceae > Gossypium > Gossypium stocksii. The sequence goes on from CM035625.1 coordinate 5,254,699, forward strand.
CTTCTCCAAAATCAACTTAATTTCCCGATTTGACACTTCGACTTGTCCGTTCGATTGCGGGTGATAGGCCATGGCGACTCGTTGCACCACTCCATATTTTTTCAAAAGCGTGTCAATCACCTTATTACAGAAATGTGTACCTCGGTCACTGATCAAAGCTCGCGGTGTGCCAAACCTAGAAAAAATATAATTTTTTAGAAAATTGACCACAGTTTTGGCGTCAGCACGACGAGTGGTTTTCGCTTCCACCCACTTTGATACGTAGTCAACTGCAAGTAAAATGTAAAAGTTACCAAAGGACGAGACAAAAGGGCCCATAAAATCAATGCCCCAAATGTCGAATATTTCACAAACATGCACAGGATTTAGAGGCATTTCATTTCTCCGGCTGAAGTTTCCTACCTTCTGACATTTTTCGCATGTTTTACAGAATAAATATGCATCTCTGAAAATATGTGGCCAATATAGCCCACATTCAAGCACTTTATACGCAGTTCATTTGGGACCAAAATGTCCACCACATACATAAGAATGGCAAAAAGAGAGAATTGAATTTACCTCAGTTTCTGTAACGCATCGACGAATTACCTGGTCGGAACAATATTTCCAAAGGTAGGGGTCATCCCAAATATAATATCGTGACTCATGTTTAATCTTGTCTTTTTCAGATCGCGATGAGTTAGAAGAAATTATACCTGTAGCAAGATAATTCACCATATCTGCGTACCAAGGAAAAATTGTCTGAGCAGCAAGCAAGTTTTCATCTGGAAAATCATCTTTAAGAGGTATCGCTTCCTTCGAATGAGGAATTCGGCTCAAATGGTCAGCTACCAAATTCTCACGTCCCTTTTTATCCTTTATTTCGAGATCAAATTCTTGCAAAAGTAGTATCCACCTTATAAGTCTCGATTTTACTTCCTTTTTCCTGATTAGATACTTGAGAGCTGCATGATCAGAAAAAACCACAATCTTAGTTCCCAATAAGTATGAACGAAATTTTTCTAAAGCAAAAACTACAGCTAAAAACTCTTTTTCAGTAGTCGAATAATTGCTTTGGGCGGTGTCTAAAGTTTTAGACGCGTAAGAGATAACGTGTGGTTCTTTCTCGATTCTCTGTCCGAGGATGGCTCCTACACTGTGGTCACTAGCATCGCACATTATCTCGAAAGGATAATTCCAGTCAGGTGGTTGAATAATAGATCCTGAAACGAGCTTATGTTTAAGCGTGTCAAACGCATCTCTACATGGTTGGTCAAACTCGAACTCCTTGTCCTTTTGTAAGAGATTGCAAAGTGGTTGTGCGATCTTCGAAAAATCTTTAATGAACTGCCTGTAGAACCCTGCATGACCAAGGAAAGATCAAATCTCCCTCACAGTTGTGGGGTATGGTAATGAGTTAATGACATCAGTTTTCGCTTTATCTACAGAAATTCCCTCGGCAGAAATAATGTGACCTAGAACTAATCCTTTATCTACCATAAAATGGCATTTTTCATAATTTAGTACAAGATTAAATTCTAAGCATCTTTCTAAAATTTTCGCAAGATTTGTCAAGCATACCTCGAAGGACTCACCATACACAGTGAAGTTGTCCATGAACACCTCGATTATTTTCTCGACGTAGTCGGAGAATATACTTACCATACACCTCTGAAATGTGGCAGGGGCGTTACAAAGTCTGAACGATATCCGTCTGTAAGCGAATGTGCCGAATGGGCACGTAAACATTGTTTTCTCCTAGTCCTCTAGTGCCACTGAAATTTGGAAAAATCCTGAGTAACCATCAAGACAACAATAATGAGACTTTCCAGCTAAACGTTCTAACATCTGGTTAATAAAAGGAAGTGGAAAGTGATCTTTTCCTGTAATCGGCAGACTCTCCACCCGTTTTGGACTCGAGTGGGAACCATCTCGCCTGCCAAATTCTCGATTACGGTTATGTCGGTCTTTTTCGGAACCACATGGATTGGGCTAACCCAATTACTGTCGGAAATAGGATAGATCATTTCGGCGTCGAGCAGCTTTTGGACTTCTTTTCTTACCATTTCCATCATGGGCGGATTTAGGCGCCTTTGAGCCTCCCTTTTTGGAATAGCATTATCTACAACTTGTATTTTGTGCATGCAAGTCGAGGGGCTCAACCCCTTAATGTCAGCTATCGTCCATCCAATTACCGCTTTATATTCCCTAAGAACTCTTGCCAAGTTTTCCTCTTCGACCCTCGAGAGTTTACTCGAGATTATCACTGGCAAAGTGTCTCCTCTGCCGAGAAATGCGTATTTCAAGTGGTCTGGGAGTGGTTTAAGTTCCAACTCCGGTGCCTGCAGAACAGATGGTACAAGCTTAGTTTGTGAAGGAGATAGTTTAAGGAATTTACCTGGGTGTCTCCATGGTTGTTGCATTTCCATTTGAGCTATTGTTTCGTGTACGGATTCTTCAACAGTTACCCACTCCTCCAGTTTTTTAATGGCATCAAAGTCTAGACTCCTACAAAGGACAGTTTGTAATTCATCATCGTCATGATATTCTAAATGTAATTCAGTTAAAGGCTCAATAATATCAATATTAGAAACATTAGAAAACATGCTAGGACAGTTCATGGCTTCATAGACATTGAATTTTACTACTTCTCCATCGAACTCCATGGTAAGTATTCCACTTCGTACGTCGATCTTTGTCTGTGCGGTGCTCAGGAATGGCCTCCCTAGAAGTATGTCTGATGAATTGGCCGAAGTGTCATCCTCCATGTCGATAATGTAGAAGTCTGCAGGAAATATTAGCTCATTTACCTTGACAAGGGTGTCTTCTAACACCCCTTCTGGATGCACCACAGACCTATCTGCAAGTTGTATAATTACACCTGTTTCCTTCAAAGGTCTCGCATTAAATAGTTTATAAATTGATAAAGGCATAACATTAATTGACGCGCTAAATCACACATTGCCTTCTTAATACCAACACTACCTATTTTGCACGATATAAAGAACATACATTGGTCTTTACATTTTGGCGGTATTTTCCTTTGCAGAACAGCGGAGACGTTTTATCCGACACTTACGTTTTTATTACCTAGGAGTTTTCTCTTACTCGTGCACAACTCCTTTAAAAACTTTTCATATCGTGGGATCTGTTTGATCGCATCGAGAATAGGTATATTAATCTCTACCTTTCGGAAGGTGTTGAGGATCTCCTTTTCTTCTCGCTCTTTTTTATACTGGACAAGCCTTCCAGGAAACAGAGGAGGTACTGCAAATGAGTTTTTTGGCTCTGTCGAAGCTTCAGTGTCAAGTTCCTTCTTGTCGCAACTAGTGTCGTGGGCGCGACTTGTGTCAGGTTCAAGCTCCAAAACCTTAGTGCTCCTTAAAGTCATGGCACTCGCATTGTATCGAGGGTTCGGTTCTGTTTGGGATGGAAGTTTATCTTGGGACTCCAAACGGCTGACTGTGAGCGCGAGCTTGCTCACTTGTTTATCTAGCTCCTGCAAATGCATGTCAGTTTTTTGTTGAAATTTTTCAGTACTGTTAGCTAACCTTTCCACAATGGCCTCCAAGGATGACTTCGGGGGGTGGTTGCTATTGATTCTGAGGCGGTTTCTGTTGATATGGTTGATTGAACCGCTGATTCGACCCATAACTGAGATTCGAGTGATCTTTCCACCCTACATTGTACTAGTTGGAGTAGGGGTTGTAGCGCCCTTGAGGCGGTCCTGGAAAGTTCCCGACTACATTCACTTTTTCCATCGAATCCTCATGTAAAATTGGGCATGAGTCCGTCAGATGGTCCAGCTTGGCACAAATTCCACACAATCGGGCTGGGCTTGTTTTATCTGAAAGTAAAGTTTGAACAACATTAGTCAACTTATCAATTTTATCTTTTAGGGATAGAGAACTTAACCCATGAACCCGTCTCGTGGGTTTTATGGCCGGTCGGAATTGTTGAGAGTTGGCAGCCATGGTTGATATCAACCCCCTCGCACTTTGAGGTGTCATGTTGACAAGCGCCCCCCCACTTGCAGCATCTATCATTTTCATTTCCATCGGGAGTAGACCCTCATAAAAATACTTCAAGAGTGACTGTTCAGTCAGTCCATGTTGTGGGCAGCTTGCACACAACTTTTTGTACCGCTCCCAATAATCGTAGAGCGATTCAGTGTCCTTCTGACGGATTCCTACGATGTCCCTCCTTAGTTCGGCTGCTGGAGCTGCAGGGAAGAACCTATCAAGAAACAAACGAGACATGTCAGACCATGTTGATAGATCCCAGAGGTAAGTAAAATAACCACTCTCTAGCAGAGTCGGCTAACGAAAATGGAAAAGCACGAAGTTTAATTTCGTCTTCGGTTACTCTCTGAGGCTTCATGCTTATGCACACCAAATGGAATTCCTTAAGGTGGGTGTGTGGATTTTTGTTTTGTAGTCCACGAGAAGTGGGCAGTAAATGGATCAAACCCGACTTTAGCTCGAACGGCATTCCTCCTGTTGGATATGTTATGCATAAGGGCTGTTGTTCATCAGGGGCCACTGCAAGCTGGCGTATCATTGGTTCGGCCATCTCATCTAGTTTGCTGAGGTTGCTTTTTGTTTCAAAGAGAGGTCCGGTCTTAGGTTCAACCTCTTCGACTCGTTTCCCACGTTGAATTGCCTCTGCACGAATTACTTTGCTCAACTTTTCAACATCGGATTCTAAGAATCCTTGTCCTAGCTCAATTCCTTCTTTACTTGCATGTTTAAGAGCTTCTGTCTCTTTTTGTCGTGCTCGTGCCGATTTCTCGATCTCTGGGTCGTATTCGAGATTTCCAAATGAAGATCTGGTCATAAGGCAACAAACAAAAGAAAATTGAAAAATACCTCCAATCCCCGGCAACGGCGCCAAAATTTGATGGGCGTCGAATCCACCAAAATTAATTCCTACTAAAACTCTAATAGTAGTAAGAGTGGTAATAGGGTCGAATCCACAGGGATTGGATCAGTCAACTTCCGTATTTGCCTTATGGATAGAATCTTCTTCGTGTCTAATGTCGTGTCAAGAGTCGTGCCCACGACTCCAAACGCACCTCCGAAAAATAAAATAAACACGTAAAGCGGGGGTTTAAAAATGTTTAGGTAAATAATCTAGAATGAACAATTAACTAATGTCGAAATTAAATGCAATTCAGAATTAAATTTAGAATAAACAGAATTAAATAGCCTTAGCCTTAGACTCGGTAAGTTCCGTGTCAGAACTGTTCCTCGAAAATGGATCTTCTCCTCCAAACGATAAGCTGGTTATAGTGATTAAGAACGCCCTAACCACCAATCCTTCCTCTCATAGCTGGTCCCGGTACGTCTTGGAAACCAACCCTTACCGATTATCTAACCGGGATACACGTGTTCCCGATTGAAGACCCCGGTAGCCTTGCGTTCTGAAAAACCCAACTCCAATCAACGGCCTCAACTGCGTGGGTCGTTTAAACCCGATCACTTCTTCTTTGATTTGTTCTCGGAGAACCAAATACAGCACGGCTGACTCGTCTCTCCAACTATAAGCAAACACGACTCCAACCCAACGTGCACTTCGACTTGGAATCAAATTTAACTTGAAGGGATGATTTGTGCTATCCCGATACTTAGGAAAGAAATGAATACCGCTTGTCAGATTTTTAGTGCGAATACGAATCTCACGATTCTCGATCAGAACGAACACCGGCTTAAAGGTAAGATAGGAATTTTAGTTAAGCATGAATTTATTCATGCTTGAAGGTTATGGGAAATGATGGAAATTATGTGAAAAAGATGGTGGAAATGGATAGGAGAAATATTTGAAAAGAGAGTTAGACAAATTTTGTAAAAAGAAGACAAAATTATCCAATTCTTAATTGAATTAGAAAGAAGAAGACAAAGTGGATAATGGAATTCCAAAATGAAATAGGAAACTTGATTAATGGATGATTTTCAAGGAGGTAAAATCCCCTATTTATACACATAAATTTACTAAAAATAGCCTAGCCAAAATAAAATAAATATAAAATAAATATAAATAAAAATAAAATTAAAACTAAAATATCTTCCTATTTTTAGCATTTTTACAAAGTCAAAATTAAAATTGAGTTCTTGGCTTGCCCATCTCTTTGCTTTGACCCCATTCCAATAATTTGTCTTCCGATTTGGCCCCTTTTTGCTTGTTTTCGTTCAATTACATCCCTGACAAATATTAAATCATAAAAACACTTAATTAGCAGGATTCAGTTCGAAAATAATCCAAATTAAATACAAAAAATATGTATTTTAACATGTCTATCAATCAAACAACCAAAAAATAAAACTCGTAAACACTCTTCATCTACCTACATAAATACAAAACCATACCTATTAAATATATGAATACAAAAGCTTCGTTCACTGCAATTGCTCCTTCCATTTTTGATGGCTCAAATTATCAAGGATGGGTTGTTAGAATGGAAGCCTATCTTGAAGCTATTGATGTGCGGGAAGCTATAGAATAGGAAAATGAAATTCCTCCCTTACCAAGCAATCCAACGGTAGGTAAAATGAGAAATCACAAGGATCATAAGCAAAAAAGATCAAAAGCCAAAGCTAGCTTGTTTGCAGCAGCCTTAATTTCTATTTTTTTAATAAAATAATGACCTTGAAAATTTCTAAAGAGATCTGGGATTTCTTAAAGCAAGAGTATGAAGGAGATGAAAAGGTCAGAGGTAAGCAGTGAATTTGTGCAAAGAATTCGAGTTGGAAAGGATGGGAGAAATAGATAGATCAATGAGTACTCTGATAGATTGCTTGGCATTGTCAACAACGTAAGACTCCTTGGCACTGATTTCTCTAATTCTAGGATTGTTCAAAAACTCCTCATCATAATTCCTAAAAGGTTCGAGACCAAAATTTTGTCTTTGGAAAACATGAAGGACCCATCAACTATCGCCTTGGCAAAATTGTTAAATGCTTTATAGACTTAGGAACAAAAGAGATACATGAGACAAGGAGGAATAGGAGAGGGTGCTCTTTAAGCTAAATCACAGTGTTACAATGTTGGCAAAAGTAAGAAAAATATGCAAAGTAAAAACTAGTATATTGGAGGTTCCATAGATGACAGAAAAAAGGCTACAACACTCAAGTTTTTCCTTATTGTCCTTACTGTAAAAAGACCAATCACCCATAAAAAAGGTGTTACTGGAGGCCAGATGTGAAATCCAATAGTATGGATAGTTAGGACATGTGGAGAAAATATGCAAGTCTCTACAACAACAAGGAGAAGCTAATTCTGCTCAAAATCCACAAGATGGCGACCAAATGTTTTTGGCATCCTACTTCACCACTAACAACTCAACCAAGAGCTGACTTATAGATAGCGCTTATACAAACCATATGTCTTATGATCATGAACTCTTGAAAGAGCTTCATCAAACTATTGTCTCTAGAGCCAAAATTGGAAATGAGGAATACATTATTGTGGAAGGCAAAAGAACAGTGGGGATTAAAGGTCACACAAGTTTGAAATTTATTTATGATGTCTTATATATGCCAAAAATTAATTAGAAGCTTTTAGTGTTGCTCAACTGTTGGAAAAAGGATACAAGGTAGAGATGTGTTCAAAGTCCATATGAAAGAAAAAAGCTTTGCCTTAGATTTGATGCAAGAAGAGCAGGCTGCTGTACACAAAAAAAGATAGAAATACTTTGCTTCGGCACAAAAGGTTGGGGCATTTTCACCATGTCGCTATACTTTTTATAAAGAAAAACAATATGGTAAAAGGCTTGCCTCATTTGGAGAAGGAGCTACCTGCATGTGAAATTTGTCGATATGGGAAACAAATAAGGCTTCACTTTCCACAAAATAAGGCTTGGAGGGTTGTTTAGAAATTACAGTTAGTACACACTAATATAGGAAGGCCCATCAAAACACTATCATTGAATGGCAATAAGTACTACATTGCTTTCATTGATGATCACACAAGATTTTGTTGGATTTATTTCATGAAGTTGAAATCTAAAGTTGTTGAAATTTTTTGGAAGTTTAAAGCTTATGCGGAAACTCAAAGTAGTTGCAAGATGAAGGTGATTAGATCTGATAATGAAGCTGAATATACCTAAAAAAAATTTAATAAATTTTGTCAAGATGCAAGCATCGAGCATTAGTTGACTGCACCCTATTCTCCACAATAAAATGGTATGGTGGAAAGAAAAAATAGAACAGTTATGGAGATGGTAAGATGCTTACTTCATGACAAAAGGTTGCTAAAGAAGTTTTAGGTTGAGGTAGGAAACATAGTAGTTTATTTGCTTAATAGACTTTTGACCAAAGCTTTGCATAAAAGAACCCCATTTGAACCATGGTATGACTACAAACCTAAATTTGTTAATTTGAAAGCCTTTGCTTACTTGTGTTTCTCTTATATTCATCATGTTAAGAGAGACAAATTGGACAAGAAAGTAGGTGCTGAAATTTTTGTAGGCTATAGCTTATCCTCAAGAGCCTGTAGAATCTACTTGCCAGATTATAACAAAGTCATAATCAGTAGAGATGTCCAATTCCATGAGTCAGATAGATAGAGTTGGGATGCTTACAAAAAGATGGAGTTTTATGAGGAAGTTGATGACATAGATGATGAACCTATTGGAGGAACTCGATCACTTTCTAACATTTATCAAATGTGTAATATTGTTGTGATGGAGCCTACAGGGTATGAAGAAGTTGCACCTGATAAAAAATGGTTGGATGCAATGAAGGAACAAATTATCATGATTGAAAAGAATCAAACATGGGAACTAGTCGACAAAATAAGTTACAAGAATGCTATAGGAGTGAAATGGGTTTATAGAACCAAACTCAACCCTGATGGTTTTGTAAACAAGTACAAGGCAAGGCTGGTCGTTAAGGGGTATGCTCAAATGTTTGGGGGTAGATTTTGATGGAAAAATTGCATTTTTATGGAACTTTGAGACATATTCTCAATAGGTAAAGGTGGAGAGTTGAATAATAAAATTATGGTTTATATTCTATTCCATGAGACCTTTAGAACAGTATATCCTATGCTCAAAATTGTTGAGTCATGAATGAGAAATTGAAGCTCAAAGTAAGCTACCTGGAAATATTGTTGAGGAAAAGTAAAGGCTTAGATCTCACGTTAGTTAAATACCAAGTGTGAGATGTGTTTATATATGTGAACTCTCTTAAAGGGTAATTGAATGACTAAGCTTGTAACCCCACCTTGCGCGCAGGTCCAAACTCGACAAGGTTGCGGCGCACTTGCATAATGTGGGCGACGTAAAATGTATCGACACTTTGATATTTTTCTCATACCAAAATTTTGCTGCTCTCAGAATTCTTCCTTTTCCTCTACGTATATTTCAAACTTTCAGTGATAGAAAAAAGGAAAAGTTCATTCGTTGATCATTGTAGGGGCGCTACTACTTTGACCACTGTTGTTGTTGTATCCTGGGAGACATTTCGACCAACGTCTCTCCGAGTACCGTAGGAGTAGTTGAATCTGTATTAAGGAAATCGTTCACAGGCCTCAATGTTTCGTACAATCCCTATTCTTCCTTCTTATTTAAACATTTATTTAATTTTAATTTTGATTTTTTTGTATTTGATAAATTAAATATGTGATTCTATTCTTATTTTATATGTGTTTATTTATATTTAATTCATTTTGTTCGCTAACGTGTTTTATTTAACAATCTTAAGACAGATTGTTGTTATTTTTGCAATTCTCTAATCCGCGAACGAAACACCAAGGCGAAAAGAATTTTTTTTGAAAATAATTTTTTAAAATTAAATAAATCCATTTTAGGATTTTTCCTCTATTTTGTTCTTTATTTCAAAATGAATATTAGAACTAATAAAATCTATTTCGGGATTTCCTGCCGTTTAACAAATTTTATTCGATTTTGTTTCTAAATTAAAAGTAAATGAAACCTATTTCAGGATTAATTCCCACCGTTCAAGATTTTATTCTATTATTTTGATTTTATTTCTAAAATGGGAAATTAAAGGTAAATAAAATCCATTTCGGGATTAATTCCCGCCGTTGTAACACCCTTTACTCGTATTCACGCCCAAACAGGGTACAAGGCATTACCAGACTTAAACACAAACGTACGAACAATTTTGAGCTAGAAAACTTGCATCTAATTTAAAAATTTTCAAACATCTTCATAATGTTGCTATTACGGGCCTATAAGGCCTTAAACATACATCAGAGGTGGTTAGGGACTAAACCGAGAACTTTAGAGCACTTAGAAAAATTTTCACCAAAATAGGGTCACACGCTCGTGTGACTTGGGACATGCTCGTGTGGGTAGGCTATATGGTTACACACGCCCTTGTCCCAAGTTGAGCATTCTGTTTATGACGTCATCATCCATTTAGGATCACACGGCCAAGTCATACGCCCGTGTACTAGGCCATATGGCGAATTTAATTTCAGCATTTATGGTTTATGGTGTAGCCTTCACACGGCCTGGGCATATTCCCATTTCCTGAGGCCGTGTCCTTCACATGGCTGAGAGACACAGCCGTGTCTCTACCCATGTGTTTACTACTTGACATTCTATTTTGTAAAATTAGGGTGCAGGGGACACACGGCCTATTCACACGCCCATGGGGCTGACCGTGCGTCACACACGGCCTAAACACATGCCCGTGTGCCTACTCGTGTGGACAAAATATAGGCTATTTACCAAGTCATTTGCCACCCTGAAACATAAACACATTCATACCACTTTCTACAACACATAGCAAGTCATAATTATACAACCAAATATTCATAAATTAAGACATCCACACATCAAATACATATCACATTCATCACACATACACAATCACACATTACTCAACTTAATCATGCAAGCTTGCACCTTCTTAACCACATTAACAAGTGAAATTTAGACATAACATTGGCCAATTTCAAATGAGCTTATACAAAATGAACCATCAACCTTAGTAGCCAATATTTTTTTCCAAACTATTATGACACATAACAAAATGAATAAGTCACCTATACATGCCATAATCTCAAATGTTGAAATCAAAATACCAAAATAATTGTTGATAGTGTGTATGGAACCCCGTTGATCTTCGAACCTCGAGCTAGCTTGACAACTCTATAGGGAAAAGAGAAAAGAAAGGAGTAAGCTACATAGCTTAGTAAGTCTATATGCAAATAATAGTTATTTAAAACATATAAAACATTTAAACACTATGAAAGAGTTTGCATAAATCACACTAAGGATTTGTATTCACAACTTACTCATTTTAGCCTTACCAAAGGTCCAATTTACACATCGATCACATTGCTTACAAATTTCACACTCATACCTACATTAGCTCATAACACGACCATTTCCACTTGCTTTCACACTATGGGATATCATTTAACTACCCGTTGAACCACTTGGAATACTAGAGGATACTCGGAAGTTTTGCACATAAGTACCAAGGAGAATGTTGAGGAAGTGAAGACCCCGTTGAGAATGATTTGGAAAGAAATGATAAAAAGAGGATTGATGGTATCGGATTCTAAAGAAAGATGTGAAGAAATAAGGAACTACTGTAAGTTCCACAAAACAGAAGGGCATGAGATCCAGGAATGCACTGAATTCAGGGTCTTAGTGCAAGGCCTTATAGACAATAAAGAAATGGATTTTTATGAAGAAGGCCCAAGAGGAGGAAACATATGCGCATTGGAAGAAGAACCGACAACAAATCAGAAAGTCAACTACCCTGTGATCATCATTTCTAGACTAAGAAACAATGAGGTTGGAGCATAAATGGCACCAAAAGTCATAATTCAGAAACCTATTTCCTTCCCTTATAAGGATAGCAAAAGGGTTATTTGGAATTATGACTGCAATGTGACGATCCTAGGAAAGTAAAATCCAGCTAGCACTTCAAAGGAGGACCAAGATGTGGGATCTTACACATGTAGTGGAAGACACTACGATTCGGTAAATGTCAAAGTAGAGCTAGTAAAAGTGAAGACCTTGGCGGTTGAGTAAGATAAAGGAAAAGTAATCAGACCTGGGTCGCCTATCAATGAGCCGGTAAAGGAAGAGGAGGCTAAAGAATTTTTGAAATTCTTAAAGGATAGTGAGTACAGCATTGTAGAACAACTGCGCAAATAACCAGCTTGTATACCAGTGCTAGCATTACTTTTAAGCTTAGAAGTACATCGCAATGCATTAATGAAGGTACTGAATGAAACTTATGTTACTAATGATATATCTGTCAAAAAGCTTGACTGTCTGGTTAGTAATATAAGTGCCGACAACTTTATCTACTTTAATGATGATGAAATTCCACCTAGGGGCGTGGGGTTGACCAAGGCTCTGCACATCATCACCCATTGCAAAGGATATACACTGCCAAATGTGTTAATTGATAATGGATCGACTTTGAATGTCTTACCATTGTCTACACTAAATAGATTGCCCATAGACAGCTCCCACATGAAAACGTGCCAGAATATAGTAAAGGCATTCGATGAGACTAAAAGAAGAGTAATGGGAAGAATCGACATACCATTTTTGATTAAACCAAACACATACGAAGTGGATTTTCTGGTAATGGATATTAATCCCTCTTACAATTGCTTGTTAGGGAGGCCTTGGATACATTCAGCGGGGGCAGTGCCCTGATTACTGCACCAAAAACTGAAATTAGTAACAGAAGGTCAGCTGGTGACTATAAATGCAGAGGAGGATATCATTGTTACTGTAACCAATGGTGCATCGTATGTAGAGGTGAATGAGGAGGCAATTGAATGCTCCTTTCGATCTTTGGAATTTGTAAACGTAATATTCATTACGAAAGGGAGTAAAGTTCCGGTGCTTAAGATATCCAAGACCACGAGAATGGGCTTACAAATGACAGTTGGGAAAGGAGCCTTACAGGATAAAGGACTTGAGAAACATCTCTAAGGAAGGATTGAGGTTCCGATGCTGAAAGATAAAAGAGACCGTTTCGATTTGGGATTTAGACCAGACGCGAGACAAAAGAAGAAGTAGATGAAAAAAACAGAAGAGAAGGAGAGCACGACTGAGTAGGGAAGAGATCAAGTGTGAACTGATGACATTCCCCCACATATCTAGAACTGTTGTATCTGGAGGGATCATTCACCCTGAGAGAGGATTGCTGAGAACCACAGAAGAAATGTTGGAAAACCTTCACATCAATACCATATGTGAGGAAGGAACTGAGAGAAGAAACTTGTCAGACGTTCGTCCTTATGAATCAGAAAGCGTTCTAAACAACTGGACTGTAGAGGAAATTCCTATAGTTTTTAGAGCTTACACAAAGTAATGTTCAGAACACACTTGTTGCTTTAAAGCCTAGAAGTAATAAAGAATTCATTTGTGAAATAGGCTCATGTTTAAACATCTTTATTTCAATTAAATACATCTTTGTTATCATTTCAAACAGATATTCTTTCATTTTTTTCGTACAAATATTCTTTTGTTCCTCGAATTTCCTTCCAAATTATTTTTCATTTCATTCAAATCATGTGAATAGTTATTCCTAAATTCATTTGTTCCTTGTACATTCTTTTTGTGCCTACAACAGGTCCCTAGATATCAATGACATGAGCGATGATGCTACAAACTCAGAATTTCCTTTTGAGTGAGACATGTGTTTAGAGGGATCTCAGGACTTTGAAGGTGACAAAGACTGTGACTTGTCTCTGGACTTGTTAAGGATGGTAGAACAAGAAGAGAACCAAATTCTACCTCATAAAGAGTGTAATGGCCAATTTTGGCCCGGCCTATTAATAAAACCAAAAATAAAAACATAAAAACAAAATTAAAGCCAAATATTAAAGTCCTTTTTTTTTTCAAATGTCCATTTACAATCACTTAACCCAAGACCCAAATATCCACCAGCCTACCTAAGCTACCCAAGCCCGTTTATCAAACCCAACTCAGATGGCCCGTTTTAGCCATCAACCCACCAGCCACCCGTGACCCATTACAAAGGCCCAAAACCACTACCCATTTCCCCAACCCTAATCCTTCTCTAGTGCCGAAAGCCCCCTCAACAGCCTCTTCTAGCTCGGCGCCACACCTAACTCCACGTCCCATCACCTCCATCAACCATCACCGCCACCTGCAAACAATAAATGAAGGGCCATCAGCAATTAAAAGAAAACAGTAAAGCACAGTGAAAGCGGAGGCATGAGCAAAGGGCAAGGGGACATTCGGCTATAAAGAGATCAAAAAAACAGAAATCAGGGGTTCTTTTTTTTCGATTTTTCTTCTTTTTAGAACTAGAATTTTTTACAAAGAAAAAAGAAAAACGAAAACAAAAAAAAAAAAACAAAAAAAGAAACAACATACTTGTAACAGAAATCAAAGATTAATCGAAAAGTCAAGTCCGTTTTCTGGAAAGGTGATTTCCCCATTCGTCCTAGAATACTTTTTTTTTTCTTTTGTTTTCTTTCTTTAGTTCTTTATTATCTAATAGAATAGATAAGTGTAAAAAAAATAATAATAATAAAAAAGGGGATAAATACGTTCACCTTAACGAACGGGCCACCGGAGGTACTTGTCCCTTCCGTCGCAATCGGAGTCGGGGCATGGGTCTTAGGTTGGAAACAAAGGAGGCCCTTCGAATGACTGCCTGAAATGATACCGGATCAATCACCCATTGAAGGTCCACTGCCGATTCAAGGCAAATCGGGACCGGGATGACCTTTGAATGTCGGTTCATATTCGATGGAGGCTGAGAGAAGCCTTTCTTTTCTGTTTAGCATTTGCTCTTTTTATTTTGTGTTTGTTTGACCCGAACGAATGGCTATCAGGGTGGAAATTAGGGTTTGTCTTGGGCATTAAATCAGCATATGGAACGGTGTCGTTCCAAGCCAATTTCCATCGCTGAAATGGCAGCCCGCTGATAACCCGTTCCGACCCGATCCGGGTACCCCTAGGATCCGCGTGTTCGCGCGCTGAGGGGATATTTTCTCGTTTAGTCCTTCACGTTCAAGAAAGCCTCTGATTCGGCTCTTCATTGGTTTTATAGTTTTGTTGAAATTATCCCTGAGATTTGCAGATTATCGCATTTTGGGCCTCACTTGAACGCAGTGTTTAGAGGATTGACTTATTTCCTGTTCTGGTCCTTGTACTAGCTGTTCGTGTTTGCCTAGGTCCTTTAACCCTTTTTTTTTTCATTTTTAAATTTCGACCCTGAGTTGTTATTTTTGTTCTGATTTGGTTCCCATTTCATTATTTTGGCATATTGATACTTGGACTACCTTCAGCATCATTACTATTATGTCATATGTGTTATTTCTTAAATTATTTATTACATATGTAACCTATATATATCTTTTATACTATAGTTATACGTACGTATATATATATTTTACCATTATTTTACACCTTAAATACTATTGGACATATGTTGTGCATGACATTTGTATACTTTAAGATTATTTATTATACATTTTATATACATTAGTTTTTTACTGCATATTGTATATCGTATATGTGTCATATTTGCATACATATCAATAGTGTAGTTACTATTATGTGCATTCTTAAACATTGTTTTTATGTATACTTTTTTATAATATTATATATGTTTTACGTATTACTACTATGTATTCTGAGGTTATAGTTTATATGTCATGTGCTACACACTATTTTTATACCTATCATATATTTTGATATTATTTAAGTATAAACATTTTAGCTTATTTTATATATGTACATATTTCAACGCGTTTTATATATATGTATATTATTTGAATATAAATGTTTTAATGTATATATATATTTATATGTTGTATTGATATTTATTTTTTGTATGGTATTTTACTTCTTGATCTATATATATTATGTACCTATTTTTGTATTATACTATCTATTTTATTATTTTATGTATCCTCCAATTTCATTATGTACATGTTTTCAAATACTATTCTATTTTATTTTATTTTATGTATGTATTATGGATATTATTTTATACTTATCATTCTCCATATATTTTTCATATTATACTATGTAGATGTTTTAAGTATCATATTACGTATGTAAATCCATGTTTCAAATTATGTGATTTAACTTTTTTATCACTTATTATATAATATATTACTCATTTGAAATTTTTATTTGAATCCTTATAGTTTAAATTCTTTTTTTATAATTATTCGTTTTTTGAAAGTTTTTATTTCATTTGCTTTACTTTGCCTCTTATTTCTTTTTTAATTCGTCTAGCCTTTTTATGTTAATGTTATTATTGGTATATGATGATATGCTATATAATTATTGTTATATGCATATTATTTTGCATTTATTGATTATGCATGATTTCTTGTTATAATACCTTGGTCATGAATTGTTCCTTTGTTCCGTATTTTATAATTCCTCATGCATGTTTTACAAAAGTCGTGTACAATTCTATTTTGATAAACCTTTTTACAAATTTTCGATAATTGAACTTGCATTTGGGGATTTCGAGAGAACCAAGCCTTAACTTACTAGGTTCTGGTTCCCTCATTTAACCATAACTGCCAAGTACTATTTTCCAAACCAAAATACATGAGATTCCAAATAAAACTTATTATCGGGGACTCGAAATGCCACGTTCTAACTTACTGAATGTGGCGTTCATTATCCCTAGATAAGAATTTCAAAATCAAGGCAATGTTTTATGTTTCGGAATGTCGATAAATTGAGCCCTAACTTACTGGGTTCCGATTTTTTTTTTTCGATCCGAAATAATTAAATATCCTTTCTTGATTTAAATGCACAAACCTTTTAAGCAAATAGGCGAGCTTAATTTCAAGGAATTGAGGTGCTGTCTCCTAACTTACTGGGTTCGGTATTCTCATTCCTTTGAAATAAGTAAGCCTCATTTTCTTCACTTCGACATATTCAAATATTTTAAATAAAAGGGATCGTATTTTAAATTCTTCTAAATTTTTAAACATTCGACACTAAGACGCTAATTAATCAACCAGGTACCGATTTTGGGCGTATCGAGGGTGCTAATCCTTCCTCGTGCGTAACCGACTCCCGAACCCGATTTCTCAAAATTTCGTAGACCAAAATTGTTGTTTTGATAAATTAAAATATTTATTAAAAGCAACTACTTTTTGAGGTGATCCGATCACACCTCAATAAAAAGGGATCGGTGGCGACTCCTGTTCTTTTTTAAACCCTGGTCGATTCCCCTATTTTTTTTTCAAAAAAATGGTTTCGACAGCTTGGCGACTCCACTGGGGACCCAAGTTTGTGAGTCAAGCCACGAGTTGATTAACTTTTGTCTTTTTGTCGAAAATTGAAATTTTAATTTTAATTTACGATCCCTCTTCTGCATTTCATCTGTTTTAAATTACGGTTTTCGTTATTTCCTTTCTATGTTTCAAGTTTTTCTATATACTTGTGCATTGCATTGCATGATCGCCGGGTCACACCCATTAAGTGGAAGCAAGAAGCTACTCCTTCGTGAGGTTTTCACCTCCGTGTAGGATAGTGAAACGCTTTCGGAACACGTCTGTACCTATGTGCTTCGTGAGATTTTCATCTCCGTGCAGCCTTAGGGAAATGTGTTCCCCTGAACTGAACTCGATCCATATGAGCCTATAATGGGTGAAGATCGAGGAATCTGCTGGTTCAGGTACCCTACTCTAGATCCAAGCCGCATGTAGAGGACCCTTAGGAGCCCACCCGAGGTAGAACTACGTTCAATCCTAGTGGTTACCCTAATAGGTCCTTGATTGTTCTTTGCTTCTATGTATGCTTTGAATCCTATTATATATTGTACTGACGCTTTGTGTTTTACTTTCCACATATTGCACTAACATTTTGTGTTTCTGCTTTCTGCATATTGCATCAAAAAGGCGTCGATTTGGGTTCAATTGCTAAAATAGGGAGCTCGACCATGGAAAACGAACGTCTTGATAAAGTAAAAGGCAATGCGACAATCCAAAACTGGTCAGAAACCGCACAATTGGAAAAGGGGGATAGCCTAGCTGTGGGATATGTATCGGAGTTATGGGACTATACCCGCATCATTGTTACGCAAAATAGTCTTCAGGAATTGAGAGAAATTTGGTGTCAATGGGATGATGAAACTAAAGGGATGTTCTGCAACAAGTATGGAGATTTACCGTATCTGTTAGATGTTAAGGTGGACGAGAACTTATTTCGGGCCCTCGCGCAGTTTTGGAACCCAGCATATAGTTGCTTCACCTTCGGAGGAGTAGATTTGGTGCCTACTATAGAAGAGTATACTGCTCTACTGAATTGTCCAAGAGCGCAGGTTGATAAAATTTATTCACGAGCTGCTTATGTCCCAGCTTTCTGGAAAAAGTTGATGAGTATTACGGGAATGAGCGAGCAATGGATCACGGCTAAGATTAAGAAGAAAGGAGAATACAAGTGCATCCCATGGAAAAACCTAAGAGACCTAATTCTAGGTCACCCTGATACTGCAAAAAGGGTTGATGTATTAGCACTCAGCATTTATGGGTTAATGTTGTTCCCTAAGGCCTTGGGATATGTGGACGAGGCAGTCACTGACCTCTTCGATCGACTTGACAAGGGGATCACACCGGTGCCTGCAATCTTAGCGGAAACTTTCAGGTCATTGAGCGCATGCAGAAGAGCCGGAGAGGGCAGGTTCATCGGATGTGCACAATTGCTGTTAGTTTGGTTTCATGGCCATTTTTGGAAGATGAGTAAGCCGTCTTATCGAGTCTTCTTGAATGATTATTCCCCGTTGAGAGAAATGGTCGCCACACCAAGAAGAGATGATGTGTCGGAGGAAAACTGGATCGCACTTCTCCAAAATCTGCAAGATGGGGACTTCGAGTGGAGGGCTCCTTGGTTTGTACCTGGGGAAATTCTATACCGATGTGGGGATTTCGATTGGGTCCCATTGCTTGGAATTTGGGGAGTCACTGGCTATGCTCCCTTAATGGTATTAAGGCAATATTGGTCGAAGCAGTTTATACCGACGACGCATGGGTTGGCAGAATGCGAGTTTCCATACAAAGGGGAGAATTATAAGAAAAAGATCAAAGAGGTTTCTATGGCCTGGAATCAAACTCGCCGAATGAAAAATCAAAACGCAGGATCGGTGACTCCCGAGTATAAGGTCTGGCTTGATAGAAGAGTCAATGATAATGTTCCGAGACCAAATTTAGGAGATGTTAGACCGCTAGAAGAATATCTACAGGTAGTCCCCTCCGAACTAGAAATTATCAGACAGGACTTTGAAAAGCAAAGTTCAGAAATGGGAAAACAGATAAAGCGGTTGGAGCAAGAAAAGATGTATCTGAGCATGGACGTCGATATTCAAAAAGCGGAAGCCGAGAGACTTAAGAAGGGAAAGAACAAAGTAGAAGAAGACTTGAATAGCCTAAAGACCGATTATAAGAAAGTGTGTTCATCCTTAAGGAAGGCTGGTCTAGGGAAAACCTCAGAAGAATGGCAGCAGGAAGTCCAGAGAGAAAGATTAAAGGCCACGCGTTGGGAAACAAGATATAAAGAGGCCCAAGTACGAAATGAGGCCCTAGAAAGAGGAATGATAGAAAATCAGAAAGGGAAGGACGAGTTAACGGCTAGGGTGGCGGAACTAGAGGAATCCCTTCGACGACATCGGAATCGCAACTCTGTAATAGAGTTAAGAGCTAGCTTAGCCAGAATTGAAGAAATGAAAAAGAAAATCGAAGAGTTAGAAATAACTTTGCAAAGCTGTCAAAGCTATATTAGGTCTTTGGAGGAAAATGAGGAACGATGGAAGGAGGAGTGTTGCTATTCTCAAGAGCAAATCCAAAGAAGAGATTACGTTATGGAAGGAGCTGTAGCACAAATACGAGAGGCGGCTGAACACCTGCAATCCTTGGCTTTTCAAGCGGACATCCTTAGCATGAAGTTTGGGTCTAAGGAACAAGAGTTAGTTTCTTTGTTGGAAAAGATTAAGGCTCTAGGTGTTAAGATAAAGCCGTATCTGTAATTTACTTTATGTAAAGAGCTTTGTGTTCTAATAAAATTTCCTATATGGAATTGAGCTTGAATCGATACTCTTTTTGCATTCATGCATCTGCATTGCATCACATCATCATATGCATTAAATTTCATAGAAAGACTCTAACAAAAGGAAATTATTTCAGAAGGTTAACCTGGAATCTACCAATAACCCACCCACCCAGCACCGTTACAGCACTCGTTTTAAATCAAAAAGTATGGATCAAAGAATGGAGAGATTAGAGCAGATCCAAAAGGAGATGCAGGACCAGATGCAAGAACAGATGGTTAAAATGCAACAAGACATGATGGATAGAATGCTGGAATCGCAAAAGAGCATGATGGATCAACTAACTCAGTTATTAGCCAAAGGACTAGACAAGGGAAAGGGACCCGTGCAGAACCCAGAGGTTGTTAACCTTGATCAAGATCCACTTTACCCACCTGGATTCACCCCGCCCCATATAACGCAAAGAGTGCACACCCAAGCGGGATCCGCTGGGTTAGAACAACGACCTGCGCCGGTTACGCACCTAGGACAGGGGATATTTGTATCAGCTCCTGCTAACCCGCACGTCCCAGATTTAGATGATCCGGTGGAAATCGCCAGGTTGAGAGTGGAGGATCATGAGGCTCAAGAAAAATACAAGAGCTTAGAAGAAAGACTAAAAGCGATAGAAGGCACTGAGGTCATCTCCGCCCTAAGCGCCAAAGAGCTTAGTTTAGTGCCCGATCTAGTTCTACCGCCCAAGTTTAAAGCACCTGATTTCGAGAAGTATGATGGGACAAGGTGCCCGAAGGCACACTTGGTCATGTTTTGCCGGAAAATGACCGGCTATGTAAATGAAGATAAATTACTCATACATTGCTTTCAAGATAGCCTTGTCGGGTCAGCTCTTCGCTGGTACAATCAGTTAAGCAGAGAAAAGATCCGAGCATGGAAGGACTTAGCGTCGGCATTTTGCGAACAGTATAAGCACGTGTCTGACATGGTGCCCGATCGTATGACGCTGCAGATGATGGAGAAGAAGCCGTCAGAAACCTTTAGACAGTATGCGCAAAGGTGGAGGGATGTCTCAGCCCAAGTAGAACCTCCGTTGACCAAAACTGAGATAACTGTCCTCTTCATTAACACCTTGAAAGCACCATTTTATGACAAATTGGTGGGAAGCGCTACGAAAGACTTTGCAGATATTGTCATATCCGGCGAGCTTATTGAGAATGCTGTAAAAAGCGGTAGAATGGAGGGGCAAGAAAGCTCGAGGAGGGCAATGCCCATAAAGAAGAAAGACCCAGAAACCCACATGGTGGGAACAGGAAGCCGTTATGCCTCCAACTCGTATCCGAGCCAACCTCGACCACGAAACTACCCACCCCCAAATTTCTACTATCCGCCTCAAACTCCTTACTACCAAGCGCCACCTCCATACCCTTCCTACCCCGTGTATACCACAAACGGCCCAAGAATAACTACCACATTCCCACGAAACACAACGCCCGTCCAAACCCAACCTAAAAACGAACCAAGGCCTGCGAGACCTAATCCGGAAAGACAACAATTCACCCCTGTCCCCGTGCCGTACGGAGAACTATATCAAAAACTCTTGGAAAAACAGTTGATATCTCCACATTACATGGCACCCTTGAAGCCTCCGTACCTGAAATGGTACGATCCTAACGCCAGCTGCGCTTATCATGCTGGGAATCAGGGTCATTCTACGGAAAACTGCCTCGCCTTCAAAAGAAGAGTTCAAGGACTCATTGATGCGGGTATTTTGAGATTTGATGGTTCAGGCAGTGCAACCGGGAACCCATTCCCAAATCACGCTGAAGGGAATGTGAGTGTAATTGAAGAAGAAAACAAACGGCAAGTTAGGAAATGGGTTTCTGAAATAAAAGTACCTCTGCAGAAAATCTGGGAGATATTGGCCGAAAATGGGTTACTCTGTTATCCTAGCAGAGTATTTGAAGAAAGTGGGCATGATCTTTGCAGTTTCCATGGTAATAAAGAGCATGATATCCAGTCTTGCGAAGAATTTAGGGAAGTACTCCAAGACATGATGGATAGTAAAAAGATTGAGATTTTCAAAAAAGGGGAAAAGTCAGATGAAGGAGAAGTGTGTGCCTCCGACAATCAATCACCAGGTTGCCCATACAGCGCTAACCGACCATTGATAATCTACTATGATGCCAAGAAAGAGCTCGTGAAACCAAAAATGATAATAGAAGTGCCATCTCCTTTTCCCTATAAGGATGATAAAGCTGTGCCCTGGAAATATGACGTCAACATTGTCACACCAGAAAGTAAAAAGTCTGAGGTTACAACTGAGAGTGTTGGAGAAGTGGGCCATTTTACTCGTAGCGGGAGATGTTACTCCAAGGAGGTAGAGCCAATAAAGAAAATCAATGATTCGAAACAAAAAGGGAAGGCACCAGCGCGCGAGATTGAAGATGAACACGAAATTTTGCCTGAACCAGAAATTAAGAAGGCCGTGGATGAAGAGGAGGCGCAAGAATTTCTGAAGTTTATTAAGCACAGCGAGTACAACGTAGTGGAACAACTAAGCAAGCAGCCGGCAAAAATTTCGGTACTATCCCTACTACTAAATTCAGAGCCACACCGGAACGCATTGTTGAAAGTATTAAACCAAGCTTACGTAGCAAACAACATATCCGTGGAAAAACTTGACAAATGGGTAAACAATCTGAATGCGGTCAATTTCATATCCTTCAGTGATGATGAAATACCGCCCGGTGGTAGGGGCTTGGTGAAAGCGCTGCACATTACAACCCGCTGCAAGGGTTACATCGTGCCTAATGTGCTCATTGATAATGGATCAGCACTCAATGTCATGCCATTGGCTACACTATCTCGAATCCCAATAGACTTGTCCTACCTAAGGCCATGTCATTCCACGGTAAGGGCCTTCGATGGGACGAGGCGTGAAGTAATGGGAAAGATCGAGATCCCTTTAGAAGTAGGCCCCTACGTCTACGAGGTGGAATTTCAAGTCATGGATATCACACCATCGTACAACTGCCTCCTGGGAAGGCCCTGGATACATTCTGCGGGCGCAGTTCCATCGTCTCTTCATCAAAAAGTGAAATTCATCATGGACGGCTGTCTGGTTACAGTCGAAGGCGAAGAAGATATTGTTGCATCCATCTCTGCCGATGCACCTTATGTCGAAGTAAGCCAAGATGCATTGGAGTGCTCCTTCCGATCCCTAGAGTTTGTCAACGCTACGTTTGTCGCGGAGGGAAATAGGATCCCCGTACCCAAGTTATCAAGGAACACAAGGATGGGGATTAAGTTGACGGTAGGAAAAGGAGCTAAAGCAAGGAAAGGTCTAGGGAAATTTCAGCAAGGAATAGTTAGGGCCCTGAAGCCAGTCCCTCACAAGGCTCGGTTTGGTCTGGGATTCCAACCGAAGGCGTGTCACTTAAAGAAACAATGGAAGAAAGAGCAAGAAAGAAGAATCGCAAGAACCCTGGGCCGAGAACCAGAATGGGAACCCATCCAGTATCCTCCTTTGTCAAGAACATTTACGTCTGCGGGAAAGATATACCCAGGACAAAATAGCTCGCGAAACATACTGCTATCAATCGAAAAGGGTTTCCGAAATGTCAGCATAAATGTTATTGACAAAGAAGTTGATATGGCTACAGGCAAAGACGTCTCAAGAATACGCCCTTGCCCTCCTGGTTTCAAATTGAACAATTGGGCCGCTGAAGATCTTCTTGTAGTTTTTAAGTCTTCAGAGTAATGCTCAACGTTAACCCTCTATTGTGTCCTTAGATATAATAGAATTCTTTTGTAAGAGCTTGCATTTGCTCTTGATCTATTAAATGAATATTAATGAAGAGGCATTTTGTTATAGCCTTTTGCATTTGCATCTACTCCATAATTATTCTCTCATTTCATGGCCTGTTCTTGCACTTACCTCATACTATGCCATAATGTTCTGTTTGTTATTGCCAAAACTTGGATGTCCCTCTATAGCGTTCTCTTTCCCATTCAATTTTCAGGTGTTCAGATGCCAATGACATGAACGAACCCGTTACCAACCTTGAAATCGATTTTGAAAGGACCGTTTGTTTAGGAGAATTCGAGGATGAGGAAAATGCTGAAGACTATGTCTCGTCTCCTGACTTGCTAAGGTTGGTGGAACAAGAGGACAAACAGATTCTACCTCATCAAGAATCTGTTGAAACAATAAACCTGGGGACTAATGAAAATAAGCAAGAAGTGAAGATCGGGACCACACTCTCAGAGGACACCAGGCATCATTTGATTGATTTGCTTCATGAGTACAAAGACGTGTTTGCATGGTCCTATCAGGATATGCCGGGATTGGATGGGGACATAATGGTTCATAAGCTCCCGCTGAGACCCGAATGTAAACCCATTCAACAAAAATTAAGGCGGATGAGGCCCGAAATGCTACTGAAAATAAAAGAGGAAGTCAAGAGGCAATTCAATGCAGGCTTCCTACAAGCTTCCAGATATCCAGAATGGGTGGCTAATATTGTCCCAGTGCCAAAGAAGGATGGTAAAGTGCGAATGTGCGTGGATTATCGTGACCTGAACCGCGCAAGTCCTAAGGATAATTTTCCCTTACCACATATCGACACATTGGTGGATAATACGGCGAAGCATTCATTATTTTCTTTCATGGATGGATTTTCAGGGTATAATCAGATCAAAATGGCTCCCGAGGATATGGAGAAAACCACCTTTATAACGATGTGGGGAACGTTTTGTTACAAGGTGATGCCATTCGGGCTCAAAAATGCCGGGGCCACATATCAGAGGGCCATGGTGACACTGTTCCATGATATGATGCACAAGGAGATAGAAGTTTATGTTGACGACATGATTGCTAAATCCCGAGGAGAAGAGGAACATATTGTGAACCTCAAAAAGTTATTTGAAAGACTGAGAAAGTTTCAGCTAAGGCTTAATCCGGTTAAATGTACATTCGGGGTTACCTCGGGAAAATTACTGGGCTTCATCGTCAGTAAAAAAGGCATAGAGGTAGATCCAGAAAAGATAAAAGCCATTCAAGAACTACCCCCGCCGCGCACTCAGAAAGAGGTCAGGGGATTCTTGGGAAGGCTAAATTACATTTCCCGATTTATTGCTCAACTCACCAATCAGTGTGACCCCATCTTTCGACTCCTTCGAAAGCGCAACCCTGGGGCATGGGACGAAGAATGCCAGGAGGCCTTTGACAAAATAAAACAATATTTGTCTAGCCCCCCAGTGCTAGTGCCGCCGACTCCAGGAAGGCCTTTGATTTTGTATTTAACAGTGTTCGAAAATTCAATGGGTTGTGTACTCGGGCAACATGACGAGTCGGGAAAGAAGGAAAAGGCGATATACTACCTTAGCAAAAAGTTTACAGAATACGAAGCAAGGTATTCATCAATCGAAAAATTCTGTTGTGCTTTGGTTTGGGCAGCTCGGAGACTCAGGCAATACATGTTGTATCACACGACGTGGTTGATTTCAAAGCTAGACCCGATAAAATATATGATGGAATCACCCGCACTCTCGGGGAGAATGGCCCGATGGCAGATTCTGTTATCAGAATACGATATCATCTATGTGAACCAAAAATCGGTGAAAGGGAGTGCAATAGCTGATTTCTTGGCGGCTCGAACAACAGAAGAATATGAGCCCCTGAGATTTGATTTCCCGGATGAGGACTTGATGTGCATCACAGAGAAAGAAGGTGAGTCATCAAAAGGGACGCCTTGGAAGATGAGCTTTGATGGTGCGTCGAATGCTCTGGGGCATGGAATTGGAGCAGTCTTAATATCACCGGAAGGAGACCGTTACCCTTTCACTGCTAGGCTCAATTTCTTCTGCACCAACAACATAGCAGAATATGAGGCTTGTATCATGGGACTACGAGCAGCCATTGAACGAAACATCGAGATCCTAGAGGTATATGGGGATTCAGCTTTAGTGATCTACCAAATCCGTGGAGATTGGGAAGTGAGGGACTCAAAGTTGATTAAGTACAGCTATCTGATAGCTGAATTGATCAAGGATTTCAAAGAAATAACTTTCAATTACTTCCCACGAGAAGATAACCAATTAGCTGACGCATTGGCCACCTTAGCCTCAATGTTCAAAGCAAATAAAGAAGCAGAGATAATGCCCCTCAAGATGAGCATATACGAGGTTCCTGCACATTGTTATAGCATTGAGAAAGAGGCTGATGAACGACCATGGTACCTTGATATCTTAGAGTACGTCAAGAATCAAACGTATCCTGAGCAAGCAAACGAGAATGACAAAAGAACAATCAGAAGAATGTCAGCGGGATTCGTTCTTGATGGGGACACCTTGTACAAGAAGGGTAAAGATCAGGTGCTTTTGAGATGTGTAGATACTACTGAAGCCAAGAAAATACTCGAAGAAGTTCACGAAGGAATATGTGGGACCCACTCCAACGGCTTCACTATGTCCAGAAAAATTATGAGACTCGGGTATTACTGGTCAACGATGGAAAGGGATTGCATTAGCTACGCAAGAAAGTGCCACAAATGTCAAATTTATGGTGACAAAATTCATGTAGCTCCTTCTCCCCTTCATGTTATGACGTCTCCATGGCCCTTTTCAATGTGGGGCATGGACGTTATAGGGCCGATTTCTCCCAAAGCTTCTAATGGGCACCGATTCATTTTCGTGGTCATCGACTATTTCACAAAATGGGTAGAAGCTGCCTCATTTGCTAATGTGACAAGGACCGCCGTCTGTAGATTTTTGAAAAAAGAAATCATTTGTCGGTATGGTCTGCCTGAAAGAATCATCTCAGATAACGCTTTGAATTTGAACAATAAAATGATGACAGAGGTGTGCAAGCAATTTCAAATAAAGCATCATAATTCTTCGCCTTATCGACCGAAGATGAACGGAGCAGTAGAGGCAGCTAATAAGAATATAAAGAAGATCATCGGCAAAATGACGGAGACCTACAAGGACTGGCACGAAAAGCTGCCATTCGCTCTGTTCGCATATCGCACATCCGTACGTACATCTACAGGGGCAACTCCTTTCTCTCTAGTCTATGGGATGGAAGCCGTGCTACCTATTGAAGTTGAGATACCGTCCCTACGAGTCTTAATGGAATCGAAACTCGAGGAGGCAGAATGGGTCCAAGCTCGTTATGATCAGTTGAATCTCATCGAAGAAAAACGCTTGAAGGCAATTTGCCATGGACAGATGTACCAGAAACGGATGATCGCTGCCCATGACAAGAAGGTACGGCCAAGAGAATTCCACGAAGGAGAACTCGTTTTGAGAAAGATCCTCCCAATACAAAAAGATTTGCGAGGGAAATGGGCACCTAATTGGGAAGGACCGTATGTCGTGAAGAAGGCATTCTCTGGCGGGGCCTTGATCCTTACAGAAATGGATGGGAAGGAGTTACCAAATCCAGTAAACTCCGATGTTGTGAAGAAATACTACACTTAAAAAAAAAAAAAAAAAAAAAAAAAAAAAAAAAGGGGGAGGT
Source organism: Gossypium stocksii (assembly GCA_020496765.1). NCBI lineage: Eukaryota > Viridiplantae > Streptophyta > Magnoliopsida > Malvales > Malvaceae > Gossypium > Gossypium stocksii. Next base: position 5,282,191 of record CM035625.1, read on the forward strand.
CAAGGTGAAAACCCGAAAAGGGCACCTTGGTCAAACACAGAACATTAGGATGAAAACCCGAAAGGGCGTCCTAATAAAGCAAGTTTGGGCCCAAGGGGGCAGAAGCAATTTTGAACAGTGGGCCAAGTGACCAGGCTATAGTATGAAGCATTTCTGAACACTCGAGATCTTCTACACAAGAGACCTTGCTCAGAAAGATTCGTGATTGAGAAACGTGGCAGAGTTCATGTATTGAATATCTAGAACATTTGTATCCACCGATGCGGTTCCTTTTCCTTTCATAACACTTTTATCTTTGGCGAACTTTCTTTGTTTGTTACCCTCGAAATTAATACGAAGTCTTTTTCTCATACCTACCTGACCATTTGCATGCATTTTATTATGTTTATTTAATTGATAAATAGTAATATGGCATACTCTGAACAAAAGGAAATGTTAAGCATTACCTGAATGAAATTGATAAGCACAAGAACCTCAAAGCAATAACAAAGTTCAACCAGGAGCAAAAGAGTGATATTAGAGAAATTTAGACTGCTCAGATGGCTTGAAGACGGGTACAAAGCCGGAAGAGAACCAAGAGTCAAAACGCTGAGCACGGATCTTCAAAAATCATGATGAAAGGGCATATATGGCCAACATACCTAAAGCGCATTACATAATCATGTAGGCATAAAAGCATTTAGGACTAACATTTACATATCATGATAACGTCATAACATGTACAGGCACTCCATCATAGCAGGGGGTTTGGAGAATAACTGCTGAATAAAAAGGAAAGGCACCCGCGCCTCGCCAGATGACGCGTTTTGGTATTCTGGTACTTTCAATTTATTTTCAAAAAATCAACTCATATTACAAAGGTGAGTTGAGCCTCAAGGCACGTTGAGGTATTTTCAATGTCTTTTCAATCTTTTCAAAAAAAAATCAACTCATATTGCAAGAAATGAGTTGGGCCTCAGGGCACGCTGAGGTGTTTTTAATTTGTTTTTCAAAAAAATCAACTCATATTGCAAGAAATGAGTTGGGCCTCAGGGCACGCTGAGGTGTTTTTAATTTGTTTTTCAAAAATCAACTCATATTGCGAGAGGTGAGTTGAGCCTCAGGACACGTTGAGGCATTTTCAATTTCTGTCCTTCAAAAATCAACTCATATTGCGAGAGGTGAGTTGATCTTTTTCAATTTCTGCTTTTCAATTGCTGTTCATTCAACTCATATTGCGAAAGGTGAGTTGATCTTTTTCAATTTCTGCTTTCAATTCTGTTTTCGAAAGGACCAACTCATACTACGAGAGGTGAGTTAAGTCTCGAGTCACAAAGGGGCACGCTTAATTTAGGTTCCAAAAGAATTAACCCATGTTGCGAGAATTCGCAGGTTGGGCTAGTTTCGATGTTTGTCTTTCAACAAAAGATGAAGGTTAGAGTTGATCGAAGATCAAGAATCATTTTCTTGAAGTTCTAGCAGAGCAGATCAAAGATCCCAAGATTTCATCTCCGAAGTTGCAGAAGAACCAGATCACTTTATGCCTTTGAAGATGCGAATAGAACAAGGCTACAGGTCGAAACTCAGAAATCGAGAGGGATTGAATCTAAAGCTATGAGAGGCGGTGGGTTAGACTGGAAAAAGAGCTGAACAAGAAGAGCACCAATGAAGTCAAGACTCGGCAAGATCTGGCAGAATTGGTCCTTCTTTATGTCTTTGCTCTATTCCCGTTGCACGACAATGAGCAAAGAGGGGCAGCTGTAATGGCCAATTTTGGCCCGGCCTATTAATAAAACCAAAAATAAAAACATAAAAACAAAATTAAAGCCAAATATTAAAGTCCTTTTTTTTTCAAATGTCCATTTACAATCACTTAACCCAAGACCCAAATATCCACCAGCCTACCTAAGCTACCCAAGCCCGTTTATCAAACCCAACTCAGATGGCCCGTTTTAGCCATCAACCCACCAGCCACCCGTGACCCATTACAAAGGCCCAAAACCACTACCCATTTCCCCAACCCTAATCCTTCTCTAGTGCCGAAAGCCCCCTCAACAGCCTCTTCTAGCTCGGCGCCACACCTAACTCCACGTCCCATCACCTCCATCAACCATCACCGCCACCTGCAAACAATAAATGAAGGGCCATCAGCAATTAAAAGAAAACAGTAAAGCACAGTGAAAGCGGAGGCATGAGCAAAGGGCAAGGGGACATTCGGCTATAAAGAGATCAAAAAAACAGAAATCAGGGGTTCTTTTTTTTCGATTTTTCTTCTTTTTAGAACTAGAATTTTTTACAAAGAAAAAAGAAAAACGAAAACAAAAAAAAAAACAAAAAAAGAAACAACATACTTGTAACAGAAATCAAAGATTAATCGAAAAGTCAAGTCCGTTTTCTGGAAAGGTGATTTCCCCATTCGTCCTAGAATACTTTTTTTTTTCTTTTGTTTTCTTTCTTTAGTTCTTTATTATCTAATAGAATAGATAAGTGTAAAAAAAATAATAATAATAAAAAAGGGGATAAATACGTTCACCTTAACGAACGGGCCACCGGAGGTCCTTGTCCCTTCCGTCGCAATCGGAGTCGGGGCATGGGTCTTAGGTTGGAAACAAAGGAGGCCCTTCGAATGACTGCCTGAAATGATACCGGATCAATCACCCATTGAAGGTCCACTGCCGATTCAAGGCAAATCGGGACCGGGATGACCTTTGAATGTCGGTTCATATTCGATGGAGGCTGAGAGAAGCCTTTCTTTTCTGTTTAGCATTTGCTCTTTTTATTTTGTGTTTGTTTGACCCGAACGAATGGCTATCAGGGTGGAAATTAGGGTTTGTCTTGGGCATTAAATCAGCATATGGAACGGTGTCGTTCCAAGCCAATTTCCATCGCTGAAATGGCAGCCCGCTGATAACCCGTTCCGACCCGATCCGGGTACCCCTAGGATCCGCGTGTTCGCGCGCTGAGGGGATATTTTCTCGTTTAGTCCTTCACGTTCAAGAAAGCCTCTGATTCGGCTCTTCATTGGTTTTATAGTTTTGTTGAAATTATCCCTGAGATTTGCAGATTATCGCATTTTGGGCCTCACTTGAACGCAGTGTTTAGAGGATTGACTTATTTCCTGTTCTGGTCCTTGTACTAGCTGTTCGTGTTTGCCTAGGTCCTTTAACCCTTTTTTTTTTCATTTTTAAATTTCGACCCTGAGTTGTTATTTTTGTTCTGATTTGGTTCCCATTTCATTATTTTGGCATATTGATACTTGGACTACCTTCAGCATCATTACTATTATGTCATATGTGTTATTTCTTAAATTATTTATTACATATGTAACCTATATATATCTTTTATACTATAGTTATACGTACGTATATATATATTTTACCATTATTTTACACCTTAAATACTATTGGACATATGTTGTGCATGACATTTGTATACTTTAAGATTATTTATTATACATTTTATATACATTAGTTTTTTACTGCATATTGTATATCGTATATGTGTCATATTTGCATACATATCAATAGTGTAGTTACTATTATGTGCATTCTTAAACATTGTTTTTATGTATACTTTTTTATAATATTATATATGTTTTACGTATTACTACTATGTATTCTGAGGTTATAGTTTATATGTCATGTGCTACACACTATTTTTATACCTATCATATATTTTGATATTATTTAAGTATAAACATTTTAGCTTATTTTATATATGTACATATTTCAACGCGTTTTATATATATGTATATTATTTGAATATAAATGTTTTAATGTATATATATATTTATATGTTGTATTGATATTTATTTTTTGTATGGTATTTTACTTCTTGATCTATATATATTATGTACCTATTTTTGTATTATACTATCTATTTTATTATTTTATGTATCCTCCAATTTCATTATGTACATGTTTTCAAATACTATTCTATTTTATTTTATTTTATGTATGTATTATGGATATTATTTTATACTTATCATTCTCCATATATTTTTCATATTATACTATGTAGATGTTTTAAGTATCATATTACGTATGTAAATCCATGTTTCAAATTATGTGATTTAACTTTTTTATCACTTATTATATAATATATTACTCATTTGAAATTTTTATTTGAATCCTTATAGTTTAAATTCTTTTTTTATAATTATTCGTTTTTTGAAAGTTTTTATTTCATTTGCTTTACTTTGCCTCTTATTTCTTTTTTAATTCGTCTAGCCTTTTTATGTTAATGTTATTATTGGTATATGATGATATGCTATATAATTATTGTTATATGCATATTATTTTGCATTTATTGATTATGCATGATTTCTTGTTATAATACCTTGGTCATGAATTGTTCCTTTGTTCCGTATTTTATAATTCCTCATGCATGTTTTACAAAAGTCGTGTACAATTCTATTTTGATAAACCTTTTTACAAATTTTCGATAATTGAACTTGCATTTGGGGATTTCGAGAGAACCAAGCCTTAACTTACTAGGTTCTGGTTCCCTCATTTAACCATAACTGCCAAGTACTATTTTCCAAACCAAAATACATGAGATTCCAAATAAAACTTATTATCGGGGACTCGAAATGCCACGTTCTAACTTACTGAATGTGGCGTTCATTATCCCTAGATAAGAATTTCAAAATCAAGGCAATGTTTTATGTTTCGGAATGTCGATAAATTGAGCCCTAACTTACTGGGTTCCGATTTTTTTTTTTCGATCCGAAATAATTAAATATCCTTTCTTGATTTAAATGCACAAACCTTTTAAGCAAATAGGCGAGCTTAATTTCAAGGAATTGAGGTGCTGTCTCCTAACTTACTGGGTTCGGTATTCTCATTCCTTTGAAATAAGTAAGCCTCATTTTCTTCACTTCGACATATTCAAATATTTTAAATAAAAGGGATCGTATTTTAAATTCTTCTAAATTTTTAAACATTCGACACTAAGACGCTAATTAATCAACCAGGTACCGATTTTGGGCGTATCGAGGGTGCTAATCCTTCCTCGTGCGTAACCGACTCCCGAACCCGATTTCTCAAAATTTCGTAGACCAAAATTGTTGTTTTGATAAATTAAAATATTTATTAAAAGCAACTACTTTTTGAGGTGATCCGATCACACCTCAATAAAAAGGGATCGGTGGCGACTCCTGTTCTTTTTTAAACCCTGGTCGATTCCCCTATTTTTTTTTCAAAAAAATGGTTTCGACAAAGAGATAGTGAAGATCGTGACCTTGGAAGAAGGGAAGGTAGTGAAAATCAGAATGTTCATAACTGAAAAAACAAAGTGAGATCTCATTGAGTTACTTCGAGAATTTAAAGATGTCTTTGCATGGTCATACCAAGATATGCCTGGGTTAAGCACTGATATTGTAGTACACCGCCTTCCCATAAAAAAAGAATGCAAGCCAGTTCAGCAGAAGCTACGAAGGATGAGGCCTTATATTATGTAAAAATAAAAGATGAAGTTAAAAAGTAGTTTGATGTCAATTTTCTACAGGTGGTTAAATACTCAGAATGGGTAGCCAATATTATCCCCGTCCCTAAGAAAGATGGAAAGGTACGGATGTGTGTGGATTATAGAGACCTAAATAAGGCTAGCCCAAAGGACAATTTCCCCTTGCCTCATATTGACCTTTTAGTAGATAATACAGCAGGCTACTCGTTGTTCTCCTTTATAGATGGTTTCTTTGGATAAAATCAGATAAAGATGCATCTTGAAGACATGGAAAAAACCACTTTCATAACCTTATGGGGTACGTTTTGTTATAAGGTGATGCCGTTTGGCCTAAAAAATGTAGGGGCGACATATCAAAGGGTCATGGTGACCTTGTTTCATGATATGATGCACAAGGAAATCGAATTTTATGTCAATGATATGATTGCCAAATCCCGAACAGAGAAGGAACACATCCAAGTTTTGATGAAGTTGTTCTTGAGATTGAGAAAGTTTCAACTAAAGCTCAATTTAGCAAAGTGTACCTTTGGAGCTAGGTCGGGGAAACTGCTGGGCTTCGTAGTCAGTGAAAGGGGAATCGAGGTTGACTCAGACAAAGTCAGAGCTATACAAGAATTGCCTCCACCACGTATTAAAAAAAAGTTTGAGGTTTTCTTGGAAGGCTAAATTACATTGCTTGGTTTATTTCACAACTAACTGAGAAGTGTGATCCCATATTTTGTCTTCTTAAGAAACACAACCAAGGCATATGGGATGACTAATGCTAGTGGGCTTTTGACAAGGTTAAACAATATTTGTCAAATGCCTCAGTACTGTCTCCACCTAATCCAGATAGGCCATTAATACTATATTTAATAGTGTTTAACAACTCCATGGGATGTGTGCTTGGTCAACATGATAAGTCAGGAAGAACAGAAAAGGCTATATATTACCTCAGTAAGAAGTTCACTGAGTGTGAAATGAGATATTCGCCAATTGAGAAGTTGTGCTACGCCTTAATTTGGACAACTCGAAGATTAAGATAATATATGTTATATCATACGACCTGGCTAATCTTGAAATTAGACCGTTAAAATATATGATGGATTCAACGACTTTGAATGGAAGGATAGCCAGGAGGCAATTTTTGCTTTCTAAGTTTGACATAGTTTATGTAAGCTAAAAGGCTGTGAAAGGAAGCATGATAGCAGATTTTCTGGCCAGTAGAGCTTTGGAAGATTATGAGCCCTTGGGCTTTGATTTCCTAATGAAGAATTAATGTATATAGCAACTGCTGAATGAGATGCTACAAGAGATTATTTTTGGAAACTAAACTTTGATGGAGCATCAAATGCTGTGGGTAACGAAATTAAGGCAGTCCTAGTATCCCCAAATAGAGGTATTCATTCACATGCAAATTGGATTTTGATTGCACAAACAATATGGCAGAATATGAAGCATGTATCATGGGAATTCAAGCGGCCATAGAGCGCAAGATTAGAGTACTAGAAGTATATGGAGATTCTGCATTAGTGATTTATCAGCTTAAGGGTGAATGGGAGACAAGAGGCCCCAAACTAATCAATTACCGAAAAATAGTACTGGGGCTAATTGAGGAGTTCGATGACATCACCTTCAATTATCTCCCACAAGATGAAAACAAATAGCAGATGCGTTGGCTACTTTAGCTTCCTTGATCAAAGTAAACAAACAAGAGGATATAAAACCCATTCCGATGAGTATTTATGAGGCTCTAGCTCATTGTTACAATATGGAAGAAAAGGAAAGGGATGACCACCCTTGGTACTATGATATATTGCGATACGTAAGAAATCGTGAATACCCTGACCAGGCAACTGAGAATAACAAAAGGACGTTGAGAAAATTAGCCTGTGACTATGTCTTAGATAGGGATGTCCTGTACAAAAGAAGAATGGATCAGGTACTATTGAGATGTGTGGATGTTGTTGAAGCAAAGAAAATTTTGGAAGAAGTCCATAAGGGCATTTGTGGAACACATGCTAACGGTTTTACAATGGCCAGACAAATTATGAGATTCAGATACTATTGGTCTACTATGGAGGGAGATTGTATCAGCTTGCCAAGAGATGTCATAAGTGCCAGATTTATGGAGACAAAATTCATTACCTCCTTCGCCTTTGCATGTTATAACTTTCCCATGGCCTTTCTCTATATGGGGCATGGATGTCATTGGGCTGATCTCGCCGAAAGCTTTGAATGGGCATCGATTCATCTTTGTGGTTTTTGACCACTTCACCAAGTAGGTAGAGGCTGCTTCATCTGCTAGCGCTACTAAGTCAGCAGTTAGCAGATTCATAAAGAAGGAAATCATATGTCGATATGGAATGCCTGAGAGGATCATATTAGGTAATGCACTAAACTTGAACAATAGCATGATAGCAGAAGTCTGCAGTCAGTTCAAGATCAAACACCACAACTCGTCTCTGTATCGTCCAAAAATGATTGGTACGATGGAAGCAGCCAATAAAAACATTAAGAAGATAGTGGGGAAAATGACTGAGACTTATAAAGATAGGTATGAGAAATTACCATTTTCTCTCTATGCCTATCGAACGTCTATCAGAACTTCCACTGGGGCAACTCTGTTCTTATTGGTTTACGGAATAGAGGTAGTTTTACCCATTGAAGTAGAGATACCTTCCCTTCGAGTTTTGGCAGAGTGTAGTGTCCCGAATTAGGGCCTAATCAGAATAGTGGTTTCGTGACCACAAATCTGAGATAGAAATAATTATTTTATAATTATTTTGATGTTTGTGATATGATTTCTTGATGGTGTGAAAATTTTGTGAAGAAATTCTATGCATAAAGTGCTTAATTTGAAATTAGGGACTAAATTGAATAAGTTGCAAAACTTGTATTCTAGAAGCATTTAGTATGAAATTGCTTTGGAATATTAATTAGGAGGTCTTAAATAGAAATTTGACCAATTTCTAAAATTTTGGACAAAAATGGGCTTGTACATGAAAATTTTCAAAGAAAGACATTAAGGGCATTTTGGTCATTTGGTTATTAACAGGAATTAAAAGGGAAGAAAATGACAAAATTGTTATCATCTTCTTCAACCTTGGCCGAATATCGCCTCTCTCCATAGCTAGGGTTTCTTCAACTTTCAAGCTTCATAGTAAGTGCATCCAAGCCCCGTTTTTAATGATTTTTATATTTTTGTGATCCCGGTAGCTCGATAAAGCTTATGCTAGCAATAATTTAAGCTAGGGTTCATATTTGGAAAAATACCCATAGGTGAAAAGTGTTTATTTTGATGTTTTATGATAGAATATGAGGTTTCAGATTATGTTAGACAACTTGTGCTACTCGATTTTGAGTAAAAACGAGTAAAACAGCTTAATCGGTAAAAATACCTATTATTCATAAGTGCATGTTATAGTTGGAATTTGGGATTGCTATTAGTAAATAAATGATCAGCATGTCTTAAAACCTAAGAATTTGAGATAAAGTTTAATTTCCGAGCCTTGGGGCAAAAGTGTAAATATGCAAAAGTTTAGGGGCAAATTCGTAATTTTGATAAAGTTAGGGTCAAGGACTGTTTTGATAAATGTGAGTATTAAATGAGCTAAATGTGTTATTTTAGATCAAGAGAAACGAGATTCAAGTCGTGATCGAGGGAAAAATAAAGTTTACGAGGAATAGGCTCGATTATTGATATTTTGGTACCGAGGTAAGTCATGTGTAAATAAGGTAACATAATTGTTATTTTAAGTGATTTAGTGTTATTTATATGATATGATGCTTATTATCATGAAATATTGTGTCTTGTGAAATATTATTTGTTGATATGCAAAGTATGTGATTAGCTTGATAAGCATGAAATACTAGCGAGTATGGGTCCCGATGTTCCGAGGAGGATGACCAAAAATGTGTGTTTGAGGAAAATCCCGTTTGAACCTTGGGAATAGATTAGGATACAAGTGACATGTCACTAGGATGGTTGAGTTCCGAACTCGTTGAGTTGAGTCCGAGTTCGGATGCGAATGCCCGAGCTCGTTGAGTTGAGTCCGAGTTTGTTTATGGGCCGGTTACATGGTAGCTTGGCTACGAATATGACACTTATGAGTATATGATTTGTGTATTCGAGTTATATTCCTATGTGTTAACGGGTAGATTGATAAATGAATAATGAGAGCGCCTAGACAAATGAGGTATGTTTGAAACGTATTGTGAAAGAGAAATTGGACAGGTATGACCTTAAACTTTGGGTTGAGAACTTGGTAGAATGATAATGTGGTAAGATAGCTAATGTTCTTGTGCCATGAATGTTTTAGTGATGCTATAGCAATCGATGTTATGTTGAATTTAATAATCATGTTATTTGTTATTTACATATGAACTTACTAAGCATTTATGCTTACTCCCTCCTTTCCATTCATTGTAGTTTTGACAAGCCAGCTTGGAAGTCGGGAAGGGTCGAAGGAACGATCACACTATCCAAGGAAGAATTTGGTACAATGGCTTGTGTATTTTGATGTATGGCATGTATAGCAATCTAATCATTTTGTGTAAATAATCTTATGATATGGTGATGGTTTGATAAGGAACTGCTTGGAAATGATTAGCTATTGGAATGGCCAATCTTTATTATATTTGGTGTCATGTATGTTTAATGTGTTACTTAGTTCATAAAATGCCATAGGAAGATGATCTTTATTATAAAACAGAATTTTTCAGAAGCAATGACGTGAGTTTGAAAAATCACTAAAAATATTAGAGACAATATTATGTGGTGAATAAAATATGAAATTGAAGCTTATTGTGTCTATTTTCATATGGAAGAAACGAAACAGGTAAAAGAGTTGTATTTTATGAGATATTTGGGTTTTGGTGGAACAGGATCAGGATGATTTCTGATTCCCTTGTTCTAAATTTAGAAATTCACTAAAAATTGTACAAAAACAATTAGGAGTCATAATATATATGTGTAGATTCCTTATTGAGTCTAGTTTTAGGAGAAACAAACGGCATAGTCATTTGAGCTTTGTACAGAGAGAAAAGTGATTCGTAGTGAACATAGGTCAGAGTAGTCAAACACTGAAACAGGGGAAATTTTAACTAATAAACTGTACTAATTGGCCCAACCAAAAATTCTAGAAAAAAATTATTAGATAGATATATGAGTCTAGTTTCAGGGAAAATTTACAGATCTAAATTTTGAGTTCGTAACTCGAGATATAATTTTTTTTTACGACCATGACGCAGAAGGATAGCTTATTCCGAAAGTTAAAATAAATGGTTTAAAGTTGTTTAAATGATAAATTAAGTTTAGAAACACCTCAAGCTCGACTCCGGTGACGGTCTTGGGTAAGAGGGCATTACACAGAGATAAAGTTAGATAAAGCAAAATGGATCCAGTCTCAATATGATCAGTTGAACTTGATTGAAGAAAAGAGGCTAAGGGCTATTCGTCATGGTTAGATGTACCGGAAATGAATGATGCGAGCTTATGACAAGAAGGTTCACCCAAGAGAATTTCATGAGAGGGACCTGATATTAAAAAAGATCCTTCCCATACAAAAGGATTTCAGAGGAAAATGGATGCCAAACTGGGAAGGACCATATGTGGTAAAGAAGGTTTTCTCTAGAGGGGTGTTGATTTTGACCGAAATGGATGGGAAAAGCTTACCTAATCCTGTGAATTCAGATTCAGTCAAAAAGTATTTTTCCTAAAAAGGGGAAGAGGCCAAGGTGAAAACCTACAAAGGGCGCTTTGAGTTTCTAAAAAAAATGGAGAGGCTAAGGCAAAAACCCGCAAAGGGCGCCTTGAGACCAAAGGGGTTTTGAGTTGAAAACCGGAAAAGGGCGGCTCAAATTTTGATAAAGGATGGGGCATGCAGTGATCTTACTATACCTAAATTAACAAGGAAAAAGGTATGTTACATATTGGGGGATCGACAAAGTACTCTAGATCTCCTAAACACATGTAACACTCAAAGTAGTCTTCAAGGCGTTCGTACAAGGAAGCTCAAGCTGTGATATCTAGGGCACCTAGTCTTTGTCCGACTCATATTGATTTACTATCTTTAGATTCTTTTTCTTTCCAAAGATGTATTCCCAATTACTTTCCCTTTTGACAATTTATTCATCTCAAGCTATGCTCAAAATCAATTTATTTGTTGTCCATTGTTATTCCCAAGCATGTTACATTGAAATAATGATTAATGGACTAATAATACTTTCATAAAAGAAGTTCTACATATTACTCTAGAAGTTTTAATAATACAGGAGCCTGAAACAGGACTATTGTTTAGAACTTACTAGGTGTAAGGGTTGGAAATATTTAAAGAAGAGTTTAAATTGAGATTATTTCTTTGAATTTTCTGTCAAATAGTTATTGAACAGAATAACAAGATATCGTGTCGGTGATAAAATTTCAAATGAACAAGTAAACAATGTTCACCAATTATTAAGAAGGGAATATTCTCGAAAAAAAAAACTCTACATTCATGCATACACATCTGGTCATGACACCCCGGGAATGGTGTAACAGACCAAATTGATGAAAGAAGATACAAATTCTATACCCCTGAGTTGCAGTGGGGTGGATTGAAGTTGATATAGATCCTATAACCATGAATCGCAGTGGGATGGTTTAAAGATGGTACAAACCTTATGTTCCCGAGGTATAGTGGAATGGACTCTGAGGTTACAATGGGGCAAACTAGTTGAGCAAAATACGACGGCTTCTTCAGGTTTTTGGTCAAAATACCAGTCAAGCAAGAAGGTAGCGTAATACGTCAGTGATAAAGCCCTAATGAACAACGAGCAATGACACCATAAATATTAAGAAAGATCATTTTCATGACATTTTGCATTCATACATTTATCATTCATAACATATCTAGTTAGGAGCATTTGATTCATTTTGATCATAGCATCCTAATCATTTTGCATAAGCATGAACACATAAAACTGATTCTACTGGATAGGTTACCTAGAGGACAATGTAGCAATGTCGGTGAATTCATGGTCCTATCTCCCTGAGTAGCAGTGGAGTAGGCTGAAGATTGTAGATTTGTCTCCCTAAACAGTAGTGGAGCAGATCAAAGATGGCGAATCTTGTTTTCCTGAGGTAGCAGGGAAGTAGATTTAAGCCACCAGTGTTATCTCCCTGAGCAGTAGTGGAGCAGGCTGAAGATTGTAGATCTTATCTCCCTAAGCAGTAGTGGAGCAGATAAAAGGCAACGAAGTTTATCTTCCTGAGGTAGTAGGGAAGTAGATTTAAACCACTAGCCTTATCTTTCTGAGCAGTAGAGGAGCAAGCTGAAGATTGTAGATCTTGTCTCCCTAAGCAGTAGTGGAGCAAGATCGAAGATGGCAAATCCTGTCTCCCTAAACAGTAGTGGAGCAGATTTAAGCCACCGTCTTATCTCCCTAAGTAGCAGTGAAGTAGGTTGAAGATTGTAGATCTTATCTTCCTGAAGTAGTAGTGGAGCAGATTTAAGCCACCAGCCTTATTTCCCTGAAGTAGCTGCAAAGCAAACTGAAGACAATGATTCTCATCTCCTTGAAGTTCCAGCGGAGTAGATCGAAGCTACAAATCTCTTCTCCCTGAAATTACATTGGAGTGGATTAAAGCACCAATTCCTATACCCCTAAAGATGCAGTGGGATGGGATACTTGAAGGAAAAAAGTGCCAAGAAGTCAAAATTCAGCAAGACTGGGAAAAATTAACCCTCTTTAAAGTCTTTTCTCTATTCCCGTTACATGGCAATGAGCAAAGAAGGGTAGTTGTAGAGCCCAATTTTAGCTCGGGCCCAGACCAAGTAATAAACTAGAAGTCCATGTTTTTTACAATAAATGGGCTTAAAACCCCAAGTTCAAATAATAAAACCCAACTTTCTAAAACCATTACCCATGGCCCAATACCCCATTACACCCAAGACTTTAACCCAAACCCAAATGCAAAAAGTACAGCCCAAATGGCCCAATGCCCAAATTTTTCAGAAACCCTAAGGGTTTCCGAAATCTTTTGCACTGTAGCCTAGTCACCAGCCTTCATTGCCGAGTATCACGCCGTCATCATCGCATGAATCGTGCCCCTATTACCGTCATTCACATTTGCAAAAAGGGAAAGAAGAATAGTAGTAACAGATAATATAGCAAAATAAAATCCTTATATTTATTTTGACTGATTTATCTAGGCTATAAAAAGCAAAATGTAATCAGTGTTTCGGGGGGATTTTTTTATAAAATAAAAAAACTAATATGAAAAATCAGAAAAACAGAGGTATTCTTTATGATTTTATTTCGAATAAGCAAACATGCATGCATTTTCATATTCATTGCAAGTGAAGAAAAGTAGGATTTTTTTTTACCTTTTGACAAACAGAAGAGAAAAATCGAGGAGTTATCTCACTTTTTTTTTTTTTATTTAAAGGCATTTTTGGGTGGTTTAAACCTAGGATTCGGTCTCAAGAATGCCTAAAGGATCAAAACACCCCTGTTTTTGGGCTTCGACCTCCGTATACGGTGGCCAATGGAGGGGAGGACGGTGGCTCGATGATGGAGCAAGGCCGAACATCGGTTAGTGCTCCGAGAGCCCTTTTAGAGAATTCTAGGTTTTTTTAAGGAGTTTGATAAAAATGATTTTTTTTTATTTTTTTAGTATTTATGGGCCAGTGATGCAACGTCATTTTGGAACGGCTTATTAATGACCAAAACGACGTCGTTTTAAGGCCAAAACCCACGTGTTGACCTGACCCGGGCGGATATGCGCGCTTTTATAAAAAAGGAAATTTACCCCTTAGGTCCTTCTGCATTATTATTGTTATGCAATCTCGTCCCATTCATATTTTCCTTTTATTTTCAATTTGGCCCTGAAACATGGCCTTTGTTTCAATCAGGTCCTTGGGCCATTTAAAGGCAGATACTGGAACGGCGCCGTTTAGGTGATAGGGTATAATTACCCAACTGGTCCCTACAGTGTGACGCGCGTTTTAATCTAGTCCTTTTACTTTTTTAGATTTTTTTTTTGTTTTGATTTAGCCCCTGTTTCCTCGAATTTTAATCCTTTTATTTATTTTTTATATTTTTAATTATTTTAGTATTTTATATTAAATTATTATTTATTTATTTATTATTCATTGGTTTATTTTATTATATTTATTATTTATTATATATTATCATTTATGTATTACTTAGTTTAATTTTTTTAAAGTACAATTTAAAATTTATTGTATGCCTTTTTTAATTTTTATTTATTTATTTTCAATATATGCTATTTATTTTATACTATTACACATATGTGTATGTTATCCATTTTAAAGTTTGTTTTTTTTTTTTTACTGTTTTGTTATTTATCCATTTTTGTTTTACATCATTCATTTCATTTTTTTTATATTATTTGTTTTCTTATAAAATTTTATTTTATTTTCAAGTATTTACTTCATCTATATTTATTTTGGACCATATTTATTTATTCTATTTTCTCTTATTTATTTATTATTTTTTTAGAATTTAGAATTGGTTATTTTATCATATTATTATTATTTTCATGTTAGCCTAGACATTGTCTTTGCACTATTATTGTTATTAGCTATTTTGTATTATTTTTCTCTCTTTTAATTATCTATTTTAGCATTGAATATTGGTACAATCTGTGATTATCATGAGTCGTTCCTTTGTTAGTGTATTAATGATTTTGTTACTCAATAGCATGACAATTTTATTCAAATCATCATTTTAAGTATAAAATGCATTTCGCTTAATTACTGCACTTTATTCAAAAAATTTTAAATAAGGTAATACTTGGTATTTGGGAGCTTCGAGAAAATTGTGCCATAACTTACTGGGTTTCGATTTTTCTCGTTGAATTTAAGTAACCAAGTACCCTTTTTGAAATCAAAACTTATAAATTTTAAATATAAAAATCTATTCTCGGGAATTTAAGATGTTGTGTGCTAACTCATTGGATGCGATGTTTTATCATCTCAAGGCAAGGATTTCTAAAAAGCAAAGGATATTCGGTATTTGGGAAATTCGAAAGATCGTGCTCTAACTTACTGGGTTTCGATTTTTCTTTTGAAATCCAAATAATTGAATGTCCATTTAAAATTAAAGGACATAAGTTTTAAAAAATCAAAAGGATAGTATTTTAAAATCTTTCCAAATTTTCAACATTAGGACATTAATTAATCAATTAGGTATCAATTTTTGGGCGTTACGAGGGTGTTAATCCTTCCTCGTGCGTAATCGATTCTTGAACCCATTTTATCAAATTTTGTGGACCAAAATCATTATTTTAATAAATCAAAATGTTTTATTAAAACGATTAATCTAAAGGTGACACGATCACACCTCGAAAAAAGATTAGTGGCGACTCTATTTTCGTTTTAAAAGTGGACCCTGTTTTTCAAAATAAAAAATGGTTTCGACATGTAGACTTTTGAATTTCATTTAGCATTAGATATTTGTTATCTTCTTTCCTTTAGATTGGGTTTATCTGGAGTCAGGACTAGAATTTCAAAACCTTAAATACTAAGTTTTGTAGGACTACCTTCAGATAGATGTTGTAGGGGTGCTTTAACCTTTCCTACATGTAACCGTACTCCCAAACCCAGATCTAATTATGAGATCAAGCCTTAGTTTTAAGCTTTCCACTTAGAATTGTCTTAGGATTAATCTTAGAACTTTGGGCGATAAGTGACAACAGACTATGTAACGCCTCAAAATTTTGAGTTTTTTATTTGTAAATTTTTATAAAGTGAAGTGATCTAGTTCAATGATTAAGTGTGTTACTTGTATGTGTGTGTGAAGTTCCGGGTTTGAATTTTCCACGTTGAAATTTTTACTATTTTTTTCCCTATCTCTATCCTTGAACATCTTACTTAAATTTTATTCTCGCGCATGTTTTAATAAGAATGAGTTTATTGGTTCAGTAGTAAGATTTTAGTTTACCCTTTAGTCTTATGTTTGAATCCTTACGTGAGCAAAATAGAATTATTTTTGCTAATTTTTCAATGTGTTCTCCCTATAGTAGTATTTGAGTTGAATTTAAACTCTAGAAAGAAAAAAATCTGTTTAGATAAGGATCATTTTAATAGATAACTGATTAGTTTAATTTTATTTTTCTTTTTGAATTTTATTTTCCAAAACTACCATAAGTTTTCCCCACTACCGTCGTTCACTATTTTCCCTCATATCACATCTGTTTCTTTTCTTTTTCTTCCTTTCCCCTTTCTTGTGATACAATCTCTATTTCTCTTTCATTCTTTTGTTGTTATTACCTTCGTGCTGGAAATATGTGATCTACCTTCCGCATTATTAATCTATCATGTTTGTTCTTATTCGCATTGTTGGTTTCGCATCAGAAAATATTAACTTGATCTTGTAAAAATAGTGAACATGAAAAGTCGAAAATCTCACTGTCGACATCACAAACTCGTGTGACAGATTGTGTGAATCACACGATCGTGTGCTAGGTCGTGTGCTAGACTATGTGGACAATACGGTCTAAGTTGTTTGGGCTGTGTAGACCACATAAACGTGTGTGAGGCCGTATGAATCACACGGACTAGGGTAATTTGGTTGTGTGGGCCACTTGAATGTGTGGGCCCATTTCCTGAAAATATTGCGCAATTTCATACTGCTATGTGATTTGTATTTAACTATTCCCCAAGATCCATATTGAACAAATATGACTCAAAAATATGACATCTAATAGTATATTACTATTAGTAATAAGGGCTTAGTTTTTGAAATATGTTGACATGATTTATATTTTGATGATGTTGATAGTTTGATTTGATGTGAAAAGTATGCTTGACATAAGCATTTTTAATTCCTGTTAGTATGTGCATGTGCATTGGGTGAGATATGATGTGCCAGAGGAAGTGCGATAGTTAATAAACTACTTAATCTGGTGGTTTTAATCAAATATATCAGTTCTAGTGGCTCAGCCACATTTATATGTTTCTGGCAGTATATTATATTTAGCAACTGGTTTGCACTATTATGAAAAGTGACATATGTTGTGGTGTTGGATGGGTATTTAATATCCTATTTAGTGTGTAGAATGGACAGAAATGATGTGTAGCAGATGAGGGTAGGATCTGATTTTTGCATCTGAATATGTGAGTCTAATTATAAAAATATATCTCAATCTGTTTCTAATTATACATTTGAGAAGGGTGTCTGATAAATTATATGTGTCTAATTTGTTGTTCGAAATATGTTACACACTAAGCTAGTTGCTCATTTTCTGTTTGCTTTTCCCTCAGGTAAGCGATAGCTTAGGACGGATAAGTATGGCGGAAGCTCGGTTTAAAATATCTATTTTTTTTCTAATTATTCTATTCAGTTTAGAAAGTATTTACCGTTGGATTGTTTTTGGAATTTTGAGGACCGTTTATGTTTTGGATTTTTTTCTTTTTTTTTTTGGTTTTGAATTGCTTTAATGTATTAGATTATTTTAATTCAAACTGCAATGCACTGAATTTTAAAAACCAAATTATTTTGAATTTTTTTTTTTTTGTTAATGTTACACAGTTCTATATATATATTTGACTGGATTTGTGTTTTTGTATGTTTCAAATAGTTTTTATTGGCTTTTGATGTTATTTGCTTACGGAGTTGGATATTTAATGTTGACTTGTCCCATCCAATTCCCCTATATTTTTATGGCAAGAGAAGAGACTAAGCTAGTTTGATTATTTGCAGGGGAAATCAGAGGAGTTCCTACAGGAGTTTAAATTGAAGGTTCGAAAGTTTTTGATAGGGTATGTTGGATTCTGTTAATATCCCTTACTTTCGTTAGTTGTTCTCGCTCAATAAAGGCTTACTATTACTATGATGAGTTAATCACCTCTTCTTATTTCATCTTCAGATATCAGAAGAAGAAGAAGAAGGTCAAGGATGAAGAAGAGCAAAAGGAGATGTGGATAACTAGGGTTACCTTTCTTCTGATTGATGGTATCCTTGGATTTTGTATCCCTGTTTGGAGGTCTTTTTTTATTAATGAATTCATCAACTTAGGAAAAGAAAAAAAAATACCTTCAAGAGGTCAAATAACATTGAGTGTAACAAGTATGAATTCTTGGGCAACCACAAGACTCCACCAATGTGACATATAGAGAAGCTAAAGGCTATCAATCAAGAGAAATTGTTTTAGGAGTGTTGGAATCTAGAAAGATGAATTTAATGGAAAATTTACGCTGTCGGTTGTAATTGTCCTAGACATTGAACTATTAGGATTGGTCCCCCATGAATGGATCATGTCATCTATTTCAGATTCTTCATCACCACAGTCTTCAATAACATTTCAACCTGAAGCTTTAATCAACTCTAGCTCCATTGCTACTTGTTTCATGATGGGTCTTTTCTTTCCATTAAGATTCAAGCATCTTTTTGCTAGCAGAGCCACAACTATAATCTCCTGTTCTGGACCATCCTTTACTACCACTGGATCAAGAATATTAAACAAGGAATTCTCCTGCATTGAATCCAAAAAATAAGATACCAAACTTCTCACTGGCTCTGATTGTTCTACGGAGATGGGTTTTTGTCCTGTTAAAAGCTCAATAAGAACAACAGCAAAGCTATAAACATCACTCTTCTCTGTAAATTGACTTGATCGAAAATATTCGGGATCCATGTATCCAAAATTCCTTGCACCCGAGTGGTTAGATGTGTTTGTTCAAGTGCAACTGATCTTGAAGTTCCAAAATCTGATACTTTTGCCCTATATTTATCATCCAAAAGTATGTTACTAGATTTGATGTCTCGATGATAAATAGGAGCAGAAGCAGCTGAATGCAAATAGAACAAGGCATTGGCAATTTCAATCGCAATTCGTAAACGCATTTCCCATGTCAATGGTAATTCTTCATTTTGGTTATGAATAAGATCGTATAATGTACCATTTGGGATGAACTCATACACCAATAGAGGAACTTCAGCTTCTAAACAACACCCTAAAAGCTTAACCACATTCCTGTGATTAATTTGAGATAAAATTATTACCTCGTTAATGAACTGTTCAACCTTCTTTCCATCAAATTTCTTTCCTTCCACCATTTTGGACTTCTTAATAGCCACAATGCTTCCATCTATTCGCATTCCTTTATAAACAGTTCCTTGACCTCCTTGACCAAGGATTCGGTTCTCATTATAATAATCCGTTGCCTTTTCCATCTCTTTTGAAGTAAACAACTTAATTTTTTCAACATTACCTTCATTGCTAGACAAATGTTGTTGCAGTAACAAACCTCCATTCCTTTTGAAGTATTTCTGCTTCAGCATGATTTTTTGTTTTCTTTTGAGGACTTTGTACATACTCCATGTTGCGAGTAGTAGAAATAGTGTCCCAATACTAGCGCTGCAACCTATATAGATATAAGAAACATAGTTAATGGCTAAAATTGAAAATTAAAATACATGCTTAATTAAAAACCATAAAAATGTTTCAATAAAGTTTTATTCATATTTGATAGCCATTCATTTTAAATGAACAATGTGAGAACCTTATTACACCATACATTGTTTTGATATTTAACTTTTACAAATTTAATGATAAATGATTGTTACTGTATGACACATTCAAAAGGAAATAAATCATTACTTGAATTGACACAATCCAATAATCATAATGACTCTACTTTAAAAATAAAATATGTAAATTCATCACGTACCTACAATAAGGCTTTTCAAGCTATGAGTGTTTTGAGTTTGTATTTTGCGCTCGCAACGAAGTCCCGTACTATTGTATTCATAATGAGGAGGGCAAGATTTTAACGAGCAATAGTTGCTAGGGGTATTCAAGCAAAGCAAGTTGCAATACTTATAATTCTCACATTTTCCATCTGTCATTTATGAATTAGAAAAAAAGAGAGGCTATAATCATATAATTCAATTAAAGTATTGAATGAAATTAGTTCCTCTATTATTAAATAGATCAACTTAGTCCCTATACTATTAAAAAGAATTAAATAAATTTAAATTATAACAGCATTAACATTTACTATATAAAAAGCATTTACACAACCATAAAAAAATTTAACTTTCTTTGATTCCTTTTTATGACGTAAGGACTAAATTAATTCATTTAATAACTTTCTAATTTCCTTTTCCTTTTGTTCGTTCAAATTATGCTTAGGAGTATTCTAGCAATATGTATGCAAAAATATTATTTGAAAAAAAATAAAGCATGAAAAAAATTTTCATTATGGTGCGTTTGTTCAAATTTCATCGTACTCATTTTTCTAGATTTTACATAAAATATAAGTAACTGGATTACTGATGAGAATGGCGTCTGAATATGTGGAATCAAGTACCTCCAGATCGATGCCATTTACGTTAATGGATGGCTTTTCCCCATTACGGGTCGATTTGCAAGTTACTCTAAACCAAGAATGAGTATAGCAGCTGCTATCGATTCCAAAAGGGGATTGAATTGTAATATTCCCACATACTTCTTTACCACAGGCAGGTTCTTGAGATTCTGCTGCTTGTAAAATTGGGCATAACAGGAAGAGGAAGAGGAGTAGGGGGATGAAGTAAATTCCTAACTGAAAACCCATTTGCGTTGTTATTTTATTGGAGGGAAATGAATGAAGATGTAGATAGGGTTACTGAAGAAGTCAAGTCTTAAAGAAACAGAAGCAGAGTTAAGTAGCAGCACTAGATGTAAATTATATTTCTTAAAGTAGCACCACTAGTGTTTTTCTTTTCTTTTTAAAATTAGCAGAAAATATAATATAATATAATATTTTCAGATGTAAATTTAGTATTTATATGAGTTTTTTTTTAAATTTGTTCTTTGTGTGTTGCCAAACAAAAGGTTCTTCCCTTAATATGTGTCTTTTTTGTGTCTCTCCAATCATTTATGGCCAAGTGAATTAAATTATTTTTAAAGTAAAATCTCTTTGCCGTTAAGCTTGGTATTGTTGGAAGAAGAAATGGAGAAATATGATGGCAGATGAAAAATCAAAGGAATTTGCCTAGCGTCCGATTCCCACACAATATTGGTATCATTGATATTTCCTCCACCTTTCATCACCGTCTCTCCATTTGTTTTAACTTCGATTTTAGTTGAAAACTTCAAATTTAAGCCCATAAAAATACTAACGTTAAGCATAGTCAAGAATTAAAAGGCATCGAAACAAAAAATAAGAGTTTGAATGTAAGGGATCAAAAATTAAATGAATAATTTCCAACACTTCTATCAAATAATATAAATTACAAATATCCTATACTTTATAATTCAATAAACAAATGAAACTCCAAATACAAAAATATTAAATATTTAATAATATACTGCACATATATTAACATTTAAAATTAATGCACAAGATACAAGAATATTAATATTTATTAATATACTGCACCTATCACAATGCACAATGCACCATTAAATATTAATCCCATAGTGCAAACAAAGGTTTCAGCCGTTTTTATGGACTGAAGTTGCCCAACACCATTTGGTTCGCAACATGTGAATATATTATGGATACAGTATGCCGAGGTGATTAAACTACTACTCACTTAATTATAAAAAATTATAAAATAATAATATAATTATTAGTAAATTTCTTTTTTATCATTCAATTATGAAAAGTTATAAAATAGTTATTTAACTATTTAATTTTATTTTTGGTCACCAACCGACTAACGTAAAACTAGAAACACCCAAAAATTTAAGATAGTTAGGTGACTAAATAAAAATAAAATTAAATAGTTGAGTGACTATTTTGTATCTTTTCAAAGTTTGGTGAATAAAAAAAATTAATAGTTGGGTAACAACTAATATTGTACTTTACTCATATATTATAATATATTATATTTTACATGTAAAAGAACCTTATTTGCTAAGAGTCGGTTTCTTTTTGTCCTCCGTCCCCTTTATTAGGGGTGTAAATGAGATACTGATACTTGTAAGATTACTTAAGTTTGAATAGAAAAAAATCAAATCCGATCTAGTAATTATTGAGCTAAGCTCGACCTATAAATCGAGCCAAATTCTAACATAGTAATACGAACAACTTACGAGTCTTAACATGTTTTTCATTTTTTATATTATTAAGTTACGCTATTGCCCTTAAATTAACAAGTCGAATTCGAGTACAAAAATTGATAAATGAAATTATTCGAGTTCAAGTTCAAGTAGCTCAATTATATCTCAAGTGAGCTCGAACTTAATAATAGGTGTTCAATTGAACTCAAACTGAGTATTGAATTTTAAATTTTAAGTTGAACTTAACGATATTCAAGTTCGACTCGATTACATACCTACCAAGTATCTGCCCTATAAATTGTGCAATGCACCTTATTTGCTCTCGTGACGTCTTCTTTTCTAATTCAGTATACATTAGAAATTTCCAAGGAAGATTTGCAGAGAAGGACGATAAAATGGAATCTGAAGTTTATTGACAATTTCCTCCCAATCAAGCTAAAGTTTTCCAATTCAAAATATTGTCACATTCAATCTTTATTATATGTAAGTTTTTTTTTTTTCAATTTCAATATATTTTGAAAAACCAGCAAGAACAATAAACAATATCAAATTTGTTCCCACAATATTTGTGGACCTGCTGCTGTAATTTCATCTTAAATGTTCAATATATTTCTTGCTTAAAGTAATAATTAAGAGTTCTGTAAATGACTAACTTTAAGTGTGGGGTTTTATGATGGGAAACAACTCAGAAACCTTCTTTCAACTTAGGGTTTTTAAATAATAATAATAATAATAATAATAATAATAATAATAATAATGCAGTTTAGCAAATTAAGCCTAGTCCATGGTCAACGCTTTTTCAGTTGTTTGCCAACTTACTTTTTTAGCTTTTAGAGACAAACAAAACATGATTAATTGTTTCTTAGACTCGTCTAATTAAACGTGGTTTACGCGGTATGCTAACAAAGAAATTTTCCAATTTGATCCACTTTTTTTTTTTTTTGTTTTCTTTCTATGTGAAAAACAATAGTCAATATATTAAATTTCACGAAATTCCGATAAAATACAGCAAAAGTTTATCGAAAATTAAATTTTTTATAGCGATTTTCGTATGGAAAATTCTAATTCAAGAGTTTGATAAGTCATTGCTGGGCTTATGGTAGTTATAGGTTTTGAATGAGCTTGGATTAAGTTGAAAAAGAGGAGAAATTAAGTTAATTGAGATTTTTGGACTAAATTGCAAAGGAGATATTCTCCATAATAGCCAAAAAGTCTCTTCATCTACCATGGATTGATGGCCTAAACTAGTGAGATATTAGGGGTTCTATTCCCGGTACACGGAGATAGTTGTTTCTTTTCTTTGGATTAAGTAGTTGAAAATTTTGTATTTACACTACAAGCATCATGGCTGCTACAATGTTTACACCTATTAAAACATTGAGGATTAAGGACAAATTGCAGATTTTAGCTTTCACATACCGTTCTATACTTGATGAGTAGTAAACTTTTGTATTAAGAAAAAGATTTTTTTTTAAATAAACAATTTATTTTGTGAAAAGTCCAATGAAGTTAAATTTGCTTAATTACAAATTTCTTCAAGAATAGGATCTTTCAATAGATTTGAACCAAGGCTTATGTATTGCACCTTTAAACAACCAATACAAGAATGGATTGTGCCACTTAATTTGTTTTGGGAGAGTGAAATGTGCTTCAATTTTATCAAATGACACAAAGCTAGAGGAATGTGACCAATGAGGGATAAAAGGTTGGTGTTCTTTAAATTTTCAAAATTTCAAGATGAGGGATTGAACCTTGAAGTTGGTTATAATTAAGGTACAAAGTTTCCAAATTGGTTAATTGGTATAGAGTAATGGGTATTGAATTGACAAGTCTATTGTCACAGAGATCCGAAGTTCTCAAATATCCAATTTTTGAAAGGATAGATCTATTTATTTGGTTGCCCCAAAGAACTGGATATTGGAGATTGAATAATTGACCCAAAGCAAAAGGCATTGGAACAACAATTCTACTTTGAGTTAAGTGTAAAGTCACAAGACCCCTCAAATTCCACAAATTTTGAGGGATTATATTGTCGAAACCATTTTTAAATTTTGGAAAAAACGGTGATCGACTTTAAAAATATGGAGTCACCACCAACCTTTTTTGTTTAGGTGTGATTGGATCACCTTGTAAAAAATTTTGGTCCACGTAAAAAAAAGGTTTGGAAGTCAGTTAGGTACGAGGAAGAATTAGCACCCTCGTACGCCCAAAACTGGTATCATTTTGATCAATAATTGTCCTAATGTTGAAATCTTGAAAAAAATTTGAAATGTGATTCTTCTTAAAGAACATTTGGTTCGAATTGAGCTTTAAGATTCACCCATTTTAAAGGAACAAGACACCACATCCAGCACATTAGGATATGTTATCTTAAACCTTCAATACCGAGGTCATCTTTTAATTTTCAAAATATGCAATTGAAAGGATACTTAGTGGTTTGGTTAAACGGAAAAACGAAACCCAGCACGTTATGGCACAATTTCCCGAATTTCCAAACATTAAATATTGCCTTGCTTTGAGAAATTTTCAAACAAGTGATTTTAAAGTCGACTCACAATGCATACCTATGGTTCGTTTGGATTAAAAAACCATTTTGGATAAATAAATTGGAAATCTCAACTATAATGCAATAATACGAACAAAAGTATAGTTATAAGCATGAAATCACAGTTCATGGCAATAATGAGACACAAAAGAACAAATTAGGGTACATTCAATGGCAATATATACACTATGCAAATACTAACACTAACATTCGAAAGATAATGAATTTAAAAAACAATTTTAAAAGAAATAATACACCAATCCACAAATAAAATGCAACAAATTTTAAAACATGGAAGAGTTGAATATCATGAAGGCTAAACAATTTGAAATCATCAACACACAATCGATAAAATTATATATATGTACAAAAAGTTTTGAGACCGATAATATACATAGAATTCTGAAATGGGTTGAAAACAAGGATAAAAAAATAAAAGCTACATGAAGTAATACAAATGAATTTTACAATAAATGTTATAAAAAGGAAAATCAAGGTATGTACCTTGTCAAAATAATATATATCAATTCACATAAAAATATGCATGAAATAAGAAAATTTAATACAAATAATTCATATATGAAAAAGAGGGAAAAAAAATATAAAAGTATTTGAAATAAAAAAAAAACTATATAATAAACTAGGATTTTTAAAGAAAATTATATGTAAGCAGATTTAAAATTGAATTTATATACATAAATAGATTTACAAGAATATATATATATATATATATATATAGATAGATAGATAGATAGATAGATAAAATAATATGAAATTAACATTACACATAGAATAAAAATATTTTGAATATGAATTATGTACACATATAAAAAAAAGGTATATTTAAATAAATATATAACATAAAATAAAATGAAAATATAAAAACAATAAACTAAAACAATGTGAGGTTAGCAAAATTGTTTAATATTAAACTAATTTAAACAAATGAATAATAAATAAGTTTAAAAACAAGAATTGTAAAAAAATATAAAAACATAAACTGAAATAATAATAATAATAAGACTTAATTGGAATAAAAATAAAATCAAATGAACAAATTTGTAACCAAAAATGGCTAAAACAAAATTAAGGACCATAATGAGATGCTGCCAAATACGCAGGGATTAAACTAACAAATATTTCCAGTAGCCAAAATCCAGCGTACAGATAAGGACCAAGTTAAAAAAGCACAAATTCCAAAGCAAAATTTAAAAACATAAAAGAAATAGGAATAAGGCTTGATCGAAGGGCGGCGCGAAATAAAGGGACCAATCGCTCAAATTATTCCCTTGGATACCAAAACACGCGGATCTGGCAATGTTTGGATCGGATCATCGGGTTAGGACTATACGACGAAGCTCTTTTAATCCCACTGAAACGACACCGTTCATTAAAGGGTTCAATTAAACCTTGTTTTGCCTTTTTAAAACAGATTATTAATTCATTTTTAAAAAAACAACCAAAAAAACAAAAGAATAAACTCTTCTTCTCCCCTTTCGCCGATTCCCTTTCTCAGTCGAACCAAAGACCTTCCTTCCGCCACCAAAATCGGCGATTGGTCGATGGGATATAGGTCGTCTGAAGCCGAACTTAAAGGCTTCAATCTTTTCAACCCTTTTAGCTTCGATTATGGTGAAGAAGAGAGGGCCAATAGTGCGACGGTTTCCATTTTCAACCCCGAAACCCACCTCTACTTCGATTTCAACGAAGAGGACGGAGTTCCGATGATGTGTCCATAGAGGTAAAATCCTCTTTTCCTTTTCTTATTTTCACATGCAAATAGAAAGAAAAACAAGAGATCAAGAGCGAAAAACAGAAACAATTCAAAAAAAGAAGAATATGAAATTACCTTTAAAAGGTTTTAATCTTTCTTTTTGCTTTGATTTCGTCTGTGTGTGTTCGTAAGCTTTTAATGTTTACATCAGGCCCTTTTTATAGCCAAATTAGAAAGATAAAAATCAGAATACATGTTTTCCTTTCTGATATACTGTATTCTGTTATTTGGTACTGCTTTCGCGTTTCTTCTCGCAGGTTCTGGTGTCATACAGAAGCTCGAAAGAATCGGCCTTGATGTGTTGGTGCTGGTGGCTTTGGCACGAGGCTGTTCATGCTGCTGCGGCACAGGGAAACCCTAAGTTTCCAGAAACAATACTTTGCCCGGGCTGTTTTGGCTCAATTTCCAATTGGGCTATCGGATCAGTCTTGAAATCAGGCTTCTGGATCTGAATATTTAGGGCTATCAGGCCAGTGGGTTTTTAGGTTAGGAATTGGATCTTTAGGTCTGGAGCTACAACATGTATTTGGGGCTAGAATTGGGCCGTGGTTTTATTTGTGAAGTGGGCTATGTATTTGGGTCCTGATAAGCTGTAACATTTTTTGGGTTTTGAATTATGTATTGGGCTAAAACTATAAATGGACTTTATTATTGTTATTTATTTATTTATTTTATTTTGAATTTGGTTTAATTTAATTTGGTTTTTGTATTTGAGTCAATAGAATCGGGCTTTTAATTTTGGGCTCTTAAATAAATTGGTTTTATTATTGTTTCTGGTTTTTGGATTTTAACAGGCCCAGGCAGATTGGGCCTACTACATATATTATTACCATCATCAATCTGATATCTATCCAAGCGTAAATGCTTAAGATCGGTCAAAAGCCCAAGAAATGAAGGAATTTGTCCTATAAGATTGGTCAAAGTCACATTAAGCTAACAAGTTTCTTTAGATTCCCCAGTTGTAGAGGGATGGAACCATTAATTTTATAATTAATATTATAATGATATGAAATGCTAAGGTACTCTAATTAAGCTAGGTTTCCTAGAGGAGGTAACTCACCGGATAAACCACATCTAGACAAGTTAAAGTTACTTCAATTCGAATAGATCACTTATTTGATGCGGGATATTTCCATGAAATTGATAACCACTAAGATCAAGAAGGACAAGATTTGGAAATGAAGGGAAATTTTATTTCGCAAATCTATCTCCAACCTCGGTAATGAACTCATTAGTCTTAGAAATTAGTTGTTAGGCTTTTAGTAGATTTAATTTTATTTTAGTTTAAAATTTGGATTCCAAAGCTCTTTCGATTTATAGGTTTTAAATTTTCATTTTTCTATATTTTAGAATTTTTAAGTTCTTAAGGTTAGATTTTAAAATATTAGAATTTTAACTTTAATTCAGCTTTAGTTTAAGAATTTTAGTTTTTTAGTTAACTTTAAAATTTAGACAATAAATGTAGAATTTTGAATTTCATTTAGTATTAGATATTTGTATATCTTCTTTTCTTTAGATTAGGTTTTTTTGGAGACAGGACTAGAATTTTAAAACCTTAAATACTAAGCTTTGTAGGACTACCTTTAGATAGATGTTGTAGGGGTGCTTTAACCTTTCCTAAATGTAACCGTACTCCCGATCTCAGATCTAATTGTGAGATTGAGCCTTAGTTTTAAGCTTTCCACTTAGAATTGTCTTAGGATTAGTCCTAGAACTTTGGGCGATAAGTGACTAACAGACTATGTAACGCCTCAAAAATTTGAGTTTTTTATTTGTAAATTTTTATAAAGTGAAGTGATCTAGTTCAATGATTAAGTGTGTTACTTTTGTGTGTGTGAGATTCCGGATTTGAATTTTCTGCTTTGAAATTTTTACTATTTTTTTCCCTATCTCTATCCTTGAACATCTTACTTAAATTTTATTGTCACACATGTTTTAATAAGAATAAGTTTGTTGGTTCAGTAGTAAGGCTTTAGCTCACCCTTTAGTTGTATATTTGAATCCTTACGTGAGCAAAATAAAATTATTTTTGCTAATTTTTCAATGTGTTCTCCCTATAGTAGTATTTGAGTTGAATTTTAAACTCTAGAAAGAAAAAAAAAATTGTTTATATAAGGATCATTTTAGTAGAGAATTGATTAATTTAATTTAATTTTTCTTTATGAATTTTATTTTCCAAAACTGCCATAAGTTTCCCCTACTACGATCGTACACTATTTTCCCTTATATCACGTCAGATACTTTCTTTTCTTCTATTTCTTTTCTTCTTCTTCCTTGCGCCTTTCTTGTGATACAGTCTCAATTTCTCTTTCATTCTTTTGTTCTTATTACCTTCGTGCTGGAAATATGTTATCTACCTTCAGCACTATTAATCTGTCATATTTGTTCTTATTCGCATTGTTGGTTCCACATAAGAAAATATCCAAGTCTCGTAAAAACACTGAATGATGAAAAGTCGAAACTTCACTGTCGACATCACACGGCTGTGTGGCAGACTGCATGAGTCACACGATCGTATGCTAGGTCGTGTCTAGATTGTTTGGGCTGTGTGGACCACACGGACATGTGTGAGATTGTATGAATCACACAGGCTCACTACAGCAAAACAGGGTTTTAGCGGCATTTTTAGTGGCGTTTTTTAAAAAACCCCACAAATATTATACATTAGCGGCGTTTGTAAAAAAACGCCTCTAAAAGTCTGAGCAATAGCGGCGTTTTTGTAAAAACGCCGCTAAAAGTCTGAGTAACAGTCTGAGCAATAGCGGCGTTTTTGTACAAACGCTGCTAAAAGTCTGAGCAATAGCGGCGTTTTTGTACAAACGCCGCTAAAAGTCTAAGCAATAGTGGCGTTTTTGTACAAACGCCGCTAAAAGATGAGTAGTTATTTTTGTGTAGGGACTCATTTCAATTTGATCTGATTTAATTTTCATATTTTTTTTCCTTATTCTTGTTTTCAATTATATTTTCATAGTTCAGTTTTAAGGTTTAGTTCTTATTTTTTGGGTTTAGGGTTTAATTTTTTTGGGTTTAGGGGTAAATATGGTGAACTTCTTAATTTGTGTATCTTAGATTTTTTTTATAATATAGATAAATATAAATAAGATAAATATAAATTATTATTTAAAATATATATATCAAAATGGGTTAAATCTCAAAATCATATATGAACAATGGTTTAGTCCCAAAATCCCAAAATTTAGGTGTATACATATAATTAAATGCCATTTATATGAAATCTAAATAATTAATGCGGACCATACTTAAAAGAATAATGTTGATGAAAAATAAATAAATAAGAAATCCTTTCAACAATATTAGACTATACGATACCCATCTATATTTTTAACTTTCAACAATTTAATTCCTAAAACAGTTGACCATGGTAATTAAATTTAAATTTCAATGTTTATATATTTTTTTATCAATTTGATTCTTATTTTTTGAACCAAAACCTTCCACTTTTTTAAAAAATATTAAATCTCATTTTTAATAGGAATGTAATTGTAAAATTAAATTTTTTAATGATATTGACATGAAAACCTACAAGGTAATTCACATGACATGATACTATTTTTTTATATGTTAAGTTACAAAGCTGTTAAAATTGATTTAAGGTTTAATGTTTAGTATGTTAATTTTATGGTGTAGGGTTTTGTTATTTTGGGTTATGGGTTTAGTGTTTTAAAGTTTATTATTAATTTGGAGTTTAGTGTTTAAGGTTTAAGATCTTAGTGTTTAGTGGTATTAAGGTAATTTAAGTGTTTGTTGTTAGGGGTTTAGGGGTTTAGGGGTTAATGGTTAAAGGTTTCTGGTTTATGTTTTGTTGTTTAGGGTTTAGGTGATATGGATTAGGGTTTAGGGGTTGTGATTTATAATTTGTGGTTTAGGGTTTATTGTTTTATAAATTGTGATTTATAATTTTTATACTTAATTTATATATTATATAATTGTAAAAGAGATAATATGAATTTTAATATTAAATCTATCATTATATAATTTGGGGTTTGGGGTTATGTGTTAGAGTTTAGGGTTGGAGTTTGGATTTGGGGTTATGTACTGGGGTTTGGGGTTCAGTTTTTTAATTTATATATTAAATAATTTATTATATAATTGTAAAAGAGATAATATGAGTTTTAATATTAAATTTATCATTATATAATTTGGGGTTTGGGGTTATGTGTTAGAGTTTAAGGTTAGAGTTTAGGGTTTAAGTTTCAGGGTATCGAGTTTAGGGTATTATTTTGGATTTTAATTTAGAATAAAAATATAAATAAGATAAATATAAATTATTATTTTAAAAGAATATATATCAAAATGGGTTTTACCCCAAAAGCATACATGAAGAGTAGTACTGGATTAGTGTGTAAGTGTGTAAATGAACTGTAATTTGATCTAGATATTGATATAATTAACATCATTTTTTATTCATATATTGCATATAAATAAATATTTAAATTTAACTTTCAATATTTATATATATATTTTTTATCAATTTGATTATTATTTTTTGAACCAAGACCTCCCACTTTTTTAAAAAATGTTAAATATCATTTTTAATAGGAATGTAATTATAAAATTAATTTTTAATGATATTGACATGAAAACCTACAAGGTAATCCACATGACATGATACTATTTTTTATATATTAATTTAAAAATTATATAAAGCTTCAAAAAAATTTAAAATTTAAAATTTAAAAATTAAAAACTTAAAAATTTAAATTTTAATATTTTAGTCCATATTTTAGTTAAAAATTTAAATATTTAAAATTTTAAAAAATAAAAATTCCAAAAAATGATAATCTAGGTAAAAAATTTTTAAAAGAAAAAAAAAAGAAAAATATATGTTACAAATAGAAAAAATTTTAAAATTGAATAATAGTAGCCTTTTTTAGCAAAACGCTGGAAAAAATTGAGATATACTGGCGTTTTTAATGAAAACGCCGCAATAAATTAGAGAATTAGCGGCGTTTTTTTGAAAAACGCCACAAAAAGCTATTAATTTTTACATAAAAAACGGGGATCAAAATCCCGCTCACTCTAAAAAATTGAAAGAGGAAAAATCTCTTCTCCCTCTCACACACGTTCGTCTATTCTTTTTTCACGTTTTTTTTCTTTTTCTTTTAATCTTTGATTTTCTTCTACTGCTTCATTTCAATGGCGTTTTCTTTTTTTGGGGGGGTTGATCTATTGTATTTTCATCAGATCTTTGTAAGAATCCAGTTGATGGGTTCTCGGCCGGATTGGTTAATGAAAACAATATCTTTGAATGGAGTGTTACAATTATCGGACCACCTGATACTCTTTAGTAAGTCCCCCCCGCCTTTTTTTTGGTAAAGTTTCTTTCTTTTGTTATTATCATTGAAATTAGATGTTTCTTATGGATTCTTTGATGTGGATTTTATGTGTTTACATTTGATTAGGAGATTAATGCTTAATAGGGTTTAGGGTTTTTTAAATTAGATTGATTGAGCTGAACTTTGATTTATGCCATAGTTGGTTTTAAGGTGTTCTATTGACTTGATTGGAAGGTTTATTTCCTTTATTGGGGCTTTTTTGGATGGGTCAAAAGTGGGATTAAAAAGACTCACTGGGTTCGTTTTAATGAAATGGGCGGTAAGAGACGCGGTGACTCAGCTTCTTGGATTATGGTATTTCGGAGAAATTGAGGATCACTACTCGTTTTTCAAGCTTTTTGTTAGGTTAAAGTTGATGCCTTTTTCGGTTATGTTACCGCGGATTAGGGGTTTTGAGAAGGAGATTTCAGGGTTTTTGTTCTCTCTTTAGCGAAATGAATCAATAAAAAAAGGCCAAGATTGTTCAAATCATTGAACATGTTCAGTAATGTTCCTTATAAAGAAAGAAAGTTTTCTGGGATTTAAATATAGATAGCAGCAGGATCTTATGGCCGCTATTTTGTGGTTTTGATTATATACTGCAACTGACCACAATTAGGCAATTGCGATAAATGTTTTCTTTTTCTGTCCTGTTTCAATAGACAATGATGTATCATATGGATGTATACTATAATCTGATTAGCTTTGTTAATGCGGGATATGATACTGTATCTTTTGGTGGATGGTTTTTCCTCTTTTCTTCTTTTGATAGGCAAGGTAATAGTCGGTGTGACTGCATTAATGCGATGAGTCTAAACATTATCATGTTAACCAAGCATGTGTATGTATTGTGTATCTGGATTCACACCAATGACAATGCTTGCAAATGAGTTCCATGATGGTAATAATTGTAGTACCAAATGGATTCTTCATATGCAGAAAGTAAAATTGATGTTGGGAAGCAAAAGGAAGCCTTTTTTATACATTGTTCATTACATGTTTTGTCATGTTCATCTTTTCCATCGACAATCAAATCCAGGTCACTGTCTCATTTACAATTGTATCGGCTGCAGTTTTTTAGCTTTCTTCATGGTTGCATGTTGATGCAAATTCGTGCATATTGTTTTCTAGTTTTAAAGCTGTTGGTTTGTGCCTTGAGAGAGAAAAAAGGAGATATAGTTATCCTTTTCTAAACATAGTCATTTTAATCATAGATTTGGATGCTGACTTCTGGTTTGAATGGGAAATTAATCAAGAAATGATTGCTTATTTTCATACTCGTTTTGTTCAAATACATTTGCTGTTGCATCCTACTGTGTGGTTGCAGTTGAATCTGCTGGCAGGCAAATTCCAATTGCATTTCTAGAAAGAATTAAGGAAGACTTCAGCAGAAGATATGGTGGAGGAAAGGCTGCAACTGCTACTGCCAAGAGCCTGAATAGAGAATTTAAGTATATCTCACTCTTAAGTTTCTTCTCCTAGAGTTATATCCTTCTGCATAGTGGTGTGCTTAGTTCATCGTACATGATAGGTCCAAATTGAAGGAGCATATGAAGTATTGTGTGGAACATCCTGAAGAGATCAGCAAACTTGCCAAAGTGAAGGCCCAAGTTTCTGAAGTCAATGGTGTTATGATGGAAAATATTGAGAAGGTAATAAGTGCCTTCTGACTCTGTAGATGTTGTATATGTAGTTTGACATTAAAATATGGCTAGATATGCATAACCAGTTGTCATAATATGGCGGATTAAGGTTGTTCCCTGAATTTAGGGAACTGTTGCATTAATGTTCTAATTGAGGATCATAGCATTTTTGGCTGCATTTCTTTTCTGTTCATGGATTCCACTGTTGGTCTTACGAATCATTAATGTTTTAAATTGTTGTGATTTTCTCAGTCTCCAGTATGCAGAGTTGCAAAGTTCGAACTAGAATATTTTGTGAGTTGCAGAGTTGCAGAGTTTCTTAGTCTCCATGTAAACTTCGAATTATATTCTTAGAATCCAGTCTCCATGTAAACTTCGAATTATATTCTTAGAATATTTTGCTGCTGCAAACGTTTTCATTTCTGTTGGAGATAGAGACTGAGATACTAGTAATTGCGTTTCTTTACTTGTTTCAATTGTAATCGTAGGAGTCGCTTTAATGGATTATTATTATTGCATTTAAATGTAGTCACTATTTGGTGGGACCTTTTTTTAGAAGAAAATGGAACAAACTTTTCACTATTTGCCATCTTAATTCTAGGTGTTGGAAGTTCCTATCATCTTAATTTTTAGAGGAAACCTTCTTATTTCTTTATTATCTTGGCATTTCTCTGATACATATATGTTGAAATTTGAATGGAAAACGAATATGCATGTATTTCACACAATTTCTTTCCATTAAATATGAAGGCATATTGAACAATCCTGTATATTAGCAAGCATTTGTAAGCTAGAATTTCATAAATGTGTAACGGATGGTATTTTGCTTAAAGAAGTATTGTTTGCATAGAATTTGTCACTGGTTTTTCAGCCACTGAGAGTTTAAATTATGATGAGATATGGTTCTGATGTACTACGTGTCTTTCAATTTTGTAAGTA
This sequence comes from Gossypium stocksii, assembly GCA_020496765.1. Lineage (NCBI taxonomy): Eukaryota > Viridiplantae > Streptophyta > Magnoliopsida > Malvales > Malvaceae > Gossypium > Gossypium stocksii. The sequence goes on from CM035625.1 coordinate 5,316,854, forward strand.
CAGGAGACAATTCGGGATGCTATGGAAGATTCTATAATGTGACCTATTAGGAAAATTATACCCATTTTGCCTGGGGATTACAGGTATACTAAGTCTGCCACTTGATTAATTTTATCTCTTGCTATTTCTTCTTAATTTCTGAAGTGTTTGTTGCATATGTTTCTTTGGCATAAATTATAAATTTTCTAAGACATGTTTAAAAATTATAAATTTATTAATTTAAGACATAAGAAAAAGAGTTTAAAAATTTTCTAAGACATGTCTTTTTGACAGGATTTGAATCAAATATTCGGTTTATAAATAATGTTTATAATTTCTCAATAAAGAAATCTAATTTCTTATGTCTTTTCAAATTAATTTCAAGTTTGATTATTTTGATTAAAATATTTGATATAAAATTTTCACAATAAGATACTTAAGAATGTTATTTTTTAAATTAAAATTCGATTGGGTAATTTCTTATGTCTACTGTAATGTTCTTGATTTTCATTTTAATTTTCACAGACACACACTCTCTTCCACTAATTAGACTTTGATTTTGGTAATAGTTTATATAATAATGAATTATTCTCAAAGTCTAAATTGGTTTAAGAGTTTGTGTATTATTTATTTACATGAGTTAACTCAACAGATACAACTCCCATAAAATTAGCTTAAAAATCTTTTACACTGATTTTGTTATCATCTTACCTATTGTTTACTTCTCTGGAGCTATCCAGAAAATTATATGGAAGCTCAACAAATTTAATCACAAAAGGTCAGTGTTCAGTGCAGTGCAACATGTGTGAATGCCATTAAAACTTGTATTAAAGTTTATTAATCTCTTATCATTTTTGTGTTCTCTGTTGCAGGTTCAACTTGAAGAAGCTAACATACGAGGAAAGGAAAGCTAAGTTGATTGAACAGTTACACACCCTTAATGCCGCTGCTGGTGCTGATTCAGAGGAAGAGGATTGAATGTAGGAATGCTCATTTCAAAGCACTAAAATTATTCCATGCTTTTCTTTATTATACATTGCTGTTGACTGTAGTTTTGTCCAGAACTGAGTTGTAAGGGTTTGAACTTATTTCACATTTTGTTTCAATTTTGTTTAGAATTTTTGTTATTTTTTTTGCAATTCGAGTGTAATTGAATTATTAGATTTTTGGATATTTAGTTGATTGTGAAATGCAATTTTAGCAGTCACATTTTTAAGATGCAGGGAAAGAAAAACCATGATGAGATTTGCATTTGTATCTATTTACAAATTTTTAAATTTTTTTTATTTTTCATGACTTTTAGCGGCGTTTTTAAAAAATGAGACGCTAAAGATCAAGACTTTTAGCGGCGTTTGTGGGGAAAAACGCCGCTAAAAGTCCTGATCTTTAGCGGCGTTTGTGGGAAAAACGCCCCTAAAAGTCCTGATCTTTAGCGGCGTTTGTGGCAAAACGCTGCTAAAAGTCCTGATCGTTAGCGGCGTTTGTGTGAAAAACGCCGCTAAAAGTCCTGATCTTTAGCGGCGTTTGTGTAGAAAACGCCGCTAAAAGCCCTGATCTTTAGCGGCGTTTTTTCATATAAACGCCGCAAATTTTTGCGGCGCCACTTTTAGCGGCGTTTTTTGCGGCGTTTGTAAAAGCGCCACTAATACTATTAGCGGCGCTTATATGCGCCGCTAAAGGCCAAAAAAACGCCGCTAAAAGTCAATTTTGCTGTAGTGGCTGGGCCAGTGTGGTTGTGTTGGCCACTTGTGTGTGTGGGCCTATTTCCTAAAAATGTTGCTCAATTTCGTACCGCTATGTGATTTGCATTTAGCTACTCCTAGGATTCATACTGAACAAATATGACTCGAAAATATGACATCTAATAGTATATTACTATTAGAAATATGGGCCTAGTTTGTGAAATATTTTGACATGATCTATATTTTGATGATGTTGATAATGTGAAAAGTATGCTTCACATAAGCATATTTAATTTCTGTTAGTATGTGCATGTGCATTGGGTGAGATATGATGTGTCAGAGGAAGTGCGATAATTAATAAACTGCTTAATCTGGTGGGTTTAACCACATATATCAGTTCTAGTGGCTCACTACATTTATATGTTTCTAGCAGTTTATCGCATATTATATCTAGCAACTGGTCTGCACTATTATGAAAAGTGACATATGCTGTGGGGTTGGATGGGTATTTAATACCTTATTTAGTGTGTAGTGATGGATGAAGATAATGTGTAGCAGATGAGGGTAGGATCTGATTTTTACATCTGAATATGTGAGTTTGGTTATGAAAATATATCTAAATCTGTTTCTAATTATGCATCTGAAAAAGGGTGTCCGATAAATTATATCTGTCTGATCTGTTGTTTGAAATATGTTACACATTAAGCTCGTTACTCATTTTCTATTTGTTTTTCCCTTAGGTAGCCGATAGGCTTAGCATGGATAGGTATGGCGGGAGTTTGGTTTAAAATATTTTTTTTTCTAATTATTCTATTCAGTTTAAAAATAATTTATCCTTGGATTGTTTTTGGACTTTTGAGCACCGTTTATGTTTTGGATTTTTTTTTTGGTTTTGAATTGCTTTAATGTATTAGATTATTTTAATTCAAACTGCAATGCACTGAATTTTCAAAACCAAATTATTTTAAATTAGTTTTGTTAATGTTACACAATTCTATATATATATTTGACTGGATTTGTGTTATTGTATGTTTCAAATAGTTTTTATTTCCTTTTTCTGTTTGATGTTATTTTTCTTATAGAGTTGGATGTTTAATGCTGACTTGTCCCATCCAATTCCCCTATATTTTTACGGAGTTGGATTCTGTTAATATCTCTTACTTTCTTTAGTTGTTCTCGCTCAATAAAGGCTTACTATTACTATGATGAGTTAATCACCTCTTCTTATTTCATCTTCAGATATCAGAAGAAGAAGAAGAAGGTCAAGGATGAAGAAGAGCAAAAGGAGATGTAGATAACTAGGGTTACCTTTCTTTCGATTGATGGTATCTATACGAGTCCAAAATTGCCCGGGCTTGTCAGAAACACAAAAATAAATAACAAAGGTCCACCACTATGCAAAGTCCAGATTACAAGATGGGTTAGGGCCCAATATCCGATGCCCAAACCCAATACCCGATACCCACACCAATTACAGTTATGCAAAGACCCAATCACTACCCCCTAAAACCCAAACAACCGGGCCCAATTCTTCCTAAACAGTAGCCCAAAATCAAGCTTAACCCTAACCCAACCTAGACTAAGCCTAACACCCCAAATCAGAGAAGCAAAAATTCAAACCCTAGGTGCGGCGCACCTAGGGTCTTCTGACACTACCACTGAGGCTTACTACCCCTACTTAGCACCGTCTCACCACCATTTATTTGCACCATCGCTTGCAAAAAATCAAAGGGAAATGACAACAAATAGAGAAAGGACAGAGAATAGAGCAAAAAGGCAGTGATAGAGACCAAAATAGGGACACTTTGTATTTTCTCGGCTATAAACCCACTAATTCGAACCATTGTAAGGGGTTACCAAAAAAAAAAATCAAAACAGAGAATATTAATACAAAAAGAAACATTTTTGTAGAAGAGAAAAAAGGTTGCATTTTTGTCCCATTTTAATTTTCTTTTCTCGACTTATTGGTGCCTTCAAGTTTCTTTTTTGCTATCTTCCTTTTATTTTAGTGTTGGTTTTCAAAAAAAGAAGAAGAAAAGGGGCTTACCGGAGTGTTTCCCCGACTGCGTCATTGCTCCACGGTTCCGTCGTCAGAGGATTCTACTCCATGACCGGATTGGACCGAAAAGGGAGTTAACGGGGCCTTTCGCTCTCGATCTTGTGGGCTAGAGGGTTCCATTTCGAAACAAGGCTAAATATTTCGATTTTGAGCCTCGCCGGCCACCGAATACGGTGGTGGTGCGGCAGGCAGCAAGAAAACCCTGCCAGTCGGGGACAAGGGCGAAGGAGGAGGTGTTAAGGGCCTATTTTTAGTTTTTTTCTTGAGTGAAAGGCTAAAATAAAAAAGTAAAAGATTTTAGGACTTTAAATGACTCCTGGAAACGACGTCGTTTCAACTTGAAGATCCAGGGCATAAAACGACGTCATTTTGCCCTGGATCAGTTCGACTCGACCCTAACCCGCCTAGGATCCACGTGTTTTTAAGCGCAAGTGAAATTTGCGCATTTGGTCCTTCTGCTTTTTCAAGCTTTTGCAATCAAGTTCCATTTCTCTTCTAATTTCGCCCTAAAATTTGTTTGATTTTCAAATCAATCCTCCCTTGCATCGACGTCGTTTTAAAGGCTTGGGCAAATTGCCTTTTGGTCCCCCATGCTGTGCTGCGTTTTGAAGGGAAGGAATAATTGCTATTTCGGTCCTTCCAGGTTACGCGCGTGTTGTATTTTGATCCTTTTCCCTTTATTTCTTTCTAAATTTACCCCAAAACTCTGATTTTAATTCAATTTAGTCCTTTTTTCGTTATTTTTGTTTTTTATATATTTTTAAATTAATTTTTTTACTATTATTATTACTAACGTATTATTACTATCCTTATATTATTATTTTCTATTTTTATTATCATTATTACTATTATTATTATTTATATTATTATTTCATTATTATTATATGTTACCATTATTTTTATTTTGTTTTATTGTTATTTCTTTTTACTAATATTATTATTATTATTACTATTATTACCATATTATTAAGCTAGCTAATTTTATATTATATTTATTACATTATATTTTTCTTCTTCATTGTATATATTTACTTTTTTATTACATTTATTATTACTCTTGTTATTTTACTAACATATTCTAGTATTCATACTAATATATTATTTTCTATTTTATTAATATTAATATTATTAATATTAATATTATTGTTATTATCATGATTATGATTATTATTTATATTACTTATCATTATTATTACACATATTATATATTTTGGTATTATGACTGTAATTATTATTGCCTCTCTTTTTACTTATTTATTTATTTTATTTTTATGCTTTTATTATTGTTGTTTGTATTATCATCACCTCTATTATTCTGTTTACATATTTATACTATGAATTCATGTCGTATTAACCTTTGCTCGTCACAAAATTACGTTTTTTAAACAGTACCCTGTGTTTTATGATTTGAGATAATTGTGCCCTAACTTACTGGGCTTCGATTTTTCTCATTTAATTTAGACAACGGAATAGCCTTTTAAAATCATGATTTTTGAAATAAAAAACTTATTCTCGGAGACTCGAGATGTCGTGTTCTAACTTACTGAATACGACGTCTTGTTGTCTCGAGATAAGATCTTTTGCAAATAAAGGCAATATAAGGTGTTTGGAAATATGTGAAATCGTGCCCTAACTTACTGGGTTTCAATCTTTCTCTTTTAAATCAAATAATCGAATATCCTTTTCGAATTTCAGATAAAAAGCATGCTCGTTCTCAAAGGTTCTAGATGTCGTATCCTAACTTACTAGACGTGACATTTTATTGCTTCAATACGAGAATGACTTTTAACATTTCATTCCAATTTATTCAAGCCTTTTAAGTAAAAAGGGATCGTTTTTTAAAATTCTTTCAAATTATCAAATCTTCGATATTAAGACACTAATTAATCAACTAGGTACCAATTTTTTCACGTATCTGGGGTGCTAATCCTTCCTTGTGCATAACCGACTCCCGAACCTATTTTCTGGATTTCGTAGACCAAAATAGTTGTTTTGATAAATCAAACCGTTTATTAAAAACAACCACATTTTGAGGTGACACGATCACACCTCAATAAAAAAGGATTGGTGGCAAATCTCGTCTTTATTTTCAAAATCTAAAATCGATTCCCCTCCTTTTCTAAAAATGGTTTCGATAGCTTGGTGACTCGACTCGGGAATAAAAAGATAGTCAAGCTACCAGTTGATTAATTTTTGTCTTTTTGTTGAAAATTGAAAATTTGGTTTTAATATACGATCCTTTCGTTGCATTCTTTCCATTTTATGTTATGATCTTCGTCATTTTTATTCGTATTTCCTTATTTGCTTCGAGCCTTTTTATACTGTTGCATTGCATTGCATGACCGTTGTGGTTATACCTTTTAAGTGGGAGTGAGAAGGTACACCTTTGTGAGGTTTTCACCTCCGTGCAGTATAGTGAATCGCTTTCGGGATACATCCATACCTATGTCTTCGTGAGATTTTCATCTCCGTGCAGCCATAGGGAAATGTATTCCCCTGAACTAAACTCGGTCTATATGAGCCTATAATGGGTGAAGATCGAGGAATCTGCCGATTCAGGTACCCTTACTCTAGAACCAAACCTCATATAGAAAACCGTAAGAGCCCACCCTAGGTAGAGCTACCCTAAACCCTAGCGGTCACTCGGATAAGTGCTTGATTGTCTTTTCTTTTTGCATGTTCGAAATTTTATTTTTGTACATTGTATTGACTTATTATGTTTGTTATATTTTGCATGCAATTCCATATCTTTAAAAGGTTTCGATTCGGGGTTCGATTACTAAATTAGAAAGCTCGATCATGGAAAATGAATTTCTTGATAAGGTGGAAGGCAACGCGGTGGTCCAAAAGTGGTCAGAAACAACACAATTACAAAAGGGGGATAGCTTAGCTGCGGGGCATGTGTCAGAGTTATGGGACTACACTCGCATTAGTGTCACGCAAAACAACCTTCAAGAGTTAAAAGAAATATGGGGTCAGTGGGATAATGAGACTAAGAGGCTATTCTACCATAGTTATGCGGATTTGCCGTACTTGCTAGACATCAAGGTGGATGAGCATTTATTTCGAGCCCTCACCCAGTATTGGAACCCGGCATATAGTTGCTTTACCTTCGGGAGTGTGGATTCGGTACCTACTATGGAGGAATACACCGCTCTATTGAATTGTCCGAGGGTTCAAGTTGATAAAATCTATTCGAGAGCTGCTTATGTCCTGGCCTTTTGGAAGAAGTTGATGAATATCATGGAAATGAGCGAGCAGTGGATTATGGCTAGGATTAAGCAAAAGGGTGAGTGTAAGTGCATCCCATGGAAAAATTTAAGGGATTTGATTCTCGCTCACCCCGATACGACAAAGAGAGTTGACTTCTTTCCACTGAGCATTTATGGATTAATGCTATTCCTTAGGGCTTTGGGATATGTAGATGAAGTGATCACAGATCTCTTCGACTGACTCGACAAAGGGATCACGCCAGTTCCAGCGATCTTGGCCGAGACTTTCAGGTCATTGAATGAGTGTAGAAGATCCGGAGAGGGCATGTTGTTGTTAGTCTGGTTTCATGGCCACTTCTGGAAGGTGGACAAGGTTTCTTACCGGGTTTTCTTAAATAGTTACTCCCCGTTAAAGGAAATTGTAGCAACATCAAGAAGAGACGATGTGCCAGAAGAAAACTGGATAGCACTTCTACAAAATCTTCGGGGGGAGGACATTGAATGGAGAGCTCCTTGGTTTGTGCCTAGTGAAATTCTGTTCTGATGTGGAATTTTCGATTGGGTCCCCTTGCTCGAAATTTGGGGAGCCGTTGGTTATGCTCCTTTAATGGTATTAAGGCAATATGGGTCGAAACAATTTATACCGGTGACGCATGGCTTGGCGCAATGTGAGTTCTCGTATAAAGGATATAATTACAAGAAAAAGGTCAAGGAGATTTCTACCGCTTGGAATAAGACCCATCGGGTGAAAAATTTGAATGCAGGGTCAGTGACTCCTGAGTACAGTGTTTGGTTCAGTAGAAGGGTTAATGACAATATCCCGAGGCTGAACTTAGAAGATGTCCGACCAATAGAAGAGTATTTATGGGTAGTCCCATCAGAACTAGAAATAATAAAGCAAGATTTTGAGAAGAGGAACTTGGAGCTGGAAAAGAAAATAAAACAATTGGAGGAAGAAAAGACGCATTTAAGATGGGACGCTGATGTTCAAAAGTTAGAGGCTAAAAAATTGAGGAAAGGAAAAAATAAGACCGAGGAGGATTTGGAGGATTTGAAGAAGGTTTACAAGAGATTATGCTGCTCAATGAGAATTGCTGGATTAGGAAAGATGTTAGAGTAGTGGCAACAAGAAATCCAAGAGGAAAGGACCAAAGCTAATTGATGGGAAAGGAAGTTCCAAGAGGCGCAAGAGCAAAAAAGAGCTCAGTTCCGGGAGGCACAAGATCAGAAAAAAGCTTTAGAGAAGAGTCTATCGGAGGCCCAAAATGACAAAAGTAAATTAAAGACTCGATTGGCCAAGCTTGAAAAGGTAGTTCATCAATATAGAAACTGTAATTCAGCGGTTGAGTTGAGAGCCAGTTTGAGCAAGATTGAAGAAATGAAAGCAAGAATAAAAGAGCTAGAGTCTGCTTTGCAAAATTGTGAACTTTGAGTAGAGCTTCTTGAAGCAAATGAGGAGCGCTAGAAGGAACAGCTTCATCACTCTCAGAGCCAAGTTAGGAGCCGGGATTACACTATGGGCGAAGTCGTGGCGCAAATTCGGGAGGTGGCTGATCACCTACAAACTTTGGCAGCTCAAGCAGATGCGCTAAGTGTGAAGTACGAGCTGGAATCAGATAAGGGTCAGGAATTAGCTTCACTACTTAGGAAAGTAAAAAATCTGAGCATTAGGGCAAAGCCGTTTTTGTAATCCGTTTTATGTAGAGATATTTGTTTTCTAGTAAAGTTTTCTAAATGGAACTGAATTGGAATCGATGCCTTTTTTGCATTTATTTCATGCATTTGCATCACATTCATGTCATGTGCATTAGATTTAATAAAAAGACTCTAATAAATAAAAATTATTTTAGTAATCTGGAAACCAACAAAAACCTCCCAAGTACGCATCCTTACGATACGCGAAGAAAGACTAAAGCAATGGATAAAAGACCAGAAAAGTTAGAACAAATGTAGAAAGAAATGCAAGAATGGATACAAGCACAAATGCAAGAACAGGTAGCAAAAATCCAACAAGACATGTTGGACAAAATGATGGAGTCTCAAAGAAACATGATGACCCAAATGACTTAGATGACGCAACTATTGAGCGGGCTTACAGATAAAGGAAAGAGCCCCATGGTTAATGAGGAAGAGAATACTGAGTGCCCTCAATATCCCCCTAGTTTTACCCCACCACATGTACACACACAACCCGAATCGAATTTACAAAGGCCATCAGTCACGATCAGGCCCCAACAATTACAAGCTGGTGCCTCAGAACCCCTAAACTTCCAAACCGGGTCAGGATCTAACCCTAGGGATAACCGAGCTCATCCCACCATCCACGATCTAGATGAAATAAAAAAGGGAGAGAAATCAAAGGCAGAATTACCGAAACAGCTAAAAGATAGATGTAAGTGGCTGGAGAAGAAATTTAAGGCGATAGAAAATGCCGATAACTATTATAGAGTTGACACCAAGGATTTAAGTCTGGTCCAGGACTTGGTGCTTCCATACAAGTTTAAAATGCCTAAATTTGAAAAGTATAATAGAATGACTTACCCTGAAGCTCATATCACTATGTTTTGTAAGAGGATGACTGGTTACATTAATAACGATCAACTGTTGATCCACTGTTTCCAGGATAGTTTGGTGGGAGCAGTAGCCAAGTGGTATAATCAATTGAGTCGAGCTATGATTGGTTCATGGAAAGATTTAGCCCAAGCTTTCATGAAGCAATATGGCCATGTGACGGATATAACCCCCGATAGAATCACATTACAAAATATGGAAAAGAAGCCGGGTGAGAGTTTCAAGAAGTATGTTTAACGATGGAGGGAGGTAGCGACTCAAGTTCAGCCACCTCCGTTAGATAAGGAAACGACCATGCTTTTTATCAATACCTTAAAAACTCCATTCATCAACCACATGCTGGGAAGCGCTACAAAGAGCTTTTCAGACATGGTAATGTCTGGAGAAATGATAGAAAACGTGATAAGAAGTGGGAAGATTGAAGCAGGAGATAGCACTAAGAGACTAGCCCCACGAAAAAAAGAAAATGATATGAACAACATGAGCATGAATAACAAGAGTTATTCAAAGCCCATCACCGTAAGCCAACCAAGAAAGGAGACTACTGGCTATCAAGGCTCATTGAGACAAGAATCGGGCATAAGACAAAATATAGAAAAACCCCAGTTTACACCTATCCCAGTGATGTACAAAGAGCTGTACTAGAGTTTATTCGATGTACACGTTATATCCCCTTTTTACATAAAGCCATTGCAACCCCCATACCCCAAATGGTATGACATAAATGCCTAATGCGAATATCATGTGGGGATTACAGGACATTCGATAGAAAATTGCACGGCTTTTAAAAAGGCGGTTGAAAGACTCATTGAAATGGGCGTCGTAAAATTCGATGATGCGCCTAGCACAGAAAATCTGTTACCCAATCATTCTGATAAAGGGGTAAACGCGATAATCTAGAACGGGGGCAAAAGAGTCAAAGCTAGCATGACGGAAGTAAAAGCCCGACTGAGATGGGTTTGGAAACAAATGGTGGATAAAGGTTTAATTGTACAAAATTCAGAGGAAAAGGCCAAATGAGTAGGGGAATATTACGAGTTTCATATCGATGAGGGACATGATATCCAAGAATGCATTGAGTTCAGAACCATGGTGCAAAATATGATGGCTAATAAAGAGATGGAATTCTATGAGGAGATCGAAGAATTAGAAGAAGGCGAGGTTTATACCTCGGAAAAAGGATCAACGGAAAAGGCCCAAAGGGTTAACCATCTGGTAGTGATCATTACACGTCAAAAGAACAATGAAGTAGGAGTAAAAGTGCCACCAAAGGTCATAATTCAAAAACCTGTCGCATTTCCTTACAAGGATAGCAAAAAGGTACCTTAGAATTATGATTGTAACGTGATGCTTCCGGGAGAGGCAAGCCTGGTTAATGCTTCTGAAGAGAGACAGGATGAAGGGTTCTACACGCGTAGTGGGAGACACTACGACCCAGCAGGTGGAAGAACAGAGCCTGCAAAAGGAAAGGCCTCGGTAGAAGAGCAAGGGAAGGAAAAGACAGATAGAGTTGAGTCATCGATAAACGAACTGGTGACTGAGAAAGAGGCTAAGGAGTTCCTAAAATTTCTAAAGCATAGCAAGTATAGTGTCGTGGAATAATTACACAAGCAACCAGCTCGCATATCGGTGCTGGCCTTACTCTTAAACTCAGAGACACACCGTAGTGCATTGATGAAAGTACTGAACGAAACTTATGTCGCGGATGATATCTCTGTCAATAAGCTCGATCGTCTGGTCAATAACATCAGTGCCGACAACTTCATATTCTTTAATGATGATGAAATACCACCTGGAGGAATGGGATCCACAAAGGCCCTACATATAACTACCCGCTGTAAAGGATATACGCTACCGGGAGTCCTAATTGACAATAGATCGGCATTAAATGTCTTGCCCTTGTCTACACTGAATAGGTTACTAGTGGATAGTTCTAATATAAAGACGTGCCAACATGTAGTAAGGGCATTCAATGGAACGGAAAGGAAAGTAATGGGGAGGATTGAGATACCCCTTCAGATTGGTCCAAGTACATACGAGGTGGACTTTTTAGTGATGGACATCAAACCATCTTATAACTGCTTGCTAGAAAGGCCCTAGATCCATTCAGCAGGGGCGGTACCATTTTCATTGCACCAAAAGTTGACATTGGTGACGAAAGGTTGATTGGTAACCATAAACGCAGAAGAGGACATCATTGCGTCCGTAACCAGTGACATGCCGTACATAGGGGCAGACGATGAAGTAGTAGAATGTTCTTTTTGATCGCTCAAATTTGTGAATGCAACATTCATCTTCGAAGGGAACAAGATCCCAATGCCTAAAATATCCAAAACCACTAGGATGGGCCTGCGACTAACAGTTAGGAAAGGAGCTTTACCCGGAAGGGGACTTGGAAAATACCTCCAAGGGAAGGTTAAGGTACCATGTTTGGCAAAAAAATGAGATCTCTTTGGCTTGGGGTATAGGCCAGATGCACAACAGAAGAAGAATGAGCTAGAGAAAAGGCAATATGAGAAGAGCACGATTGAGTGGGAGAGAGGTCAAATGGGAACCGATGATGATATGCGTGATATGAAGTAATAAAATTTATAAAAACTGATCACACCAAAAACTAACTAATATCACGATTTTAAGGCAAGCGCACCTATCGAACAGTAGTATAGTTTAGTGGCAAGACTGAGATATCGTACCCAAGGGAACCAAAAGTACTAGTACTTACTTCCTTTCTATTATTTAACCTAAAAATAAAAGGGGTTTTTATGAAGACTAAACTAATTGTAAAACTAAACTAAGAATTGTGCAAAAAGTAAATTGGGGAAAAACTCTTGGGAAAAGCTAATTAATTTGGGCAATACTCAAGGGAGAATCCACCAAGACTTCACTTGTTATCAATTCTTGAGCTAGACGATTTATTTACTTGATTTGATCTGTAGAAATCCCTAAATTATGTTAATACCTCCGTCGAGGATAAGAACAACTAATCCTAGGTTGATTAACTGAAATCTCTTTCTAGTTAAAACCCCTAGTCTTGCATTAACTTGATCTATGGATTCCCTTATTAGGTTTGACCCTAATCCGGTAGATTTATGTCGCCATATGTCTTGGGTTGCATGCAACTTTGATTAATTATGCTAGATCTACTCTTAAACAGGGACTTTTGCTCCTCTGAATAAGCACATCAATACTTGAATTAATACCTACGATTATTAAAACAAGCATTAAGAACACATAATTAAGAATAATTTAAGTATTTATCATATAGCTCAAGATAAAATAATAACAAGATCTGTCTTAGGTTTCATCCCCCTCAAGTATTTGGGGATTTAGTTAATAATTAATAAAGAAAACATATTAGAAGAAATAAGATAACAAAACATAAAGAACCCAAAAACCCCTGAAGGATTGAAGGGAGATCCTCTGTCTTGATGTGGAATTCAGCTTCTGGGACGAATCAATCGGCTTCCCTTGGAGTAGTTCCTTGCATCCACTCTTTGTGTCGGTAGAAATAAGGCGCTCCTTTGTGGGAGAAAGAGTACACCCTTAGAGTTGCCTCCTAGGTTCTTTATATAGAGCTTTGGGATGCCTTTCTTAGCCTCTAAGTATCCAAATCCAAGTGAACTTGCACTTCCTCACGACAGGGACACGCCCGTGTGGATCGACAAGAGGTCGTGTGCTGGCCTGTTGAGGGTGGCACGGCCATGTGGTCTGGCCGTGCTTGTCGAGGCTGGGCCATGTTGGACCTTATGTGGCACGACCGTGTGCCACGGCCGTGTGGTGAATCCTTGGGCCATGTCGTTTTTACACTTTGGTCCATTTTCTCTGTTTTTAGCCCGTTTTTCGTTCTTTTATTTTCCTTATGCTCTCCTAAGTATAAAACATGAAATAGAAGGGTTAAGAGCACCAATTTCCATAAATTTAATGATAATTCATCTAAAATATAGGGTAAGCATAAGGTAAAAACATGTATAAATTATCGTTTATCAAATACCCCCACACTTAAGCCTTTGCTTGTCCTCAAGCAAAATCTCAATCCACAGTTAAGAATCATTCTTCTCAATTCACAATCTTTATCAATAGTGTTTGAAACCAATTCACAAGTAGTCATACAATGAAAATTCAATCAGAAGAACGTTAAAGATTTAATTATTCTAAGTTGAGAATTTTATCATTGAAACATAGGTTTTCTCCCTTCTCCTAAGTAATCATGTCTCAACTAAAATTAACAAGAATTGACATCCTCACTAAGGGTTCACTCTATCCACTCAAAGTGTCTAGGGTTCAAGAATTAAGCACTCTTTAGTCAACCTGAAAAGTTATTACCATAGGCTTGCAAGAAAATTAAAGCTCCACCACTATGGATTGATATGGTATATCGATCAAAAGGTCTTTTAGTGGTTGTAATGGGGCTTCGGTTAGGGGTGTTGTCACAAGCTGAAAAAGAAAAGGTTAGAATCGAGATTGAACTGAAAAATTATCTAGCTAGAAAAATCTCTATCACTGAAACATATTTCTAGAGCTAAGTCTTATGATAACATCATTTCCGCCTTGGTAGCCTTAAAATAGAAATATGCAAAAAAAATGTTCAACTAGGAATTACAACTGAATTAACTGTATTTACATTTTTTTAAGAACAATTCATGTACAATTTTACGAACTTTACAATCTGGAAAAGAAAATAAAGCTAAATAATAATTCAACTCAAATCTCGACAAAAATAGGGATCAAAGTAATTGAATGGAATTCAACAAAAACGGGTTATGGGTTAATATTAGGGGTAAGTCAAAGAATAGGTTGTTAGGCTCAATGGGGTTTACTAGGGGTTAATTTATGGAGGCAGGCTTTTATGGAGTAAATGGGTTAAATCCTAGGTGTCTTTATCATCTCGGTATATCAAATCAAATGATGTAGTCTCGACATGTATAATTGAAGCAAGTTCTAGAATAACAATTTAGTGTTGACTCACTCAAAGCAATAATAAAAGTGAGCACGAAAGAATGTATGCTCAAAAGGCTCAAAATCTCACCAGAATTATGGCTTTTGATGTCAATCCTACGAATTTCAAATCTCAAGATAACACTTAGAATTAGGGAAAATAACTTATGAAAAAAAATTATATTCTCAAAAATTTCAACTTATCATGCTTGATTCCCTAATGTTTTAAAGTTTGAATAATCAAAGTACAAGCACCTATGTCTTAATTCTCAACATATATCAAAAAATCATAAATCAATCAGAATTAATTCCTAATAGGAGATTGAAGATAATGTAGAGAGTGAAAATGAGAATTTGAAATTTTGAGAACAATGCAACAAGTTAGAAAAATTTTAGGGATTTCAAAGAGAATGTAATGACTGAAAGTAAGTTCCTCCCCCCCACACTTAAGATGTACATTGCCCTCAATGTACAAAGAAACATTAGTAGCAATAGAAGCACAAGATCATAAGATAGGGAAAGTGATAACGGCTTTCGCGATATTAAGTAATAAAATTTATAAAACTGATCACACCAAAACTAACTAATATCACGACCTTAAAGGCAAGCGCACCTGTCGAACAATAGTATAGTTTAGTGGCAAGACCAAGTTATCGTACCCAAGGGAACCAAAAGTACTAGTACTTACTTCCTTTCTATTATCTAGCCTAAAAATAAAGAGAGTTGATTTAAACTAATTCTAAAACTAACTAAAAGTGCACAAAAAGTAAATTGAGGAAAAACTTTAGGGAAAACTGATTGATATGAGCAATACTTAAGGGAGAATCCACCTAGACTTCATTTGCTATTGATTTCTTGAACTATATAATTGATTACTTGCCTTGATCCATAGAGATCCCTAACTTATGCTAAACCCTCCGTCGAGGCATAGAGCAACTAGGCCTAAGCCATTAATTAAAGTTCCTTTATTAATTAACTCCCTAGGTTGCATTAATTCGATCTATGGATCCCCATATTAGGTTTGACCCTAATCCAGTAGATTTATGTCGCTCTATGTCTAGGGTTGCATGCAACTTCGCTTAATTATGGTAGATCTACTCTTATCACAGGGGCTTTTGCTCCTCTACTCTAAGCACATCAATTTCTTGAAATAATACCCAGGATTATTAAATCAAGAATGAAGAACACATAATTAAGAACAATTCAAGCAATAATCATATAACTCAATAAATAATAACAAGATCTATCTTAGGTTTTATCCCCCTCAAGTATTTGAGGGG
Source organism: Gossypium stocksii (assembly GCA_020496765.1). Classification (NCBI taxonomy): domain Eukaryota; kingdom Viridiplantae; phylum Streptophyta; class Magnoliopsida; order Malvales; family Malvaceae; genus Gossypium; species Gossypium stocksii. The sequence goes on from CM035625.1 coordinate 5,332,572, forward strand.
TTTAGTTCATAATTAAGAAAAGAGACATCTCAGAAGATAATAAATAACAAAACATAAAGATACCAAAAACTCCTGAAGGAATTTAGGGAGATTCTCTGTCTTGATGTAGAATTCTAGCTTCTGGGATGAATCAATCGGCTTCCCTTGGAGTAATTCCTTACTTTCACTCCTCGTGTTGGCAGAAAGATGGCACTCCTATTGGGAGAAAAAGAGTACACCCTTAGAGTTGCCTCCTAGGGTCTTTATATAGAGCTTTAGGGAGCCTTTCTTAGCCTCTAAACATTCAAATCCGAGTGAAATTCCTCTTCCTCACGACTAGAACACGCCCGTGTGCCACGCCCGTATGATTTCAACAAGAAGCTGTGTTTTGGAATGCTTGGGTGGCACGACTGTGTGGCCAGGCCGTGCCTGTCGGGGGCTGGACCATGTGATCTTTGTGTGGCACGGCCGTGACTTCTTGGGCCATGTGTTTGCACATTTTGGCCCATTTTCTCCGGTTTTTGGTCTATTTTCTGTTCTTTTCTCTTCACTATGCTCTCCTGAGTATAAGATATGAAAAAAAAAGATTAAGAGCACCAATTCTCACTAAATTGATAATAATTCATCTGAAATATAGGCTAAACATGAGGTAAAAATATGTATAAATTAGCATTTATCAAATACCCCCACACTTAAGCCTTCGCTTGTCCTCAAGCAAAATCACATTCCCTAAATAAGAATCATTCTTCTCAACTTACAATCTTTATCAATAATGTTTCAAATTAATCCACAGGTAAGCATACAATGAAAATTCAATCAAAAGAACATTAAAGACTCAATTACTTTAAGTTGAGAATTTTATCATTGAAACATAAGTTTTCTTCTTTCTCCTAAGTAGTTATCGCTCAATCTTAATTAACAGAAGTTGACATCCTCACTAAGGATTCACTCTATCCACTCGAAGTGTTTAGGGTTCAAAAATTAAGTACTCTCTAGTCAACCTGAAAAGTTATTACCATAGGCTTGCTCGAAAATCAAGTCTCCACCACTGTAGATTGATATGATACATCAATCAAAAGGTCTTTTAAAGGTTGTAATGGGGCTTGGTTAGGGTGTTGTCACAGGCTACAAAAGAGGGTTAGAATCAAGATCGAATTGAAAAATTATCTAGCTAGAAAAATCTCTATCACTGGAACATATTTCCCAAGCTAATCCTTAAGATAAAATCAATTTTGCCTGGGTAGCCTTAAAATAGAAATATGCAAAAACTATTTTAACTATTATAGATTACAACTGAATACATTTTTTTTTAAGAACAATTCAACTATGATACAATACTTTTGAACAAAACTTTACAATCTAAAAAGAGAATAAAGCTAGATAAAGTTTTCAACTCAAATCTCGACAAAATAGGGGTTAAAATAATTGAATAGGGTTCAATAAAAAATGGGTTATTGGTTAATAATTAGGGGTAAGTTAAAGAAAAGGTTGTTAGGCTCAATGGGGTTCACTAGGGGTTAATTTATGGAGGTAGGTTTTTGTGGAGTAAGTAGGTTAAATCCTAGGTGCCTTTATCATTTCGGTATAGCAAATCAATGATGTGGTCTTGACATGTATAATCAAAGCAAATTCTAGAATAACAAATTAGTATTGACTCACTCAAAGCAATAATAAAAGTGAGCGCGAAAGAATGTATGCTCAAAAGGCTTAAAAATCTCACCAAAATTATGGCTTTTGATGTCAACCCTGTGAATTTCAAATCTCAAGATAACATTTAGAATTAGGGAAAAGAACTTATGCAAAAATTGTAGCTCTCAAAAATTTCAACTTATCATGCTTGATTTCCTAATGTTTTAGAGTCTGAATATTCAAAGTACAAGCACCTATGTCTTAGTTTTCAACATATCAATAAAAGTCATAAATCAATCAGAATTAATTCCTAATAGGAGACTGAATAAGATGCTATTGAGAACAATGCAATCAGTTAGAAAAATTTTAGGGATTTCAAAAAGAATGTAATGACTTGAAAGTAAGTTTTCCCCCCTACACTTAAGATGTACATTGCCCTCAATGTACAAAGATAACATTAGTATTAATATAAGCATTAAATCATAAGGTAGGGAAGGGTATGAAACTCCCTGAATTTTGGATGAATATGTGAGACAGAGATTGGGCTTGGAAGAGCCGGCTGTTGTGGCACGGTGTTCCCATTTTCATAGAGATTTGAGCTGTAGAGCTCCTTTGAAACTATGAATGGATTTATTAGTCGTGGGGAATTTGGATCAATAGAAATTACTTGTTAGGGGTTGGCCGTTATGAAAAATAAATAAAACAAAACAAAATATTAAAAATACTAATATGCAAAAAATGAAAAAGATGAAATGAAAGAAAATATAAATAAACTGAAAAAGAAAAACAAAGTTAGTAGAAAAGATAAAAATAAAGATTAGTGTTCAAATCTAAGGGAAGATAAAAATAATAAGAAAAAGAAAATAAACATAAGAGGATCTAGTCTTCGGATGGATCACGCGGTGGCGGGGTGATGCTCAAGTGCTGACATATCTGCGCCAAAGTGGCGTCGATATAATCAAGGCGCCGGAAGTATTATCGCTCAAATCAGTCTAGGCGCTCGTGTATGTCAGCATGTGGGGCTGCTGCCTGGGTGGGTCGTCTGGGGCGCGGTGGCTCGGCGGGCGCATCCTCCTCCGGTGGTGGTGGTGGGACATTATCAGCAATGTCCTCTGGGTCCTCGCCCTCCTGGACAAGGCGGAAGTGGAAGTGGCTGCCACCTGGTCATCGCTCTATCATCCTCATGTGCAACATGCTCTGGATGCCCTGCGAAGACATCTGGCCGAGGAAAGTATAGGAGGATGTTTGGGTCGTAGTGTTGAATAGGCTGAAGTAGCAGCCTAGTCTCGTGATGTAAGGGCCCATGGATATGACGCCTCTCTAGTGCCACTCAGTCTGGTGCTGCATGGCAAGCACGATGAAGTATGCGAGGTCGATAGCGTGGCCATTAGCCATGCACCAGAGGAAGTAGATGTCGTGAGTATTGACGACGCTTGTACTCTCTCGCCTACCTATCAGAGTGTGAGTGAGGAGAGCATGAATGTACCTCAAAGAAGGAGCGAGGGCGGTTGCCTTACTGACGCTGGGGTTATAAACTTACCGCCCCCGAGCAATCTCGTACCAATAGTCGATGGGCCAAATATGGATGTGACGGGAAAGGGTGGGGAAGTCATCCTCTGCTATGAACTATTCGGTATAAAGACCGAGGGCCGTGTCAAACTCTGGTATACTCATTTGTCGCACGAGACCTCCTAAACGGAATTAAACCGTGCCTGGATCATCGAATCTATTCATTACGGTTTGGAGGTGGAAGGTGGAGCAGAACTCGAGGGTGAGTTCTAAGTAAGTGGGCTTCATAATTCGGAAGAACTGGTCCCATGGGTCGGCAGTCAACAGGGCTCGGACATCGTCTACCAAATTTATTTGCTCGAGGGCCTCCCAATCGATGCATCGGCCCATAGAAATAGTGCGAGCCCGGAGTAACTGATAGTGTTCCTCCTGAGAGTCCTGTAGAAATGTGAGGAATAGGTGGTGGGCCTCAGAGGTGGGCCTCGATGATGAACTTCTGGGTCCCTTTTGTTTCTTGGAGACGGGGACAGTAGCCTTCTTAGCGCGCGATGATGACATGGTATCTAAAATAAAATAAAATAAAATTACAAAAGCATTAGTCCTAAATATTGAAATTAAACTAGATAGATAATAAGTAAAATATAGATTAAAATGACAATGTTCTAAAAAATAAAAATGAGGATTAACCTAAATAGTAGAATCTAATCATATTGACTTGTAACAGAATGAAGAACTATTGGTATGTATGCCAAAATGGCATGCAAATATGAGTTTAAATGGCAAAGAAAATGAAATCTAAATGGCAAGCAAAAATGAAATTAAGTGGCATGCAATCCTAATATATTCTATACTATTCTAGATTATTCATCCTATTTTTCCTAATTCCATGCTTGAATTATCATAAAGAATAAAGCAAAATTAAAAATATAAATAATGAAAATGAGATATAAACAAATAAATGAGAAAAATTGAGAGAATAGAGCCAAAATTGAGGGTGCACGGTCGTGGGTTGAGTTTACACGGGCGTGGGTTGGCTGAGTTCGGGTATGGTGGTGTTTGGAGGGCTGTGGCGGCGCTGATGGTGGTTGGGGAGAGTTTGGATGAGAGAAATTTGGGGTTTTGAGTTAAAAGGAAGGTGAATAGTGGCCCCTTATTTATAGTTTTTGGGTCATACGGGCATGTCACACGCCCGTGTGAGTCATGTTTTGCCCGTGTCTTTCGAAAATCGGTGGTTATGGCGCGCCTGGTTTCGATGAGCACGCCCATGTACTTGATTCGCATGGTCGTGGGAGATCGGGTCTTCGTTACTCACACGGTCATGTGATGGTATACACGGCCGTATGCGATCGTGTTCGTATTTGACACGGTTGTGTGATAGGTTCCACGGCCGTGTGAAATTTGACAGTGTCTTCCACGGTCTGGGCACACGGGCGTGTGGCGTTGTGTGAGCTTGTGTGGATGCTGTAGGGTTGCCACGGCCATGTCTTACGGCCGTGGGGTGTTGATGGTAGCCCGTGTTGAAGTCGAAAGGTCGCCACAGCCATATCGCACGGCCGTGGGGTTTTATCGGTAGCCCGTGTTTTGGGAAAATTTTTGCCCTGTGTAACACCCCAAAACCCTTACCCGTCGACGGAGGGGTTAAGAGGCGTTACAGAACAAACACGTAATAGTCTAAAATAATTTGCATAAAATTTTGAGCATTCCTAATCCGGGTACATTACCTATAAATATAAATATATAACATTCGTATTCTGAACTAGTGTTTTACCTTAATAATTACTTAAACATTTGCTAAATTTTGTGCTAAATATCAACTCAATTTTCAAACTAGTAATAGTTACTTCCAATTATCCCTCTAGTAAGATATGATTCACACAACATGAATAACCAAAAGCATAATTCTCTTGCAAGCATTCATATTCAGCCATGACATACATCGTTTTAAACATTCATAAGGTGATTCGAGAAGCCATTTTCGCATGGCCAGTCATGTTTACAATTCAAGAAGAGTCCAAGGCTCAAAACAAGGGTGTTTGCCTACACATGCCATTGCTTAAAAATTTAGAAACTTCAAAAGTACCAAAACTTGACGGCGATAGTGTGATGAACGGTGACTTGAATCCCTCGAACCGTAGCTTCGATAAAGGTCTATAAAGCAAAAAGAAACATAAAAGAAAACGGAGTAAGCTTCAATGAGCTTAGTAAGTTTTGAGTAATCTAAACATGTTAATGCTTCATAACATCTACTATGTCACATAACAAAGCTCAAATTTCGAAGAAAGCCTTTCTACTTGACCGAATACACATTCATATGTATAAGGAAAGTTCAACATTTATTTCAATTGATTTCTTATCATCTATTAACACCAAATTTCCATTACTATATAGGCATCATTTATAGCCGAATGTATGTATACCTTAGCAATATAGGTGGGGCATGTTATCATGTTTCGTATTTGGACCATACCAAAGCAAAGTCAATCATTTAAAAAGCATTGAACTTAAATATCTCATAACATACTCGGTTGCATACCAACTTAATATATTACGTTAGCACAAATGTACGTACCTGGCATTCTTAGTACGTACCTGGCATTCTTAATACTACGTTCATACTTTACTACTGTCAAATCAAAATTCCCCCTCGTCTCACACTTACTAAAATCACTGGCATAAAGCCTGCTAGGCACGAAGGCCTGAAAGTATCACCGGCACAAAGCCTGCTAGGCACGAAGGCCTGAAAGTATCACCGTTGAACCCCGGGCAATAATTTATTCACATTCTAATGCATTCTATAGGACCTATCATATTCGAAACTCATGATTACATTCGTAACGAGCAACACATACAAATACACGTTATAACATTTTCCATAAACTCAATTGCCGAATACTTTTCATTTTCTATTTCATTTCCATTCGGTTTGATAAAGATCACTATATAATCTCACATGTACAAAATAGTCATATCTTTTCTTAAATTTGAATATGCTCACGACTACCTTACTCGTGCCATCACGTTTATAATAGAATTTTTAACAAGTGAAATTATTCAATCACAAAACATGTAACCTAAAGGTTTCATACCATGATTATGTAAATGCAAAGATGATACACTCAAAACTTACCTCAGTATATCCGAACAGTTGCAGATCGGCTACTCAACTACTTTCTCCTTCCCTCTATCCGACTTTGATCCTCTTTGCTCTTGAGCTTAAATTAAACAAACGAGCTCATTTAATCACTTAACCAAATTTTATTTGCTCAATATTCAAATTCGGTAGAGTACTATAATCACATTATTATTATTATTATTTTGACACTCTTTCAAACCACCCAAATGTAAAGTTTTATCATCACATAAAATGGCCGAACCCCACATAACAAATTTACATATTACTACTATTCCCTAGGTCATTCATCCAACCAAGCAAGGTAACTACTTTAAGACTTTTATTTGAGAAAATCCTAAGTTCATACGGCCACATGGTATCTACTTCTCTATTCCATTATAAATTATTACACCACTTACTTATCCAACTTACTACCATTCGGCACTCATCCACAAAAATTGAAAACCGATTTCTCTATGGCAATCCAATTCATCATTTTGCATAATAACACATACAATGATTTAAACACAAGGTTTTCAATTAAATCTAACTCAATTGTCACCTACTCAATTCCCTATACAAGATCATAGTCGGCAACCAAAACAAAAATAACATAAGCATCATAACCGATTCTTACTTCTCATAAAATCCACAAAATCATGAATTTAGCTAGCTTAATTACTCTTATTCCTCCATGCTCATTGCATTAAAAGAAAACAATTTATTCATCCACCTCAACAAAGCCAAATGTATAGCTTCACCAAATCCTCAAATTTCCTTACAACCATCACTCCTTTCATCCATTTAGCACTCAAATTTCATCCATTCAAGACTCCATTTCTCAAATAACCATGAATTACAAGTTTTTACAAGATTTCCAAAATCCTCATAAGTTACTGAATGCACCATTCACATTTAAAACTAGAATTTAAAGCCATGGGTTATCAACTATATGCCATTTACAACTAAGCTCCATAACTAATTTAAAAGAATCATTTACTTACCTTAAAAATCAAGCTCCTCCATTGCCGAAAGCTTTGGGAGTTTTCTTCTTTTTTTTAACTCACGGTAATGAGGAACAACAAAAGGGACCCTTGTTCTTTTTCATCCCACTTTCCTTACTTTATTTTATTTTATAAGCCATTTAATCAATTATCCATATTTTATTTAATACAAAGAACATATCTTAGTGGGATTAAGTTATCATGGCCGGCCACTATAGAAAATAAAAGATAAATTGACATGCAAATACAAACATTTATGCCATGCACCAATTTAGTCCCCCTTACAAAAATGACACATACATTTTCACTATTTTACACATAAGTTCATACTAATAAATCACACATTCAAATAGCACCAAATCTAGACTAATTTTTCACGCAAATTATTCATCATGAAATTGACATGGAAAAATTAGCATTTATTAAATATTAACTCGGTCTAATGGTTACGAAACCATTTCCCGACTAGGGTCGAATTTAGGCTGTCACACCCTGTTTATACATAGCCTTGGTACACGACCGTGTCTTTGTTTGAAGGGTGCACACGGCCTGGGACACGCCCGTGGGGGTGGCCATGTGGTCCTAAATCTCTGTATAAAAAGGTTAGTTCATGCATAAAAATATTAAAATAAAGGAAAATGACTAAGTTAGTGCTCGGGTTGCCTCCCAAGAAGCGCTTATTTAGAGTCTAAGCTCGACTCTGCTTGGATGTATCATGAAGGGATTTCATGGAGCCGAAGCCCCTCCTTATTATCTCTGAAATTCTCACCTCTATAGTGTTTAAGCCTATGGCCATTTACCTTGAACATACCATGGTTGGGGTGAGTTACCTCAATCGTACTGTATGGAAAGACAGTTTGAACAGTTAATGGACCTGACCACCTTGACTTGAGTTTTCCAGGGAACAGTCTCAGCCTTGAGTTGTAGAGTAAGACAAGATCACCTGTTTTAAATTGCTTAGGTTGTTTCAGTCGTTTATCATGACGTTGCTTCATGGCTTCCTTGTATAGTCGTGAGCTTTCGTAGGCATTGCAACACCGTTCGTGTAGTTCATTTAATTGCACTAGTCTTTTCTCACCTGCAAGCTTGAAATCAAGGTTTAAAAATTTTATAACCCAGAATGCCTTATGTTCAAGTTCAAATGGTAGATGACAACTCTTTCCATAGACGAGTTTATAGGGAGATGTACCTATGGGTGTTTTAAAAGCAGTTCTATAAGCCCATGATGCATCGTCTATTTTTCTTGACCAATCTTTTCTATTCGTTTCTATTGTTTTCTCTAGAATATGTTTTAGTTCCCTATTTGTTACTTCGACTTGACCACTGGTTTGTGGGTGATAAGGGGTAGTTGTCCTATGGTGCACTCCATACCTTTTTAAAACTTTTTCAAACTGGGCATTGCAAAAATGAGTACCCCTATCACTAATAATTATCCTAGGTGTTCCAAATCGAGAGAAAAGTTTCTTCAAAAATTGTACTACCATTCTAGCATCATTAGTAGGCAAGGCTTGGGCTTCTACCCATTTGGACATGTAATCTACTGCTACTAGTATGTACTTATTCCCAAATGAAGTAGGAAATGGACCCATGGAATCAATACCCCATACATCAAATATTTCACATGAAAGTATATAGTTCTGAGGCATTTCATTACCTCAGATGGGTCACGCAGTGGTGGTGGTGAAGTGATGTGGAGGTGCTGGCATATCTGCTGAAGTGTGGCATCGATGTGATCGAAACGCTAGAAGCATTGTTGCTCGAATCGTGAAAGGCGCTCAGATATGTCAGCGTGACAAGCTGCCACATGAATTGGTCAGTGATGGGGTGGTGGCTCAGCTGGCCCCTCCTCTGGTGGTGGTGGTGGGACATCATTAGTAATGTCCTCATGACTCTCGGCCCCTTGGACGAGTCAAAACTGTAGGGGGTCGGCTCCTGGTCTACGCTGGATCATCCTCATGTGAAGCATGCTCTGGATGCCCTATGGGGACATTTGGCCAACTAATGTGTACGAGGATGTCTGGGCTACGGTGTTAAATAGGCCGAAGTAGCGGCCTAATCTCGTTATGTATGGGCCCATAGAGATCACACCGTGCCGATGCCTTTCTGTCTGATGCTGGATTGCATGGGCAATGAAGTAAGCTAGGTCAATAACATGCGCGTTCGCCATGCACCATAGGAAGTAGGTGTCGTGGGTGCTGACGACCCCTATGCTCTCGCCCCTGCCTGTCAGTGTGTGTTCGAGAAGGGTATGCAGGTACCTCAAAGGGGGGACGAGGTTGGTCGCTTTAGAGTGACTAGGGTTGTACCTGGGTGCTGCAGGGCATAGGGCCTCCCAACATTTAGATGGGGATAGATGGATATGGCGATTAAGCTTGGAAAGGTCCTCCTCTTCCATGAATTGCTCAGTGTAGAGACTGAGGGCTATGCCAAATTCTGGGACACTAAGATGGCGTACGAGACCTCCCAAACGGAACTGGACTATCCCTGGATCATCGTATCTGTTCATCACGGTCTGAAGATGGAAAATGGAGCAGAACTCAAGAGTGAGTTCCAAATCTGTGGGCTCTACGATATGAAAAAACTGTTCCCATGGATCGGTCAGTAATAAAGCCCGGACCTCGTCTCCTAGGTGTATTTGCTCGAGGGCGGCCCAATCTATGCATCGGCCAGCGGTTAGAGGGTGATCTCGAAGGATCTGAAATAACTCCTCTTGGGAGTTCTGTGGAAATGTAATGAGCAGATGTCAGTTTTCGACTGTCGGTCTTGACGAGGATGAACCACCTGGTCCCTTCCATTTCTTTGAAGCAAGAGCGGCAGTTCTCTTACCGAGTGACGACGACATAGTGCCTAAAAAAATAAAATACATTAGTCTTAAACAATTGGAATTAAATCGAATCAAAGACTATTAAAAATAATAAATATTTATACTTAAATGTTAATGTGACTAAAACAATTTGGAATGAAATGTGGACTAACCTAAATAGTATAATCTATCCATCCTAACATGACATCAAATTTAAGAGACATGGGCATGTATTTATACTAAATGCATGTGAGTTGAGATAGGAAAATGTGGCAATCAAATGTGAATCAAAGTGGCATGATATCATGAAGTTCTCTATATCATTCTAGATTAGTCATGCTAAATCAATTAATTCCATACTCAAAACAATGCTAAGCCTAAATACAATATAATATTAAAATAAAAATAGAATAAAGCAATAAAAATTTGAAAGAAAAATGAGAAAATAGAACCAAATAGGAGAGGAATAAGGCAGAGCACAGTTGTGGAGTGGGTAGCACGGGCGTGAAGGCACTGTGGATACCGGTGGCGGCGTCAAGGGAGTTGGGGGAGAGGTTGGGTTGAGAGGATTTACGGTTTAAAATGAAAGAAGATGATGAATAGTGGCCCCTTTATATAGATTTTGGGTCACACGGGCAAGGCACACGCCTGTGTGGCTCGGGTTTTACCCGTGTCGTTCGAAATTTAGGGGTTTTGGTTCACCTGGTTTGAAGCACACGCCCATGTGTCGAGCGCGTGTTGGGGCACACGGCCATGTGGCACGGCCGTGTTCTAAGGTGTTCACTTCGCACACGGTCGTGTAGTAGGTCACACGCCTGTGTTGGATTTGACAGTGTCAACCATGATGTTGGGGCACGGGCGTGTCACACGCTCGTGTTGGGGTCACACAGCCATATCGCATGGCCGTGTCCTTCTCATTTCAGCCCATGTCTCAATTGACAGTGTTGGCCACGGTTTGGTGACACGGGTGTGGGGAGTTGTCGAAGCCCGTGTTGGAATTGATATGTTGGCCACGGCCACATCGTACGACCATGGCGATTTGTCATAGCCTGTGTGTTGGGAAAATTTTTACCCTGCTTGTACACGGCTACGGTGCACGACCGTGTCTCTGCTCATAGTGTCCACACGGCCTTAGACACACCCGTGGGCATGGCCGTGTGGTTCTAAAATTCTGCATTTCAAAAGGGTTAGTTGACTGAAATGAAAATAAAAAAAGAGAAGTTACTAAGTTAGTGCTCGGGTTGCCTCCCGAGAAGCAATTATTTAGAGTCTAAGCTCGACTCTACCTGGATGTATCACGAAGGGATTTCGTGGAGCTGAAGCTCCTCCCTATTATCTCTAAAATTCTCACTTCTATAGTGTTTAAGTCGATGGCCGTTTACCTTGAAAGTACCGTGGTTTGTGTGAGTTACCTCAACTGTGCCGTATGGAAAGACAGTTTGAGCAATGAATGGACCTGACCACCTTGACTTGAGTTTTCCAGGGAATAGTTTTAGCCTTGAGTTGTAGAGTAAGACAAGATCACCAGTTTTGAACTGCTTAGGTTGTCTCAGTCATTTGTCATGGCGTCGCTTCATGGCTTCTTTATATAGTCGTGAGCTCTCGTAAGCATTGCAACGCCATTCATCTAGCTCATTTAATTGCATTAGTCTTTTCTCACCTGCAAGCTTAAAATCAAGATTTAAAAATTTAATAGCCCAAAATGCTTTATGTTCAAGTTCAAATGGCAAATGACAGCTTTTTCCGTAGACAAGTTTATAAGGAGATGTACCTATGGGTGTTTTAAATGTAGTTCTATAGGCCCATAATGCATCGTCTACCTTTCTTGACCAATCTTTTCTATTTGTTTCTATCGTTTTCTCTAGGATGCGTTTTAATTCCCTATTTGTTACTTCGACTTGGCCACTGGTTTGTAGGTGATAAGGGGTAGCTGTTCTATGGTGTACTCCATATCTGTTTAAAACTTTTTCAAATTGAGCATTGCAAAAATGAGTACCCCTATCACTAATGATTATCCTCGGTGTTCCAAATCGAGAGAAAAGTTTTTTCAGAAAATGTACTACCATTCTAGCATCATTAGTAGGTAAGGCTTGGGCTTCTACCCATTTTGACATATAATCTACTGCTACTAGGATGTACTTATTCCCAAATGAAGTAGTGAATGGACTCATGAAATTAATACCCATACATCAAATATTTCACATGAGAGTATATAGTTCTGAGGCATTTCATTATGTTGAGAGATATTACCTGTTCTCTGTAACACCCCTATTCCGTAACCGTCGCTGGAATAGGACGAGGCGTTACTGAAACTTAGGAAACATAATAGAACAGTAAAATTTTGAACCCTTTCTAAAATAAAAGAATCAACTATTTATATAATTAATAGGCACAAACAAAGATCGAATTTAAAACTTGTACAAGTAAACTTCCATAGGATGCCATATTCGCATGGCTTATATACAATAGCCAAAATATCATTCTACCTATATTCTATCCTATACATGCCACCTGTTAAGTCCAAATCACATGATTACCACAATAGTAGATAGTGTGACGAAGTGTTGACGATCCCCGAGCTCATAGATGGAGTTAAAAATCTATAAAACAGAGAAACCAAACAAACAGAGTAAGCTTTCATAAGCTTAGTAAGTCTTAAGTAAAACAAGTAACTTTAATGAATTAAAGACATTTATCTCATATACGATATCACATAGCTACCACATATACTTCCATAATAATGTCCAAAATAGTTGAATATTCACAAGCACACAATGTACACTTTGCATACAATTTCAAATAACTTCGTATTCATATATCATAGAAAAAGAAAATTCCATATGTGCACATAATATCTCACATTGGCCGAATGTACCATCATTATATATATATATATTGTTTTCACTTATTTACTTATGCATCATATCATACATTAAGATTCTATCCCAATCAAATTCACAATTTGGTACATAATACGTACCTGGCACAATTAAACTCAAACAACAGTTTAGCATTCAACTTTTCACTTAAGCCATTTTCTAGTTATATTATCTTTTGGCCAATACACATTGTCAAATGTAACTCATTTAACATGATAAATTCACTTGAATCGAAACTCATATAACATGATTAAATCAATTACTTTCACATAGCATTCACACATAGACCAAATGTATCACGATCACATTTATAGTTCTAACACTCTTTCAAAATTGCATCACTTTATACACTTACAATTCAACCCAAATCAAATTTCAAATACGAGTATATGATACATATCTGGCCAACTTATTGCATTGTACGTATTTATTAGTAATTATTACCGCGAAGTCTCATATTTTTAGACTTTACTCAAATCACTGGCAAGACTTTTAGCCCGGATAAGTTATTAACACAAAACGTGTGGGTCCTTAAACCCGGATACAGTTCCAGCACGAAGCCTACAGAGCTCTAACCCGGATACAATCCCAGCACGAAGCTAGCGAGTCCCTAACCGGGATACAATCTCAGCACGAAGCCAGCGGGTCTCTAACCCGGATACAATCTCAGCACAATTCATTTAATATTTTTTTTTACTAACTTTGGCCTCATCAAATATCTAATAATACACACTTTTCACAATTAGTCATTCGGCCACATTGTATACACGTAAACATATGTACATTTCACATTTGCCCATTTGGCCACACCATATACACAAGCACATATATAAGATAATGTTTTTATCATCACTTGCTAATACATCACATACTTTGCTTTCATTTAAATAACCACTCATCCATATTACATTTCTAAGTAACCATTCGGCCTCACTATACAAATAAAGATAGCACACATTTTCATAAAGGCCATTTGGATAACTTGCACACATTTAATATTAGCCATTTCGGCCTCACCACACATACATATCTTGTACATCAATTTCATCATAACAAAATTGATTAGGTATACTCGTCATTCACGGCTTATAACCTCAATTTAATATGGATTCGGTACTTTGATTACTAATATTTAATCAATAGCTTATAAGCAACTCAAATAGTTTTATCAATATTTACAACATAATCACAATTTCACTACAAGCTGTCTTCCTGAGCAATAGTAATTAAATTGTTTGCAACTGGAGCTACGAAACTCCAAATCAAGTGCTGTTAATTTCCCTAAAAATAGACTCATATATCTTCTATCCACAAAATTTTCAGAATTTTTGGTTTGGGCAATCAATACCAGATTTTTCTTAAAGTTTCCCCTATTTTACTATTTGACTATTCTGACCACTCTTCACTACGAATCAAATTTCTCAATGTACAGAATTCAAAATATATTCTCATTTATTTTGTTTGAAACTAGACTCATTAAGGAGTCTAAGCATATAAATTTTATCTTATTATCATTTTTGTACCGTTTATAATGATTTTCTAAAAACAGAATAGGGGCCCTCGAAGCCCTTTTGACTCTGTGGCACACCACTTTAAATATCTCATTATCAGCAATTCCTTTACTTACACGGTTTCTTTTATAAGAAACTCTTAAATTACATATTTTATTCAGCCTCTAATTCAACTCCAACAATTTATGGTGATTTTCTAAAATCACATTACTGCTGCTGTCCTAAGCAAATTTATTACAATTTACTCTTAAATTTCCAAAGTTCAAACACTTAAGAACTTACCTCAGAAGTGATCGACGACTATATATCCATGACTATTCATTTATTTTTGCTTTCCCTTTATCTGACTTTGGTGCTCTTAGCTCTTGCGCTAAATTAAAACGAGCAAACTAGTTTAATCACTTTAATAATTCATCTCAATCGAATTACCAATAATCTCATTAAATTAGAACATACGGCACTTTCACTTTTAGCTAAATAAACACATATCAAATTAAACATTTTCTATTATTACACATATTCGGCACTTTGACATCTAATTAACACTAATGTCTCATGCCACATAGCTCTTAATCTTATTTTTAACAAAAGTTATTAAACTTACCAATAATTCAACTTCTCACAAACCATACATTTAAGTATATAAGTAACCATCACACAATTAATTTCCTAAGTTCACATTCGGCAATTATACACACATATACATCCTAACCATTTATCACTTATCATCTCATTCACGACTTCAACCATCTAAAATGCAAGCAATTACACAATTTGATGACTAAGGGGGTCATTCGGCAATCACATAAACACAAGCATATAAACCGAATTCCCTTTAGTAAAAATTCCACATGTAAGTATATTTGATTAGTTCTATTTTACTAATGCTCCATTTTTTCCTAAATGCAAGAAAACAACAACTAAGCATCTAACACAAATTTCCTTCATTCAAGGAACTTGACTGAATACCCCTTAGCTAAAATGGTCACATATATCATAATTTGCATTGTCTAAACATTTTAACAATTTACTTAATCAACTTTCCATTCCCACGACTTCAACATATAGGTAATTAAATTCAAGTCAACAATTTCTCTTCCTACTATCACATGTACGGCAAACTCAATTCCTTATATCCCACATGCATTCAAAATCAATTATTCCTTAACTTTAGACTCATTCGATCATTATTACATTCAATTTAAAACCATGCATCAATAATGATTTCATTCGGCCATTATATTAAACAAATTCATCAACTAACTAATACTCCAAATTTCATACGCATAAACAATTGTCTGAACATTCATATATCACAAACAACAACATCATTTCCTCTACTTATTAGCATTCATACGGCCATCTTGTACTTTCAATCACTTAAATAATTAACAATTTCTCAATTAATATCTTAAATTTATATTTGGCATCTAAACTCACCTAGGCACTATTACTGATTTCTTCCTATCATTAATTCACTCCTTCCATCATCTCAAGTTACAAATACACACGTAATTCATTAATGAAGGGGTTGTTAGGCAAGCTTATAAATATAGATTAATAATTTAAAACACAACACCACTAAGCCATTATTTAGGTTCCTATACGGCAAGGACAATTTAATAAGCCTTAAATTCAAATTATAATAATATATTTACAACATTTAGAGCATTTTAATAACTCTCCATCTTAGATACATTTACTATGATCAAATGCTTACTATTAACAATTTACCCTCACAAGCATGAATTTCTCAATCAAGCTTACCAGCTCATAAGCACATAAATTTTCCATTACCAAGTCCATCTAACCTTCATTCATCCATTTCTAACATCACATTTAAAATTCACATCCTTCCACTCATAACCGGACATTAAAAACACCCAATTACAAAGTTTCAATTCATGGGTCTAGAAGGGAACTAAGATAAAGTTCAAACACATCAAACTTAAATCAAATTAGCAAGATTTTACCTTGGATTTTTAGGCCTTCCCTTGACCGAAACTACAAAGCTCCTCTTCCCTTATTATTTTCTTTACATTCGGCTAGTTGAGAAAGAAAAACACCCACTTTGTTTTTATCACCATGTTCTTATTATAATAATCCTTATGTCACATTATAAAATCATTTATTAATATTTCTTTAATAATAAAAATGCATAATATGTCATTCATACTTATCATTGCCGTCCACTACCAAGAAAAGGGAATGTTTGACATGCAAGTCCCTCACGCTTTAAACCATACAACTTTTGGCCTTACAAATTAACCTATGACATTTTCAAGATTTTTTCACATAAGTCCCTTTTAGTTAATTTCACATCCAAATGACAAAATTCAATAGATCAAAATTTCACACATGCAATTACACATATAATAGATATGAAATTTAACACTCAATTATTTTTTTGTGACTCGGTTTTGTGGTCCCAAAACCACTTCTTGACCAAGGTCAAATTAGGGATGTCACATTCTCTGGCATTTGTCACAAGAGGTCACATAACTGTTGGCATCTCTAAAAAGTGTAGGCCAGTAAAAACCTGATTCGAGTACCTTGTGGGCAGTTCTAGCTCCACTGTGGTGTCCTCCTATTGGTCCTGAATGGCAGTGATTTAGAATCTGGTATGCTTCTGTTTCAGTAACGCATCTTCGAATAACTTGGTCTGCACAAATTCGAAAAAGAAAAGGATCCTCCCAAAAGTAGTTTTCCACATTAGCGAAGAATCGCTTCTTCTACTGATGTGTCAACCCTTTTGGGGTTATGTTAGCTGCTAAATAATTGGGAAAATCAGCAAACCATGGAACTGCTTCGTCTGCTAAGGCTAGGAGTTGTTCTTCAGGAAACAAGTCGTTTATTTTATCGAGGTACGTGAGGTGTGGATTTTCTAATCTTGAAAGGTGATCTGCTGCCAAATTTTTGGCTCATTTCTTGTCTCTTATTTCTAAATCGAATTCCTGTAACAATAGAATCCATTTGATCAATTAAGGTTTTACATCAGTTTTAGTTAAAAGATAACGGAGAGCAGAATGATCAGTATAAACGATGACTTTTGACAATATTAGATAAGATCTAAATTTATCAAATGCAAAAATAACGACTAGCAATTCTTTTTCTGTGGTAGTATAATTTTCTTGAGAGGCTGTCAAAGTTTCGCTAGCATAATAGATCTGTTGAAAGTGCTTATCTCTTCGTTGTCTCAAAACTGCACCTACTGCAAAATCACTCGCATCGTACATTAGTTCAAAAGGTAGATTCCAATCAGGTGAAATCATAATCGGGGCATTGACTAACTTTTCCTTGAGAGTGTTAAAAGATTCTGAACATTCTTGGTCAAATTTGAAAAGCACATCTTTTTCTAGTAATTTTGTTAAAGGCTTATCTATTTTAGAAAAATCCTTAATAAATCTGCGATAAAAACTGGCCTGTCCTAAAAAGCTTCTTATAGCCTTAACTAAATTAGGGGGAGGTAATTTTTCAATGGCTTCAATTTTTGCTTTATCCACATCTATCCCTTTACTAGAAATTTTATGCCCTAATACAATACCTTCTTGAACCATAAAGTGGCATTTTTCCCAATTTAAAACTAGATTTGTCTCTTCACATCTTATCAACACAAGTTTTAAATTACTAAGACAAAGTTGGAAAGAATTACCGAAAACTAAGAAATCATCCATAAATACCTCCATGATGTCTTCCACAAATTTGTCAAAGATAGCTAGCATACATCGCTGAAAAGTTGCAGGAGCATTACATAATCCAAAAGGCATTCTACGATAAGCAAACGTACCGTATGGGCATGTGAATTCATTTTCTCTTAATCTTCTAGAGCTATTGGGATCTGGAAGTAACCCGAGAGGCCATCTAGGAAATAGTAATACATGTGTCCTGATAATCTTTCCAACATCTGATCAATAAAAGGTAAGGGAAAATGATCTTTTCGAGTTGCATCATTCAGCCTTCTATAATCAATTCAAACTCTCCATCCAGTGACTGTTCTTGTAGGTATTGACTCCTTTTTGTCATTAGACACCACGGTTATGCCTCCCCTTTTAGGAACAACCTGCACAGGACTTACCTAAGAACTGTCAGAAATAGGATAAATAATACCTACATCTAGAAGTTTAATTACCTTGGCTTTTACGACTTCTTTCATGTTGGGATTCAACCGTCTCTGAGCTTGCACTGATGGTTTATTTTCATCTTCCATTAAAATTTTGTGGGTGCAAAAAGAAGGATTAATTCCCTTAATATTTGAAATTTTCCAAGCTATAGCTTGTTTGTGTTCTCTTCACACTTGATGTAGTTCCTCTTTTTCTTTAATGCTCAAATTTGATGATGTCGAATCGTCTCCCAGAAATGCATATTCTAAATGGTCTGGAAGTTGCTTTAACTCTAGTTTAGGGGGTTCATCAATTGAAGGTTTCTGTCTCAATTCATCATTCATCTTTATACTTTCATAACTTATGTGCCTTGCGACAAATTCATTAGAATCTAACTCCTTCATTACTTCTTTAACTTCAGTGGTGGCTTCATCTTCGCCCCCACCTTGAACAAGACACAATTCCAACGTGTCTGCAAGAGAAATTTCCTGAAAATTATCTTGAACAAAATAATCAATAACATCATTAAAATAACAGGAATCATCTTGTTCTCTAAAAAATCTCATAGCATCATAGATTTTAAAAATGACTTCTTCTTCACCAACTATAAGCACTAATTTACCATCCCCTACATCGATGACAGCTCTAGTAGTAGCTAAGAATGGGCGTCCCAGAATTAAAGGCAGCTCAATATCCTTATCCATGTCAAGCACAACTAAATCAACAGGGAATATAAATTTATCTACCTTTACTAGTACATCTTCAATGATTCCCCTAGGATATTTAACAGATCTATCAGCTAATTGAATACTCATCCTAGTGGGTTTTGGTTCCCCTAGACCTAGTTGCTTGAACATTTTGTAAGGCATTAGATTAATGCTAGCACCTAAATCAGCTAAGGCTTTATCAATAATTAAACTACCAATTAAGTAAGGAATAGTAAAACTCCCTGGATCTTTTAGTTTTGCCGGCAGTTTATTTTGGAGAATAGCTAAGCATTCCTCGTTGAGTTCCATTGTGGCTAGTTCTTCCAACTTCTTTTTGTTTGTGAGAAGTTCCATAAGAAACTTTGGGTACTTCGACATCTGCAAAATTACTTCAACAAAAGGTAAGTTAATATGTAATTGTTTAAAAAGTTCAAGAAATTTATCGAATTGAGCATCTGTACGGTCTTTCTTCAACTTTGCCAGATATGGAATAGGCGGTTTATATTCCTTAAGTGTTGGTGGAGTGTTTTCCTTGGGTTCTTCTTCCTATACCTTGTCTTCTGGAGATTCTGGAACAGACTTCTTTTCTGGTTCAGCCAATACTTTCTCATCTCTTAAAGTAATTGCCTTGACATGTTCTCTGGGATTTGGCTCAGTGTTACTTGGTAATCCACCTCGTGGTCTTTCTGAAATCAATTTAGCAAGTTGACCAATTTGATTCTCTAGCCCTTGAATAGATGCCTACTAGTTTTTTAGTGCAGTTTCGGTATTTTGGAAACGAATTTCTGATACGGCCATAAATTTGGTGAACATCTCTTCAAGATTCAGCTTTTTCTCTTGTTGTAGTGGTGGCTGCTAAAATCCCAGAGGAGATGGTTGTCTTTGATTTCCTTGTCCTCCCCATGAAAAATTGGGGTAATTTCTCCATCCTGCATTATAAGTATTACTATAAGGGTTATTTTGAGGTCTAGAATTATTACCCATATAGTTGGCTTGCTCAGTTTCCACGCTATGTCCATAAGATGAGTAGTCTGGATTGAACATATTTCCTTGAGTTGCGTCACACTGCATTACTGATTTTCCTGCGTAGAACCAACAAAATTATCAAACTTTTTATTTAAAAGCTCTACCTGATTAGTAAGCATGGTGACAGCATCAATATTAAAAACTCCTGCAGCTTTTGTTAGCTTTGTCCTTGTGACTTGCCACTGATAGTTATTAGTGACATCTCTTCTATCATAAGCTGCTTCAGGTGTTTTGTTGTTGATTGTTCCTCTGGCAGCTGCATCAATCATTTGTCTCTTTGATGGGTTCAAACCATTGTGAAAGGTTTGAACTTGCAACCACAAAGGCAACCCATGGTGACGGCACCTTCTCAACAGATCTTTGTATCTCTCTCAGGCATCATAAAGTGTCTCTAAATCCATCTGCACAAAAGAAGAAATATAGTTTCGCAATTTAGCTGTTTTAGCTGGAGGAAAATATTTACGTAAGAATTTTTCGGTCATCTGTTCCCATGTAGTGATTGAGCCTCGTGGTAGAGAATTCAACCATTGCTTAGCTTTATTCCTTAGAGAAAAAGGAAATAATCGGAGACGAATGGCATCATTAGAAACACCATTTATTTTGAAAGTATCACAAAATTCCAAAAAGTTGGCTAAGTGTGAATTAGGATCTTCATCCTATAAACCATCAAACAGCACAAATTGCTGAATCATCTGAATAGTGTTAGGCTTTAATTCGAAATTATTTGCAGCAATAGCAGGTCTAATAATACTAGATTGAGTACCAGCCAAATTAGGTTTAGCAAAATCATACATAGTACGAGGAGCATCATTCTGGTTCATTGGTTCTGCGGCTAGTGCTGGAGGTGGTATATTATCCTGATTTACTTCCATCTCTTCAGTAGGTTCAGGTTCTTCTTCTTATTCTGGATAGTGTAATGATAATACTCTAGAATGACGTGTTTTTATATATTAATCATGTGTTCATTTTGAGCTTGAGCCTACTAATTTGAGCTATTTATGTCTTTTTATCTTTTAGGGACTAAATTGGAAGCGAAAAGTAAATTCAAGGAAAAAAGCGTCAATTTGGAGATTAAATGGGCCAATATGCAATGTGGGACAAATACGGTGCCAAAAGTGCGAACATGGAAGACACACGGACTAAAAAGCAAAAACAAGAGATTTTATTTTAGAATACTCTATTTTATTTGATTTATATTAGGATAATTAATGTTAGGATAATTATTAGAATTATTTTAGGATTTTATTTTAATTATTTTTATTTAAATGTATTTATCTTTAGAGAATTTAAGTTAAGTTAGACTTTCTTCCTAGCACTATAAATAAGGGGTGAAGTGACTCTAATTGTGTTCATATTTTTCTGTAAACGCTCTCCCCGAAAAGCCTAGGCTTTTTTTCTTTTCATATTTTCTTTCAATAAAATTCTTTTTTCCATTTTTATATTTATTTTCTTCCCTACCATTATCATGAGCCACTAAAACCCATCTAGCCGAAAGTTGTCGATATTCCCCAAAAAGGGTTCTTGAGGCTTAGAATCCGTACTTAGCCTTTTTCACCAAGTATTCATCGTTTCTCCGCACCATAGGCTGACGCTTCCGTCCATGGCCCTTAAGAAGTAAGCTTTTCAACGTATGCAAAGGCAGTCGCTTTGTGTGTTTTAGAATGGTTGCACCGTCGGTTCATCAACTTACTGCGTAAGAGGTTGGCGAGCCAAAGAGACAAAATGGCGTGGGATTCGCCATTGAGAGGCGTTGATCTAGCATAGGATGCTGGCTAGAGTCAGGTTCCCTAAAATTGTAAGTCTAAATTATTGGAGCTGGTGGTCATAGGCGTCCTCTTCCACTATAACTAGCTTACTTGGTTTGAGAAGGGTCATCCAAAAGCCAAGGATTGAACCCAAGGCGGAATCAGACAACTGGAGGCTGGAATCTTCCCATAAGAACTTCTTTTCTCTCAACTCTCTTTATTATTTTTAATTTTCGCAATTTCGATTCAATTCCTTAATTCTGTTTTATTATTTATTTATTTTATTTCTTTACCCAAATCTTTAATTCTGTTTTTATTTTCCAGGAACGCAGGTTTTCTTGGGCAAGATTTTAAGCATTCGTATAACTCGGTCCCTGAGGATTCGACCCTACTTCCCATTGACTATTATTTTTACTATTTTACAAGGAATAGGTTAATTTGGTGCTTCCAACGACCGCATCATGTAAGCTTCGTCTGATTTCTTTATGATTTCTGTGAACTGTCGCTTCTAAGTCTTCGTCGAAAAGTAATGGTCCTCCTGGGTTTCTTCTAGTCATAAACTAGAGATACCTAGGAAGGAAAAAACAAAGAAAAATAAAATAAATAAAAATAAATTGAATTAAAAATTTAAAATAAATAAATATAGTAATGGCTAAAGTAATAGAAATCGAGTTTTCTTAATATTTTAGTTTCCCGACAACGGCGCCAAAAACTTGATATGCGTGATATGAAGTAATAAAATTTATAAAAACTGATCACACCAAAAATTAACTAATATCACGATTTTAAGGCAAGCACACCTATCGAACAGTAGTATAGTTTAGTGGCAAGACCGAGATATCGTACCCAAGGGAACCAAAAGTACTAGTGCTTACTTCCTTTTTATTATTTAACCTAAAAATAAAAGGGGTTTTTTATGAAGACTACACTAATTCTAAAACTAAACTAAGAATTGCGCAAAAAGTAAATTGGGGAAAAACTCTTGGGAAAAGCTGATTGATTTGGGCAATACTCACGGGAGAATCCACCTAGACTTCACTTGTTATCAATTCTTGAGCTAGACGATTTATTCACTTGACTTGATCCGTAGAAATCCCTAAATTATGTTAATACCTCCATCGAGGATAAGAACAACTAATTCTAGGTTGATTAACTAAAATATCTTTCTAGTTAAAACCCCTAGTCTTGCATTAACTCGATCTATGGATTCCCTTATTAGGTTTGACCCTAATTCGACAGATTTATGTTGCCCTATGTCTAGGGTTGCATGCAGCTCCGCTTAATTATGCTAGATCTACTCTTAAACAGGGACTTTTGCTCCTCTGAATAAGCACCATGGGCTGACGCTTCCAACCATGGCCCTTAAGAAGTAAGCTTTTCAACGTATGCAAAGGCGGCCGCTTTGTGTGTTTTGGAATGGTTGCACCGTCGGTTCATCAGCTTACTGCGTCAGAGGTTGGTGAGCCAAAGAGACAAAATGGCGTGGGATTCGCCATTGAGAGGCGTTGATCTAGCATAGGATGCTGGCTAGAGTCAGGTTCCCTAAAATCGTAAGTCTAAATTCTTGAAGCTGGTGGTTGTAGGCGTCCTCTTCCACTATAACTGGCTTACTTGGTTCGAGAAGGGTCATCCAAAAGCCAAGGATTAAACCCAAGGTGAAATCAGACAACTAGAGGCTGGAATCTTCCCATAAGAACTTCTTTTCTCTCAACTCTCTTTATTATTTTTAATTTTTGCAATTTCGATTCAATTCCTTAATTCTGTTTTACTTATTTATTTATTTATTTCTTCACCCAAATCTTTAATTCTATTTTTTTATTTTCCAGGAACGCAGGTTTTCTTGGGCAAGATTTTGCCCAAGATATCAAAAAACGAGCATTTATATAATCTGGTCCCTGAGGATTCGACCCTACTTCCTCTTTACTGTTATTTTTACTATTTTACAGGGAATAGGTTAATTTGGTGCTTCCAGTGATCGCATCAAATTTTGGCACCGTTGCCGGGGACTGGCAGCATACTAATCTTGTTTTTTTTTTGTTTTCTATGACCAGATCTGCTCTAGGCATTCTAGCGCTCGACTCAGAAATTGAAAGGAATGCGAAAGCTAATCGAAAGGAAACAAAGCTAAGGAAAAAGCAGTTAGTGGTGGTTGGAACTCAAAGCAATCCGCCGCTAGAAATCAGAATTGATGATGAAGTATAGTCTGGGTTAACAAAAACCCTACTTGAACATTTGATAGCAAAGAAGAAGAAGTCGATTCACCTGAAGAGGTGCTTGACGTCAGGGCTAATGAAAACCCTAATCCATCATATCGACCAATTGCTCAAACAATTCGGCAACTAGTCGAAGCTCTGACAGAACAACCACCGTTACGCATTGCGTATCCTAATATGGATATTGATTTCGAATTAAAGTCAGAGTTAATTTAGTTGCTGCCAACTTTCTGAGGGTTACAAAATGAAAACCCCCATAAACATTTGAAGGAGTTTCATATGGTTTGTCTGAGTATGAAACCTCAATGCGTAACTGAGGATCAAATTAAATTGGGTGCTTTCCCTTTTTCTCTAGCAGATTCAGCTAGGGAATGGTTATTTTATTTACCCTCTGGATCTATTACTACTTGGGCTGATTTATCTCGTTTATTTCTCAACAGGTTTTTTCCAGCATCTAGAGCAGCTGAGCTAATAAGAGAGATCGTGGGAATAAGGCAAAAAGAAGCAGAGACTCTTTACGATTATTGGAAGTGGTTTAAGAAGTTGTGTGCGAGCTGCCCACAACACGGTATAACAGAGCAATCTCTCCTCCAATACTTTTATGAAGGCTTGAATTCTATGGGGATGAATATGGTAGATGCCACTAGTGGAGGAGCGTTGGTCAACATGACTCCCCAACAAGCAAGAGACTTGATCTCCATAATGGCTGCAAACTCTCAGTAGTTTCGAGTCAATCATGAACCTCCCAGAAGGGTTCACCAGCTAAGTAATTCTACTATTGAGGGTAAACTTGATAGACTTACTAATATTGTGAGCTCTCTTGTTGTAGAAAAAGCCAAACCAGCCCGGTTATGTGGAATTTGTGCTACACCTGAACACACAGCTGATGTATGTCCCAATTTGTATGATGACTCCATTGCCTATTTAGATGTAGTGGGAAATTTCCCTGGCCCACCAAAGAGGCGATATGACCCCTACGCTAATACCTACAATCTAGGATGGAGGGATCATCCTAACTTAAGTTATAGGGCCAACTCACGATATGACCAGCCATATCAAAATCGACCTCCACAATAGCCGCAAGATTCAGGTAATTCTCTAGAAACTTTGGTCAATAAATTAGCAACTAATTTCCTTGATTTTCAACAGCAATCTCTCAATTTTCAAAGAGAAATTAAGGATTTTCTGCAGAAAACCGAGGCATCCATAAGGGAGTTGACCACATCAATTAAGAAATTGAACTCTCAAGGAAAGCTGCCATCACAAATAGAACCTAATCCGAGACAACACGCAAATGCATTGAAGTTGCGAAGTGGAAAGGTACTGGAACCAATTCCTGCCAGAAATCTTGGCCAAGATTTCGCCCAAGAAAAGCCCAAGAATGATGAATAGGTCCGAATGAAACCCCTATTGCCCATAATTCAACCTCCATTTCCAGAAAGGTTTTACCAGTGTCAAAGAGGTAAAGAGGACAAGGAGATCCTCGAAACATTTAGGAAATTCAAGATCAATATACCACTGTTAGATGCTATCAGATAGATTCCACAGTATGCTAAGTTTCTTAAAGAGCTCTGCACCAACAAGCGAAAATTAATAGGCAATGAAAAGGTAAATGTTGGTGAAAATGTATCCGCAGTGTTACAGCGAAAAATGCCGGCAAAATGCAAAGATAGGGGCATGTTTACCATACTATGCAAAATAGGCCACTTGTGAATAAGAAAAGCTATGTGTGATTTAGGGGCCTCCATAAATGTAATGCCTTTTTCTATTTATGAATCACTTAATGTAGGTTTTTTGACAAAAACAGGTGTTACTATACAGTTGGCAGACAGGTCTGTTGTGCATCCTGAAGGAGTCCTTGAGGACGTATTAGTGAAAGTTAACGAGCTTATTTTCCCTACAGATTTTTATGTGATAAAAATAGAGGATAAAGCTTCTAGGTCTTCAGACATCTTGTTAGGGTGACCTTTCCTTAGTACTGCAAATACTAAGATCGACGTACGAAGCAGAACTCTCAAGATGGAGTTTGATGGGGAGATCGCAAAGTTTAATGTTTACGATGCTATTAGTCACCCAAGTGAGATCTTGAACGTAAACCGTGTCGACATAATGGACTCATTAGTTAAAAAAACTTTTGAGTCATCTTATGGAGATAAATCTAAAATGATGTTTGAGGATTTTTCTATTAATAAATTATTGGCTCTTAAGGATACTAAACTTCTACCTTCTGTTGTGCAGGCACCAGATCTGGAAGACACACATAAGATTTTCTTGCAGGAAAAAAACGAAACCAAAGAAAGAGGCACAAGGACGATTGAGCCCAAATATGGTGGATGTGATAAAAAAGGAGAATTTCCAAGCCTATACAAATGAAAGAATTCAATCGGAACAGCTCCAATTCTAGTTAAGGCGTCAAGCTAGCGACGTTAAACAAGCGCTTGTTGGGAGGCAACCCAATCTTTTTTTTTTATTTTATTAGCTTCTTTTATTTTCTTATATTATTTATTACTTTATTTTATTTTTTATTTTATTTGGTTATTAATAAATTTCTCTTCTTCCATCTAGGTAAAATTGAGTGAAAATACGAAGAAAAAGAGACAGAAAGTGTGCACCAAAATAGCCCTATCCATGTTACCAAACAGCCTCTATTCTAGATTCTATTCCACCCCGGAATGCCATGTCCCTGCAGCCAAACAGTTCTATTCCAGCCCTAGAATTCCCAAAACCTGCAGCCAAACACCCCTTTTCAGCAAATAAAACCCCCAAACCTTATATTTTTTTCCCCAAATTCCCTTTCCTTCTCCATAGCCGCCGACTCCTTTCTCCTCCACCACCCACCGCCGATTTCTCAGCCACCATGATGAGAACTTGAAGCCGAACCGCCGTTGCACACGTCACCCACGCCGTCTCCACCGTGTGCACCAACCGACGGTAACTACATGGGGAGTTTCTCTAAACTTTTTTTTCTTCACCTATTTCTTTTCCTTTTACTTTCACATTGAGGACTATGTGTTTTAAATGGGGGGAGGCATTCTTCGTTGTTACTGTCATTATCTGCTATTTTTGCTGTCATATTGTTGTTGCTACTGTTTTGTGCTCGTTTCTACCCATTTATTTTAAGAATATTCTGCCGCTTTTTATGCCCAAGATTTTTACCAGGAATTGCCTACTGTTTGACCCACAAGCATGATTCTTACCTTCTGAGGAAGTTATGATTTTTTCCCATAGTTGATGCCATCTCCACTGTTTTATTTTTATTAGGCTAAGAATAGATGTTTATGTTTTAAAACTCAAAACGTTTAAAAGGGTACTTGAATATTTGAATTCAACGAGAAAAATTGCATCCCAGTAAGTTAGGGCACTACTTTTCTCGAAGCTCCCAAACATCAAGTATTGCCCCTTTTTAGAAAACTTTCGAGTGATTTTTGAAAAAAATGAATTTCTTTGTACAAAAAAAATGATTTTTGCAGAAATATACATCATAAAGTAAATATAGAAAAACAATAAATTACAACATGTAACACTTCTCAATAATATAAGTAAATAAAGAACAACATGAAATAAAATATACATTTAATAGGATGGTTATGCTAAAAGATAAACTATTATAAAATGTTAGCAAGTAGAAATATAAAACGATTCGTAATAAATCAACGAATATAAAAATGGAAGAGAAAATCAAAATTTATAATAACAAAAAACGACAAAATAACACTTAAAAAACAAATATGAATATTTAATAAGATAAAAAGAAAATAATATAAAAAACAACATATATTTATATATTAAAATGAAAAATATACGTAAAAAGGAATTTTTTTTTAAGAAAAGAATATAATAATATATAATTATTTAATATATATAAGAAAATATTTAACATAAAAATATATAAATATATGAGAGTAATAATATAAGAATAATATATATAATAAAAATGATAAATAATGTTTAGAAATTTAAAAATATATGTATAATGTATAATAAAAATAGTTTTATATACACAAAATAATGTATGAAAATAATGGTATAAAAAAAACTTTTATACATAAATAATATATGATAATAATCATAAAAATAATTTTACATAAACAACAAATAATATATGAGAATAATTATAAAAATAATATATGATAAATAATTTTATACATATAAAGTGTTTAGAATAAAAATAAATAATATATATAATATTAACAAATAAATAAAAATATGCGGGAATTAAAACATAATAAAATTAAAAAGGATTAAAATTAAATTTTAGTCAAACTTTGAGGTTAATTTAAAATTAATAAAAAATGTATTTTGGACCCAACTGATATGCACATTAAAATCGAAGGACTCATTGGGTAATTATACCCTAATCCCAAAACAGTGCCGTTCCGTTATCAGCCCTTAAAAAGACTTTAGGACTAAATTAAGACCGAAACAAAATTATTGGGTGAAATCAAATGGTAAAATAAACTTAATTTTAAAGATAGAAAACGCAGAAGGACTGCGCACATAATTTTCCCAAAAATCGTAAAAACACGCGGATCCTTAAAACACGGGTCGGGTCAACACGCGGGTCCTTTGTTTAAACGACGCCGTTTTTATAAAGCTATATAAGCTAAAAAAACAAAAAAAAAAATCATTTCTAAAACATTTAAAAAAAAAAACAAAAGAGACGAGCCCAGAATGCTCTCCCCTCCTCAGTCTGAACTCCGGCGACGATTGCCGGCCACCGCTGTACACGCCTCACTCGCCACTGTACACGGTGGTCGGAGGGTCAAAAATCCCTCCTTTTCTAGGCGAATCATAGGTAAACCCCTCTTTACTTCAAAATAGTATTTCGGTGTAAAACAAATAAAATAACAAGTAATAAATATCCTCTGATGTTCCTGTTTTTGTAAGAACCCCTGCTTTTGTTATTTCATGTATAAAAATAAAGAAAAAAAAATAGATGAAGCTTAAAGAGTAAAGAAATGAAATAGAGAAATCAAAAGACCTTTGAAATTTTTATTGCTTGTGTTTTCACTGATCTTATTGTACAATTTGTGTCTATCCCCTTTTGTTTGATTCGGGCTTTATATAGCCACTGGAAAATTGAAAAAAATAAATATTACAAGATCCGGCTTTATTTCTTGCCATATTAGTTTCGATTCTGTGCCGTTTTCTTTCCTTTTGCAGGTCTACTCGCGACGATTGCGACGGAGACGAGGGCATGCTGATTCGGGCATTTGATTGCGGCGCGAAACGAGGCTGATGTCAACTGCGGTCACAAGGAAGCTTGCGGCACAAACCCTAGCTATGGTTTTCTGAAGACTGAAGGTCCGTTGGGTTAATTGGGCTACGGGATCATTTGGGTTGATTAGGTTAATGGGTCTTGGGTTCACGGGTAAAATTGGTGTTGGGTAGTTGGGTAATTGGGTAGGTTTAGGTATTTGGGTAAATTTTTGGTTTTGGGCTCTGTTGATCCTTTGTAAACGGACATTGGACTAAAAAAATTTGGTTTATTTATTTTTTCTTTTTGGCCTTGTATACCTCAGGCAAAATTGTGTTATTACAGCTGCCCCTCTTTGCTCATTGCTGTGTAACAGGAATAGAGCAAAGACTATCAAAGGACCAATTTTACCCGGTCTCGCCGAGTCTTTAGTTCTTCAATTCGTTCCCCGTCTAATACAGAGACGCCAAATTTTCTATCTTGGACCTGCTTCAATGTAAACATATGAAGGTCGAATCTGCTATGTCTTTGATCTGCTCTGCTACTGCTTTGGGAAATAAGATTTGCAATTTTAGCCTATTACCCTACCACTTAGGGAATTAAGGCAAGTCTTCGATCGACTCCACTCCTGCCAATGGGATGAGATCTGCTATTTTAGCCTGTTACCCTACCACTTAGGGAGTTAAGGCGAGTTATTGATCCACTCCACTCCTGCCAGTGGGATAAGATCTGCTATTTTAGCTTGTTACCCTACCACTTAGGGAGTTAAGGCGAGTCTTCGATCCACTCCACTCCTGCCAGTGGGATGAGATCTGCTATTTTATCCTGTTACCCTATCACTTAAGGAGTTAAGGCGAGTCTTCGATACGCTCCACTCCTGCCAGTGGGATGAGATCTGCTATTTTAGCCTGTTACCCTACCACTCAGGGAGTTAAGGCGAGTCTTTGATCCGCTCCACTCCTGCCAGTGGGATAGGATCTGCTATATTTGGCCTGTTACCCTACGACTTAGGGAGTTAAGACAAGTCTTTGATCTACTCCACTCCTGCCAGTGGGATGAGATCTGTTATATTTAGCCTGTTACCCTACCACTTAGGGAGTTAAGGCAAGTCTTTGATCTGCTCCACTCCTGCCAGTGGGATGAGATCTGCTATTTTAACCTGTTACGCTACCATTTAGGGAGTTAAGGCAAGTGGCCGAAATCTGCTCCATTGCCGGTACATTGAGATAAGATTTGCTAAAATTTGATCTATTACCCTACTGCCTAGGGGGTTAAGATCTGCTGAAATTTGTAGTTTTAATCAATCTTTCTACATTGTCCACTGGGGAATCTATCTGTAGAGTTGATTTCCTAGAATTTATGCTTATGCCAAATAATTAAGATGCCATGATCGAAATGAGTCAAATGCTTCCTAATTAAACATACTATGATGCAAAAATGTTATGAGAATGATCCCTATTTCGAACATCATCCCTCATTCATCTATTGAGATTTCTACTTCGTTCTTCTCGACATATCAATCATACTCTGCTCGTATGCTTTGAATTTTCTCCATCAATTTGGTCCACTGTACCATTCCCAAATGTTATGACCTACTGGAGATGTTTGTGAAATGATCCTCTATTAGGATCTAATCATTTGAATTGTCCAATCACCATTTGGACTGAGGAAGAAATTCTCTCAAGGACCTCCGATCCTTACTCAATGGGAATTCCTTAAACAATTGTCATGTTTCAGTTTCTTGTATTATCCAGAAATTTCCAGAGTAATATGCAAAACTTCGTTTGTGAAGATATTTTAGTTCATCAATCATTATTTCAATGCAACATGCTTTATGAATAATGGACAACCAATAAATTGATCTTGAGGATAATTAGAGTTTGAATGATTTATCAAAACAAAGGAGATTAATCTAGCAATCTATCTTTGGGAAAAAAGAGAATCCAAAGATAGTAAACAGGACAAAAATCAGATGCCCTAGATATCGTAGCTTGGGCTTCCATATACAAACTCCATGAAGACTGCTTTGAGTTTAACATGTGTTTAGAAGATCCAAAGTACTTTGTTGATGCCCTGGCATGTAATGTACTTCACTTCTTGTCGAATCAGGTATAGCAAGATTACTGCATGCTTTTCAAAATTTGAGCTGCCCTTTCGGGTTTTCAACTCAAAACCCCTTTGGTCTCAAGGCGCCCTTTGCGGGTTTTCACCTTAGCCTCTCCATTTTCTTTTTTCTTTTGTCTTTTGTCTTTTTTCTTTTTCTTTTTCTTTTCTTTTCTTTTTTTTTTGAAATAGAAGTCTCAAAGCGCCCTTTGCGGGTTTTCACTTTGGCTTCCTTGAGAAAATCTTGTGGACAAACCCCCTTAATCATAAGTCTGTGTCACTCATTCTTGGTACATTTGATTAGGATGAATACTTTCCAGTTAAGCTCATTAGAAGTATTCAATTCTTGACTCCATCAAGGCTTGGAGGAAAAAATCTTGATTCATAAACCTATGAGAAAGGGATTGCCCCAGCAGCAGTCCTGGCTGTCGTTTGACAAACTCTACGCAAAAAGATGGTTCAACGATGAAGTTACTGATATTATCCTTCACACTGGAAAGCTGAGGTACATAAAGTGCTCCTGGAGTAGTCACCCCACCACGGCTCGATGACGTCTCTGAAGCATCCACTAACTTTATAAATTATCCCAATTGGGAAACTGCCAAATGAGCGTAGAAAATAGAGGTTACAACAGATATGGCTGTAGTGCTCCTTTGATACACGTAGGATAGAGAGTGAACAAGCTCCTGCAAATCATTAGCTGAAAACCCAATCTGGTCTAAAAGAACATGATAGTGGGTCGGCCTTGTAGTTCATATGAGCACAAAGGTAAAAATCATTTGTTCTTCGGATGGCATACTTTGTTGTCAATGACAGTAGTAGGTAGCATATTGTCAAAAGATCCTTACTGGAAAAACTTGGTATGGTGGGTTTTTCGTGCAACAATAACCACAAACTTAGGGTTCCAATTCTCGTCAAGGAACTTGCAAGCCTCAATAACTTGATCAAGTTCTTTGTTCAAGACTTGATTGAATTGAGACTTGCTAACCCCATCCCTGAAAATAATAATCTGATCAGGCTTCCTTTTCCTTGACCTTGTATAGTAGTCTAAGAGAGCTTCCCTCATAATACCCTTATCCACTTTGTCAGAAACTGGTTTGAAGAGATAATCTATCATTTCAAGCTTCAGAGACTGTATACGGCCTGATGCCCTATAGCGAAAAATCAAAGGTTTTTGCTTAGAGCTAACCACCGCAGCTATTAACGGCGCATCAAACTACTTAGGAGAACCAAACAATGTATCCATTCCAAGGATGATAGTTAGAACCCTTAAAATCACAGGGATTGAAGGTGTTTGCTCCAATGTAAACATAAAGAGTAAGTGATAGTTTCTTATACCAATCTTTACCAGTCTCGGTCATCTTTCTGTAATTTATTTTTTCTTTCTTTTTTCTTTTGGCAACCTTTGTTGTGATATGGTGCTTTATCTTTGAACAGACTGCAAACTTTTGACATTGTGCAGTTGGATATGATCTTTTTTTTTTTTGAAATTCAATGACTATTGACTTTGTAATATTGGCATATGAAGCTACCTGCACCCTTTTAACGGAGTAGTTGCCGTCCACAAAGATAAGTCATTGTCAGCTTGAAGCTTTTGACGAGCTCGGGCCCATAAAATACATGCCCCATAAGTCTTGACTCCTTTAAATTTGGCATTCATCGTATAATGAATGTGATCCCTTTCCATGGTGGACCAACAGTGCCTAAAAACCTCATGTTTATCCTGGCAATTGTAAATCCTCCTGCATGCGTCTTTGGACCACATTTTTGAATTCCCGTAATAGTCTCAACAAGGTCTTCTTTTGTCTCCTTAGCTATATGCATTCCAATTTCGCAACCTTTCCTTCCTCTAAGGCTATTTCTACCCTCTCTTCATGGGGTAAAATTTGCTTCTACCATTTTCAATAAATTCAGAAACAAGGTTACAATTTCTGTCATCTTCAAAGTACTGAGATTCCTCAAAACACATGTCGCGCTCAAAAGGAACTCTGAATCTGTAATATCGTTGCCCCTGTATTGATATCTAGGGATCTAAGATAGGCATAAAAGAATGTACAATGAATGAATTCAAGAATGACTATTTACATGTTATGAATGAAGAGATTTGATGAAAATTAGAAATTCAAAGAATAAAGAATGAGGGAACATTTGCCTGAATTAATCATGAAAGTTATGTTTTATTGAAACAACAATGTCTGAACATAAGCCTATTGCACAAATGAAATCTTGTTACTCCTAGGCTTTAGAGTAACAAGAGTGTTTTGCAGACTGCTTTGTATAATCTCTAAAGACTACAGGAAGTTCTTCCGCAGTCCAGTTGTTTAAGGACTTTCCTGGTTTGTAGGGACGAATGCCCTCTAGATTTCCTTAATCAGTCCCTTCTTCATGTATGGCATTGATGGAATGATTTTTATTTCCAAACACCCCCGTCTCCAGATAAGCTATCCCTCCTGATACAAAATTCTAGGATATGTAAGGGAGCGTCTTCTTTTCCACTCAGCCGTGACCCTCTTTTCTCTCTCTCTCTTTCTTTCTTTTTAACCTTAACTAATTAGGGTCTTTTTATGGATTTAAATGCATGTGATGTGATGCAATGCAAATGCATGAATACAAAAGAAAAGGAGATGTTGATCATGAATTCAATTCCATTAGAATAATTTTTCTAGAAAATAGATTTCTTTACATGAAAATAGGTTACATATGCGGTCTTGCCCTTCATAGTCCAAGTAAACGCTGACCTTTTCTTCGTGGCCGAATCCTGTAAATTCTCCAAAAGATGCCTTTGCTAGCTCCTTACTGTTTGATCTGAGCCTTGATATCTTGCTCGCTTATCTCCATGATATTCATCAAAAAGTGTCGGCTCTTGGATAATCTTCATTGGCTTGAATCTTTGGTAATTAACTCAAGTCATGTATTCCTTCGTGGACTTCTGGCTTTCTCTCGTCATGCTCTTGGATAACCTTCGTTGGCTTGAATCTCTGGCAATTAAATCATGTATTCCTCCGTGGACTACCAGCTTTCTCTCGTCGTGTTTACTTGGATTATATTCAGACGACCGCACTATAATCCACTTTATCAAGAAATTCATTTCCTTATGACAAACTATTCTATTTAGTAATCGAATTTCGAATCAACACATTCTTTTCTTTGATGTAATGTAATGCAAATGCATGAATGCAAAAAGGTATCGATCTCGATTCAATTTCATTTAGAAAACTTTATTTAGAAAAAGAATATCTTTACATATGAATGGATTACAAATACGCCTTCGCCCTATGGCCCAAAGCTTTAACTCTCCTAAACAACAAAGCTAACTCTTGACCACGATCTGACTGTAGTTTGTATTTCGCGCTTAATGTATCAGCTTGTACCTTCAGGGTCCGTAAATGATCTACTACCATCTCGAATTTGAGCTATGGCTTCACCCATGAGATAATCCCTACAGCCATGGACACCTCTTTCAATGTCTGTGAAGTTGTTCTGATTACCTTGAAAAAAAGTTTGGCGAACAAGTAGGCATTCCTGCTTCACAGCATGCTGCCTTAAAATGATATCCAGCACCTTTAGTGTTTCTTGAGAGCTTTCAGATTCCTGTCCACGCAAAGCGTTTTGAAATGCTTACATGGGTATCTTCTCAGCATAGCTAATCTCCACTTTAAAGGTCTTTAAATGATATGGTCTTCTTTAATCTCATTCTTTTGCGTCTATTTGGGCAGGTCATCAGGGCTTGCATTTCCATTGTCTCTGATAGGTGCAACATAGTAAACTCATGCTTGTTGTTTGGTAGCGGTCCTATAGTAAATAATCCTTTTACCATCATAGGCCTAATTTTTCCATCCAACTCACTTTTGTAGGTCTCATGCATTCTGTCAATCACTTTCCTTCCAACACTCTTAACATTGACCATCTTCATATGAAAGAGAAATGCTGTAATGGTAAAAGTGTCCATCAGTACTCTTCTTGTTTAGCTTGAAGTGATTGGTGAGTACATTACCTTCTGCCCTTTAGTTCCTGCAGCACACCTTGCCATAGGGTGTCGAACAATCTTTCTCGCATCCAATTCTACTTTGATCGGAACAATATTAGGAAGCACTAGTGGCAGAAGAGGCAGGAATTCTAACGTTGCCCCATTTCCCTCTTACTCTTTCCTTTTTAGCTCGCTCCCTCTCCCCATGACATTCATCAACTTCCTCACAAAAGTTGGAATACAGTCAGCCTTTGAGTAAACTTTATCAACTTGAATCTCAGGACAACGCCACAAAACCAAATATTCCTCCACCATGGATACCATATCAGCGTAAAGCAACTGTATACAAGATTTCAATACTGAGTGATGGCCCGAAACAAATTCTCATCTATTTTCAAGTCAAGCAAGTACTGCAAGTCCCCATAGTTGTTGTAGAAAAATTGCTTGGCTTCACTACTCCATTGATCCCATATTTCCTTTAACTCTTGAAGATTATTTTGCGTAACGTTGATACGAGTGTAGTCCGATAGCTCTGGCACATATCCCACAGCTAGACTATCTCCCTTTTCTAACTGAGTTTGCTCTGACCATCTATGGACGTTAACGTTGCCCTCCACTCTATCAAGAAGTCCGTTCTCCATAATAAAACTTTCTAACTTATAAACTGATCGTGAATCGATACCTTTTAAATGCAAAATGACATGCCACAAAAGAAAAGGAAATAGTTAGTGTCACATGATATTAATATACTCAAAGATATCCTATAAGGGTAATAACTAAAGTATAATTCTATCTAGACTGAGCTCTTACGGTCTTTCTATATGTAGTTTGGTTCTAAAGTTTGAAGTACCCGAACCTGCAGATTCCTCGATCCTCACCCATTATAGGCTCATTCGAATCGAGTTCAGTTCAGGGGGACACATTTCCCTATGGCTGCACGGAGATGAAAATCTCACGAAGACATAGGTACAGATGTATCCCGAAAGTGATCCACTATCCTGCACGGAGGTGAAAACCTCACGAAGGCGTAGTTTCCCACTCCCACTTAAGGGTATGACCACAACGGTCATGCAAGAATGCAATGCATATCAGAATATAGCAACACATGCAATAATTCAAACACATGGAATGCAAAGAGGATTGAATTTTAAAACTTTTCAAATTTCCGATATTAAGACAAAAGGTAATCAATTATACGGCTTGACTCTCTTATTGGTCCCCAGTGGAGTCGCCAAGCTGTCGAAACCTTTTTTAAAGAAGTTTAGGAAAAAAAATGGGGTCGACTTTAAAAAACAAAAATGGGAGTCGCCACCAATCTTTTTAGGTGTGATTGGATCACCTTATAAAACGTTTTGGTCTACGAGCTTTCGAAAACGGGTTTGAGAGTCGGTTACGTACGAGGAAGGATTAGCACCATCGTAACGCCCAAAAAATTGGTACCTAATTGATTATTTGATGTCTTTTATGTCGGAAATTTGAAAATTTAAAATGCGATCCTCTTTTAAAAGAAAACTATTTGAACGTCTTAATTTTGAAAATTAGAACTTACTTATTTCAAACGAATCAAAACATCACATCCAGTAAGTTAGAATGCAATATTTCAGGACTTTCGAAGCTAAGCTTGTTATTTAGAAAATTTCTATCTTAAACCAACAAAACGCCATATCCAGTAAGTTAGGACACAACACTTGAGATTTCAAGAATAGATGTTTATGTTTTAAAACTCAAAACGTTTAAAAGGGTACTTGAATATTTGAATTCAACGAGAAAAATTGCATCCCAGTAAGTTAGGGCACTACTTTTCTCGAAGCTCCCAAACATCAAGTATTGCCCCTTTTTAGAAAACTTTCGAGTGATTTTTGAAAAAAATGAACTTCTTTGTACAAAAAAATGATTTATGCAGAAATATACATCATAAAGTAAATATAGAAAAACAATAAATTACAACATGTTACACTTCTCAACAATATAAGTAAATAAAGAACAACATGAAATAAAATATACATTTAATAGGATGGTTATGCTAAAAGATAAACTATTATAAAATGTTAGCAAGTAGAAATATAAAATGATTCGTAATAAATCAACGAATATAAAAATGGAAGTGAAAATAAAAATTTATAATAACAAAAAACGACAAAATAACACTTAAAAAACAAATATGAATATTTAATAAGATAAAAAGAAAATAATATAAAAAACAACATATATTTATATATTAAAATGAAAAATATACGTAAAAAGGATTTTTTTTTAAGAAAAGAATATAATAATATATAATTATTTAATATATATAAGAAAATATTTAACATAAAAATATATAAATATAAGAGAGTAATAATATAAGAATAATATATATAATAATAAAAACGATAAATAATGTTTAGAAATTTAAAAATATATGTATAATGTATAATAAAAATAGTTTTACATACACAAAATAATATATGAAAATAATGGTATAAAAAAAACTTTTATACATAAATAATATATGATAATAATCATAAAATTTTTTTTATATAAACAACAAATAATATATGAGAATAATTATAAAAATAATATATGATAAATAATTTTATACATATAAAGTGTTTAGAATAAAAATAAATAATATATATAATATTAACAAATAAATAAAAATATGCAGGAATTAAAACAGAATAAAATTAAAAAGGATTAAAATTAAATTTTAGTAAAACTTTGAGGTTAATTTAAAATTAATAAAAAATGTATTTTGGACCCAACTGAAACGCGCATTAAAATCGAAGGACTCATTGGGTAATTATACCCTAATCCAAAACGGTGCCGTTCCGTTATCAGCCCTTAAAAAGACTTTAGGACTAAATTGAAACCGAAACAGAATTATTGGGTGAAATCAAATGGTAAAATAAACTTAATTTTAAAGATAGAAAACACAGAAGGACTGCACATATAATTTTCCCCAAAATCGTAAAAGCACGCGGATCCTTAAAACACGGGTTGGGTCAACACACGATTCCTTTGTTTAAACGACGCCATTTTTATAAAGCTATATAAGCTAAAAAAACAAAAACAAAATCATTTCTAAAACATTAAAAAAAAAAAACAAAAGAGACGAGCCCAGAATGCTCTCCCCTCCTCGGTCTGAACTCCGGCGACGATTGCCGGCCACCGCTGTACGCGCCTCATGCGCCACAGTACACGGTGGTCAGAGGGTCAAAAATCCCTCCTTTTCTAGGCGAATCACAGGTAAACCCCTCTTTACTTCAAAATAGTATTTCGGTGTAAAACAAATAAAATAACAAGTAATAAATATCCTCTGATGTTCCTGTTTTTGTAAGAACCCCTCCTTTTGTTATTTCATGTATAAAAATAAAGAAAATAAAAATAGATGAAGCTTAAAGAGTAAAGAAATGAAATAGAGAAATCAAAAGACCTTCGAAATTTTTATTGCTTGTGTTTTCACTGATCTTACTGTACAATTTGTGTCTATCCCCTTTTGTTTGATTCGGGCTTTATATAGCCACTGGAAAATCGAAAAAAATAAATATTACAAGATTCGGATTTATTTCTTGCCATATTAGTTTCAATTCTGTGCCGTTTTCTTTCCTTTTGCAGGTTGACTCGCGACGATTGCGATGGAGACGAGGGCATGCTGAGTCGGGCATTTGATTGCGGCGCGAAATGAGGCTAATGTCAACTGCGTTCACAAGGAAGCTTGCGGCGCGAACCCTAGCTAGGGTTTTCTGAAGACTGAAGGTCCGTTGGGTTAATTGGGCTACGGGATCATTTGGGCTGATTAGGTTAATAGGTCTTGGGTTCACGGGTAAAATTGGTGTTGGGTAGTTGGGTAATTGGGTAAGTTTAGGTATTTGGGTAAAGTTTTGGTTTTGGGCTCTGTTAAGCCTTTGTAAATGGACATTGGACTCAAAAAATTTGGTTTATTTATTTTTGCTTTTTGGCCTTGTATACCCTGGGCAAAATTGTGTTATTACAACACTTAAATTATTTTTCCTGAATTCTCAAAAATTTTAAATTTGGTTTAATTTTGAATAAATGTTTTCCATGGTTATGAATACAGCTTAGAACGTGCTTGACTGAGTAACTGGGGTAGGGTGCTTGGGTTGTCATTCTACTTCCCGTCAAAAGGTTATGTGACGTGATAGGTAAAACTCCACTAACCAAGGTTATGAGTGCGGCTCAAATCATGACTGACTGAGTAACCGGGGTAGGGTGCTTGGGTTGTCATTCTACTTCGCGTCAAAAGGTTGTGTGACGTGATGGGTAAAACTCCGCTAACCGGAAATAAATAATTTTAGGAGTATGTTGGGCTGAGTAACGGGGGTGGGGTGCTTGAGTTGTCATCTCTCTTCGCGTCAAAAGGTTCGATATATTCCTAAGTAAATAAATAATAACAAAATAAAAAAATAAAAAAAAAGAAAAAAAGAGAAAAAGAAAAATAATTACTAATAAAATTGCATTTGGGGACTAAAGGAGGAAATAAATAGGGTGTCTTGGTAGGTTTGGTAATTTACCTAAACAGCATAAAATAATTCAAGACGATTTTAATTTTTGTGTGAATTAATTGGAATACTTTTTCTATTTTACTTAAAGCAAGCTTAGGGTTCTCTTTATTTTTCGTATGCATTTTTAACTAATCTTTATGAAACTTTAGAGTGGTATTTCTCTTATGGTAGAATCTAGCTTTCACAAGTCGATAGGAACCATACTTGAGGGCAAGTATGGGCTAAGTAGGGGGAATTTGATAATACTCTAGAATGATGTGTATTTATATATTAATCATGTGTTCATTTTGAGCTTGAGCCTACTAATTTGAGCTATTTATGTCTTTTTATCTTTTAGGGACTAAATTGGAGGCGAAAAGTAAATTCAAGGGAAAAAGCGTCAATTTGGAGATTAAATGGGCCAATATGCAACGTGGGACAAATATGGTGCCAAAAGTGCGAACATGGAAGACACAAGGACTAAAAAGCAAAAAGAAGAGATATTATTTTAGAAGACTCTATTTTGTTTTATTTATATTAGGATAGTTAATGTTAGGATAATTATTAGAATTATTTTAGGATTTTATTTTAATTATTTTTATTTAAATGTATTTATCTTTAGAGAATTTAAGCTAAGTTAGACTTTCTTCCTAGCACTATAAATAGGGGGTGAAGTGACTCTAATTGTGTTCATATTTTTCTGTAAACACTCTCCCCCAAAAGCCTAGGCTTTTGTTCTTTTCATATTTTCTTTCAATAAAATTCTTTTTTCCATTTTTATATTTATTTTCTTCCCCACCATTATCATGAGCCACTAAAACCCATCCAGCCGAAAGTTGTCGATATTCCCCAAAAAGGGTTCTTGAGGCTTAGAATCCGTACTTAGCCTTTTTCACCAAGTATTCATCGTTTCTTCACACCATAGGCTGACGCTTCCGTCCATGGCCCTTAAGAAGTAAGCTTTTCAATGTGTGCAAAGGCAGTCGCTTTGTGTGTTTTAGAATGGTTGCACCGTCGGTTCATCAACTTACTGCGTCAGAGGTTGGCGAGCCAAAGAGACAAAATGGCGTGGGATTCACCATTGAGAGGCGTTGATCTAGCATAGGATGCTGGCTAGAGTCAGGTTCCCTAAAATTGTAAGTCTAAATTATTGGAGCTGGTGGTCGTAGGCATCCTCTTCCACTATAACTGGCTTACTTGGTTCGAGAAGGGTCATCCAAAAGCCAAGGATTGAACCCAAGGCGGAATCAGACAACTGGAGGCTGGAATCTTCCCATAAGAACTTCTTTTCTCTCAACTCTCTTTATTATTTTTAATTTTCACAATTTCGATTCAATTC
This sequence comes from Gossypium stocksii, assembly GCA_020496765.1. Classification (NCBI taxonomy): domain Eukaryota; kingdom Viridiplantae; phylum Streptophyta; class Magnoliopsida; order Malvales; family Malvaceae; genus Gossypium; species Gossypium stocksii. The sequence continues at coordinate 5,373,879 of CM035625.1, forward strand.
CTTAATTCTGTTTTATTTATTTATTTATTTTATTTCTTCACTCAAATCTTTAATTCTGTTTTTTATTTTCCAGGAACGCATGTTTTCTTGGGCAAGATTTTAAGCATTCGTATAATCCGGTCCCTGAGGATTCGACCCTACTTCCCATTGACTATTATTTTTACTATTTTACAAGGAATAGGTTAATTTGGTGCTTCCAACGACCGCATCATGTAAGCTTCGTCTGATTTCTCTATGATTTCTACGAACTGTCGCTTTTAAGTCTTCATCAAAAAGTAATGGTCCTCCTGGGTTTCTTCTAGTCATAAACTAGAGATACCTAGGAAGGAAAAAACAAAGAAAATTAAAATAAATAAAAATAAATAGAATTAAAAATTGAAAATAAATAAATATAGTAATGGCTAAAGTAATAGAAATCGAGTTTTCTTAATACTTTAGTTTCCCGGCAACGGCGCCAAAAACTTGATATGCGTGATATGAAGTAATAAAATTTATAAAAACTGATCACACCAAAAATTAACTAATATCATGATTTTAAGGCAAGCACACCTATCGAACAGTAGTATAGTTTAGTGGCAAGACTGAGATATCGTACCCAAGGGAACCAAAAGTACTAGTGCTTACTTCCTTTTTATTATTTAACCTAAAAATAAAAGGGGTTTTTTATGAAGACTACACTAATTCTAAAACTAAACTAAGAATTGCGCAAAAAGTAAATTGGGGAAAAACTCTTGGGAAAAGCTGATTGATTTGGGCAATACTCAAGGGAGAATCCACCTAGACTTCACTTGTTATCAATTCTTGAGCTAGACGATTTATTCACTTGACTTGATCCGTAGAAATCCCTAAATTATGTTAATACCTCTGTCGAGGATAAGAACAACTAATTCTAAGTTGATTAACTGAAATATCTTTCTAGTTAAAACCCCTAGTCTTACATTAACTCGATCTATGGATTCCCTTATTAGGTTTGAACCTAATTCGACAGATTTATGTTGCCCTATGTCTAGGGTTGCATGTAGCTCCGCTTAATTATGCTAGATCTACTCTTAAACAGGGACTTTTGCTCCTCTGAATAAGCACATCAATACTTGAATTAATACCTAGGATTATTAAAATAAGCATTAAGAAAACATAATTAAGAACAATTCAAGTATTTATCATATAACTCAAGATAAAATAATAACAAGATCTGTCTTAGGTTTCATCCCCCTCAAGTATTTGGGAGATTTAGTTCATAATTAATAAAGAAAACATCTCAGAAGAAATAAGATAACAAAACATAAAGAACCCAAAAACCCCTGAAGGATTGAAGGGAGATCCTCTGTCTTGATGTGGAATTCGGCTTCTAGGATGAATCAATCGGCTTCCCTTGGAGTAATTCCTTGCTTCCACTCTCAGTGTCGGCAGAAATAAGGCGCTCCTTTGTGGGAGAAAGAGTACACCCTTAGAGTTGCCTCCTAGGGTCTTTATATAGAGCTTTAGGACGCCTTTCTTAGCCTCTAAGTATCCAAATCTGAGTGAAATTGCACTTCTTCACGATAGGGACATGCCCGTGTGCCACGCCCGTGTGGATTGACAAGAGGCCGTGTGCTAGCCTGTTGAGGGTGGCACGGCCGTGTGGTCTGGCCGTGCTTGTCGGGGCTGGGCTGTGTTGGACCTTATGTGGCACGGCCGTGTGCCACGACCGTGTAGTGAATCCCTGGGCCGTGTCGTTTTTACACTTTGGCCCATTTTCTCCATTTTCGGCCCGTTTTTTGTTCTTTTCTCTTCCCTATGCTCTCCTAAGTATAAAACATGAAATAAAAGGGTTAAGAGCACCAATTTCCATAAATTTAATGATAATTCATCCAAAATATAGGCTAAGCATGAGGTAAAAACATGTATAAATTATCGTTTATCAGATGACATTTCCAAAACATTCGTATCAGGAGGAATTATTCACCCTGAGCAGAAGATATCGAAGGAAAAAATGACGGAAGAAATGATTGGAAGTTTGGACATCAATGCAATATTTAAAGAGAAAACAAGAGAAAGAAATCTATCGGGTATTTGCCCGTATGTACCGGGGAGCGTACTAAGCAACTGGACTGCATAAGAAGTCCTATTCTTTAGGACTAATTCAGAGTAATGCTCAAAACACACTTATTGCTCTAGGCCTAGGAGCAATAAGAATCCTTTTGTGAAATAGGCCCATGTTCAACAATTTTTAATTCAATGGAAATGCATCCTTTTGTCACACCTTGAGCCAATATTCTTTTATTCTTTCATTTATAATCATACTACACAAATGTTTATCCTTGGATTCTTTTGTTCTTCGGATTTATTTTTGTCCCTATCATAGGTCCCCAGATATCGGTAACATGAGCGACATGGCTAATGGCTCAGAGTCTTCTTTCGAACAAGATATGTGTCTGGAAGAATCCTGGAGTTTTGAAGATGATCAAGAATGTAGCTTGTCTTTGGATTTGTTAAGGATGGTTGAACAGGACGAGAAACAGATCCTACCATACAAAGAATCAGTGGAAGTGATGAGCTTGGGAGAGGATAAAGAGATAAAGATCAGAGTTTGCATGACCAAGGAAACAAAGCAAGACCTCATTGAATTACTCCAAGAATTCAAAGATGTTTTTGCATGGTCGTATCAGGATATGCCCAGGCTAAACACTGATATTGTGGTACATCAGCTGCCCATAAAGGAAGATTGTAAACCGGTTCAACAAAAGCTCCGGAGAATGAGGTCTGATGTCTTACTGAAAATAAAAGAAGAGGTCAAGAAACAATTCGATGCTGGTTTACTACAAGTAGTGAAGTACTCAAAATAGGTGGCTAACATCGTCCCTATTCCTAAAAAAGATGGAAACATATAAATATGTGTAGATTACAGGGACCTAAATAGAGCTAGCCTGAAAGACAATTTCCCCCTACCCCACATTGATACTTTAGTAGACAATACGGCAGGCTACTCACTGTTCTCGTTCATGGATGGCTTTTCTGGGTATAACAAGATAAAGATGCATCCTGAAGACATGGAGAAAACCATATTCGTAAGCTGCTGGGGGACTTTCTGCTATAAAGTGATGCCGTTTGGGTTAAAGAACGCGGAGGCAACATACCAAAGGGCCATGGTAACCCTATTCCACGACATGATGCATAAAGAAATTGAGGTTTATGTTGATGACATGATTGCGAAATCCTGAACAGAAAAAGAGCACATACAGGTCCTAAGGAAGTTGTTCTTGAGATTGAGAAAATTCCAACTAAAGCTCAATCCAGCGAAGTGCACTTTTAGGGCTAGATCGGGGAAACTGCAAGGATTCATAGTCAGTGAAAAAGGAATAGAGATTGACCCAAATAAAGTCAAAGCGATACAGGAGTTATCTCCACCACGCACCCAAAAGGAAGTTCAAGGGTTTTTAGGGAGATTAAATTATATCGCTCGGTTCATCTCACAATTAACTGAGAAATGTGACCTCATATTCCGTCTCCTTAAGAAGCACAATCTAGGTGAATGGGATGAAGAGTGTCAGAAAACATTTGACAAGATCAAACATTATTTGTCCAGTCCCCTAGTACTTGTGCCACCTAGTCGAGATAAGCCGTTAATACTATACCTGGCGGTATTTGGGAATTCTATGGGGTGCGTGCTTGGTCAACACAATGAGTCAGGGAGAAAAGAAAAGGCAATATATTACCTCAGTAAGAAATTTACCGAGTGTGAAATAAGATATTCACCAATCGAAAAATTGTGTTGCGCCTTAATTTGGACAACTCGAAGGTTGAGATAGTACATGTTGTACCATACAACCTGGCTAATCTCCAAATTGGACCCTCTAAAGTACATGATGGAGTCAACTGTTCTAAATGGAAGGATGGCTCGATGGCAAATCCTGCTTTCGAAATTTGACATAGTCTACATGAGTCAGAAAGTTGTGAAAGGAAGTGCCATAGCAGATTTTCTAGCCATTAGAGCTCTAGAAGACTACGAGCCTCTAAACTTCGATTTTTCGAATGAAGATTTAATGTATGTGGCAAGTACAGAGGAAGATACCCAAGAGAGTCTTCTTTGGAAACTGAACTTTGATGGAGCTTCAAACGCTGTAGGCAATGAAATAGGAGCAGTCCTGATAAGCCCAAACGGAGATTACTATCCTTTTATTAGTAAATTGGATTTTGATTGCACGAATAATATGGCAGAGTATGAAGCATGTATCATGGGGATACGCGCAGCCATAGAACGCAAAATCAAGGTGCTAGAAGTGTATGGGGATTCAGTGTTTGTAATCCATCAGCTCAAAGGCGAATGGGAGACAAAAGACTCCAAGTTGATTGAGTATAGAAAGTTGGTTATTGAATTAATCAATGAGTTTGATAATATCACTATCTGCTACCTACCACGTGACGAAAATCAGATGGCCGACGCCTTAGCTGCTTTAGCATTCATGGTCCAAGCGAACAAATTTGAAGATGTAAAGCCCATCCAGATGAGTATTTATGAAACTTCAGCTCATTGCCACAACATCGAAGAAAAAGAGGAAAATGATGATCATCCTTGGTATCACGACATACTGCAATATGTGAAGAATCGTGAATACCTGAACCAAGCCACCGAGAATGGTAAAAGAACATTAAGAAGGTTGGCCAGTGATTATGTCTTAGATGGGGAGATCCTATATAAAAGAAGAAAGGATCAAGTGCTACTAAGATGTGTAGATGCTGTTGAGGCTAAGAAAATATTGGAAGAGGTCCATGAGGGTGTCTATGGAACACACGCAAATGGGTTCACAATGGCCAGACAAATAATGAGATTTGGATATTACTGGTCCACTATGGAAGGAGATTGCATCAACTATGCCAAGAAATGCCATAAGTGTCAAATTTATGGAGATAAAATTCATGTGCCTCCTTCACCTCTTCATGTTATGACTTATCCGTGGCCTTTCTCTATGTGGGGCATGGATGTCATTGGACCGATTTCGCCAAAAGCTTCTAATGGGCACCATTTCATCTTTATGGTCATCGATTACTTCACCAAGTGGGTAGAGGCTGCCTTATATGCCAATGTCACGAAGATGGCAGTCAGCAAGTTTTTAAAGAAAGAAATCATATGCCGGTATGGAATGCCAGAGAAGATCATATCGGATAATGCATTGAACTTGAACAACAACACGATAACAGATGTTTGCCAGTAGTTCAAGATCAAGCACCATAACTCATCGCCATATCACCTGAAAATGAATGGTGCAGCAGAAGCAGCCAATAAGAACATCAAGAAGATAGTGGGAAAAATGACGGAGACTTACAAAGATTGGCATGAAAAGTTACCATTCGCCCTCCTTGCATATCGAACATTGGTTAGAACTTCCACCGGGGCAACACCTTTCTCATTGGTCTATGGAATGGAGGCAGTTTTACCTATCGAAGTTGAGATTCCTTCCCTTCGAGTTTTGTCAGAACTAAAATTGGATGAAGCAGAATGGATCCAAGCTCACTATGACCAATTAAATTTGATTGAGGAAAAGAGGCTAAAAGCTATCCGCCATGGTCAAATGTACCTATAGCGACGTAAAATTTGCTTTAGTAGCTTTGGTCGCTAATTGTGGTGATTTATGAAATCTGAATTTTGATTTATTAAAACAAGGGAGTAGCCACCGATCTTTCCTCTAGGTGTGACCGGACACCTGGTAAAACCTCTTTTAACAAAAATTTGTTTTCGGGTAAAATAAGGCCAAGTTTAGGTCTACTTCAAAATCCAGAGAAAAAGTAGGGTTCGGGAGTCAGTTACGCGCGGGGAAGGTATTAGCACCCCCGCGACGCCCAAAATTGGTATCTCATAAACACATATTGTCTAAATTTTTCAAAAATACAAGTTCAACTTAATATTTAGTCGTGATTCGATCGAAAAATAAGAAATTTTGATTTTTGGAAGGACGTTCCGTTTTCAACACGAGCCGATTGATATTCACCCAACATAGCGATGAAATCAATGACTTACTGTTGAGTCGGTACGTTGCCTTATTTATTGAAATAAAAACGTGGAAAAAATATTTTTAGGCAATGAATGCTAAAAATGGTGATGAACGAAAAATAAGAGTAGAAATATATCGAAATAAACAATAAATATGACAATAGTATTAAACATAAAAATGAGTTTATATATAAACATGTAATAAAAAAGTAAGGTCAAAACATAATATTAAAATGCTAATAATGCTATATTTATACATATATATACGTTTGGAATATATATATTGATGTGGAGGGAAAGTCTATATACAATAGTATTGAAAATACGATATTAAAAAAATATATTATGTACAAGATGATATAATGAGAAATCCACATATTTGAAATGAATGCATAAGTACGTCTATATATACGTAAATAATGATAATAATATTGAAGTAAATAATAGAGAAAATAGTAGATATATTGGTAAATATACAAAGATATATAATATATATAATATGATATTTAAACATGTATGCATAATATATATTAGGAATAAAAATGTTAAAACTAATATGAGTATATACAAATACATATATATACATATATATATATATATATAAACAAATACGTAACAATAATACTCGAAGTATGTACGTAAAAATATATATACGCATATGCATCAGACATAATAAGAATACTTACATAGTATAAGTAAAATATAATATTTAAAAAGAACATAATAATACGTACATACATATGTATTAGAAATAATAATATGATTACGAATGTAATATTAACGTTTATATGTAAAAGAATATATATATATATATATATTTATTAACCAAAAATAATATTTGAACTTATTGGAAATATTATATACTATACATATATATGAATATATAAAAAAAAAGACAATGGTGTTTTAGAAAACTATTAATGACTTTATAAAATATATGTTAAAGATACAAGGTACAATATTGCAAATGTACACATAATATATAAAAACGTAACATTGAAAATTGCATTTTTACATAAAATATAATATATACGTAAGACATAAAGAAATCGTACACATAATAATATTAAGATATTTACATAACATAATATATATATATGTGAAGATACATAACTAATAGAATGACAAATACATATGTAATAATATATATAAGAGAAATATGATAAACATATATAAGTATTAAGAAAAAATAAAAATATAAAATATAAATATAAAATGCTAATAAATAATATGATAATGGAGTAATAATAACATAATAGTAATATAATATTGATAATAATAATAGTGATATATAGTAAAGTGAATGATAATTATGTAATAATAGAAATAATAAATATAATAGTAATAAGGGTAAAATAATATAGATAATATGAAATATAATAATGATGCTAATTATAAGTAGTAATAAAAACAAAATAACAACGTAAATTAACAAAAATAATAAACAAAGGGGTTAATTGAAAGTGAAATAAAAATTTGGGCTAAATTTTAAAGTAAAAAGAAAGAAAGGGACCTATTAGAACACGGGTTAAACTATCAGGGACTGAAATCGCAATTTACCCGGGACCTCAAAATGCTGCGTAGCATAGAGGATTAAATCGCAAAAGTAGCAAATTTCTGGGGCTAATTTGAATTAAGATAAAACTTAATTGCGAAACACTGAAAAAGCGGAAGGGCTAAACGTGGAAATTTCCCTTCCGCTTTAAAAAACACGCGGATCCTTATTGGGTCGGGTCGATCGGTTTAAATACTATAAAACTTAAAAAAAAAATTTGTGGATTCATTTGTCACGGGGAAAGAAAAAAAAAAGAAAGGAAAGAAAGAGAGAGGGGAGAAGGAAGAGAGAGGGAAAGGCTCCGGGGGGGCTCCGATCAGAGTCCGGTCACCGGACCGGTCACCGTTGCCGGTGCCAGTGCCGGCCACCGTGCACGGTGGCCGGAGAGGTAAAAATTTCTAATTTTTTCTTTTTTTCAGTTATTTTCTGTTTTGTGTTTTATTATTATTGTTTTTATATATATATATATATATGTAAAAACAGGTTTTAAAATAAAAAAGATCACCTCTTTCGATTTTGTTTTCCGATGTCAGATTGGGGGGAATCCCTTCGCTGGGTATTGCTAAAATATTGCTATCTTTGTGTTTAATTTCTCTCTGTTTGTATTGATTTTTTGGAGTAAAAATCCGACCCCTTTACACTTGATTTCACTCGGCTTTTATAGCCTTTACATTTACAAATTATTTTCTTTTTCTATTGTTTCTGTCGCGTCCCTTTGAATGCGTTGCAGGTGCAAGTTGGGGCGGTGGGGCGGTGGATTTGACAAAAGATAGTGGCGGTGGCAGAGGCTGGTAGAAGCAAGTGGGGTATTCAGGGCTAGGGTTAAGTTTGGGTTAGGGGTTAGTCTTGAAACGGGTGTGGGTTTCTGTTAATGGGTTACGGATAGGTTGGGTTAATTGGGTCAATGGGATGTGGGTTTGAATTGTAATGGGTTATGACAATTTGGGTTGTAATGGTTTAATGGGTTTAAAATGTAATAGGCCCCAAAATTGGCCTACAACAGTTGCCCCTCTTTGCTCATTGGCATGTAACGGTAATAGAGCAAAGACATAGAAAGGCCAATTTTGCCTGGTCTGGCCAAGTCTTGACTTCTTTGGCACTTCTACTCTTTAAGTAGCTTCATTCCAAGTGATCTTGTTCCAATCCACCGCCTCTCATAGCTTTAGGTTCAATCCATCGTGACTTTTGAGCTTCGCCTTGTAGCCTCGATCTATTTGCATCTTCAAAGGCATAAAGTGATCTTGTTCTTCTGCAACTTCAGAGATGAAATCTTGGTATCTTTGATCTGCTTTGCTAGAACTTCAGGAAGATGAATCTTGTGACTTCAATTTGCTTCGTCGCATCTTTAGGAAGGTAAAATCTGGATCTTTAATCAGTTCTATTGCAACTTCAAGGAGGTAAAATCTGGTGTCTTCGATCAGCTCCAATCTTTATTTTCAGTGAAAAACAACATCGAAAGTAGCCTAGCCTGCGAACTCTCGCAATATGGGTTAATTCTTTTGGATCATAAATTAAAAGTGCCCCGGTGTGTAACTTGAGATTCAACTCACCTCTCGCAATATGAGTGGGTCCTTTTGAAAAACAGAAATTAAAAACTAAAATTGAAAAAGCTCAACTCATCTCTGGCAATATGAGTTGAATGAACAGAAATTAAACAGCATAAATTGAAAAAAGATCAACTCACCTCTCGCAATATGAGTTGAATAAACAAAAATTAAAAAGCAGAAATTGAAAAAGATCAACTCAACTCTCGCAATATGAGTTGAATGAACAGAAATTAAAAAGCAGAAATTGAAAAAGATCAACTCACCTCTCACAATATGAGTTGAATGAATAGAAATTAAACAGCAGAAATTGAAAAAGATCAACTCACCTCTCGCAATATGAGTTGAATAAATAGAAATTAAAAAGCAGAAATTGAAAAAGATCAACTCACCTCTCGCAATATGAGTTGAATGAACAGAAATTAAACAGCAGAAATTGAAAAAGATCAACTCACCTCTCGCAATATGAGTTGAATAAATAGAAATTAAAAAGCAGAAATTGAAAAAGATCAACTCACCTCTCGCAATATGAGTTGAATGAACAGAAATTAAACAGCAGAAATTGAAAAAATCAACTCACCTCTCGCAATATGAGTTGAATAAATAGAAATTAAAAAGCAGAAATTGAAAAAGATCAACTCACCTCTCGCAATATGAGTTGAATGAACAGAAATTAAATAGCAGAAATTGAAAAAAGATCAACTCACCTCTCGCAATATGAGTTGAATAAACAGAAATTAAAAAGCAGAAATTGAAAAAGATTAACTCACCTCTTGCAATATGAGTTGAATGAACAGAAATTAAAAAGCAGAAATTGAAAAAGATCAACTCACCTCTCGCAATATGAGTTGAATGAACAGAAATTAAAAAGCAAAAATTGAAAAAGATCAACTCACCTCTCGCAATATGAGTTGAATGAACAGAAATTAAAAAGATCAACTCACCTCTCGCAATATGAGTTGAATGATCAGAAATTAAAAAGCAGAAATTGAAAAAGATCAACTCACCTCTCGCAATATGAGTTGAATGAACAGAAATTTAAAAAGCAAAAATTGAAAAAGATCAACTCACCTCTCGCAATATGAGTTGAATGAACAAAGATTAAAAAGCAGAAATTGAAAAAGATCAACTCACCTCTGTAACATGAGCTGATTTTGAAACATAAAAGAAATTGAAAATACCTCAACGTGTCTTGAGGCTCAACTCACCTCTGGCAATATGAGTTGATTTTTTGAAACATAAATTAAAAAGAAATTGAAAATTCCTCAACGTGTCTTGAGGTTTAACTCACCTCTGTCATATGAGTTGATTTTGAAACATAAATTAAAAAGAAATTGAAAATACCTCAACGTGTCTTGAGGCTCAACTCACTTCTGGCAATATGAGTTGATTTTTTGAAACATAAATTAAAAATACCTCAGCGTGCCCTGAGGCCCAACTCATTTCTTGCAATATGAGTTGATTTTTTTAAAAATGAAATGGTACCAAAACATATCTTCTGGCGAAATTCTGGTGTTTCCCTTGATTCAGTGCAACTATCATCGCATCCTCTTGCTCTGCTGGAGCACCTGAATATGTCGTGAATGATGTTACCATGATATGCATGTGTCTGTCTTAAATGTCTTTATGCCTACATGATTATGCTATGCACTTTGGGGTTTTCTCATATATCCCTTTTCGTCACGACTTTTGACGATTTGCACTCATTGCTTCGACTCTTAACTTTCTCTTCAGGCTTTGTACCTGTCCCAAGTTTCGCGAGTGATCTGTGTTTTTCCAATATCATTCTTTTTCCCCTGATTGAACTTTTGTCCTTGCTTTGAGGCTCTCGTACTTGTCAAATTCTCATCCAGGTGATGCTCGACATTTTTTTTGTTTGGAGTATGTCATCTCAAAATGCTTTAAATCTTCAACGCATGAACTCTTCCATATTTCTTAATCAAGAATCTTTTCGAGCATGGCTTCTTGTGTAGAAGGTTCCGAACTGCTAAAAATGCTTCAAACACCATAGTCTTCATTGCTCAAATCGTCTTACTCATTGGGCTCAGATCTGCTTCATTAGGACACCCTTTCAGGTTTTTATCCTCATCTTTCGTTTACCAAGATGCCCTTTTCAGGTTTTCATTTTGATCTTCTTCTCCTTTTTTCAACTTGGGACACCCTTTTATTTGGCTGGTATTTTGACCTAAAATTCGAGGAAACAATTGTGTTTTGCTCAACCAGCTTGCCCCACTATGACTTCAGGACCCCTTCCATTGTATCTCAAAGGTACAGGATCTGTAACTTGTTCCATCAATTGACCCCTCTTCGGGTGACCCGATCAGATATTTTATGGGTGCAGAGTTTCATTTTCCCGAGAATGATTCTCTTTTATGCTTAGGTTGACATTACTTGTTTTCATCGAGATTATCACTAACGTGATATCTTGTCTTTGTTCAACTAACATCTTTGAAAGAAAATCCGAAGAGATAAACTCATTTTAAGTTCAAGTTTCCCAATCTTTATACTTGTGAGCTTTTAAACAACAGCCCTGTTTCAGGTTCCCGTACTATTCGAAAACTTTTCAGAGTAATACGCGAAACTCCTTTTATGAAAGTATTATTAGTCCACTAATCGTTATTCCAATATGATATGCTTGAAGGAAGAATCATACCTAATGGACAATAAAGAGATTGATTGGAAGCATAACTCGAAACAAACAGGGATCAAGAATGACACTTTTTGAAACAAACAAGATAATCAAAGGAAACAAATTCAAAATGGGTAGGATGGAAACTAGGTGCCCCAGACATCGCAGCCTGAGCTTCTCTGTTCGAACTTCTTGAGGACCATTTTGAGCTCAATATGTGTTTAGGGGATCCGGATTACTTCGTTGATGCCCCAAGATGTAGCATACTTTTCATTGTTAATTCAAGCCCGGTAAAACTACCATGTGCCTTAATTTTGATCAAAACTTGAGCCGCCCATTTTGGGTTTTCAACTCAAATCCCCTTTGGTCTCAAAGCGCCCTTTGCGGGTTTTCGCCTTGGCCTCTCCTTTTCCTTTTCCTTTTCTGATTGATTTTCTTCTTTTTTGATTTTTTTGATTTTCGGTCTCAAGGTGCCCTTTTTCCTTTAAAGCTCATTTTGCAGGATCATCTTCAATATCAGCTCCCATAACGAAAATCTCTTAGGCGAACCTTTTCGTCGTAAACTTGCATTATCTGATCGTGACAGATTGCTATTAGCTTTTCTCCTTCAATTTGATTGATCATATCGGGATTGAATCGATTTTGCTTCATCAAGATTCAGCTCTGATAAGACTCGGAAGAAAGCATCTCAACTTCAATGGGCAAGACCAGTGAGAAATGTGTTGCCCCAGCGAAGGTTCTGGCCGACGTTTGGCAAGTACAGAGGGTAAATGGTAACTTCTCCACACCAACCATTACAAGTCTCAGTCATCTTTCAAAATCCTTTTGGATGGCTTTGGGTTGCCTTTGTTGCACTGATTTTGTGTCTGATCTTTGAATAGACCGTAAATTGCCATTTTTAGATTCAGATTTGAATTTGGATTTCAAATTTGAACTTGGATTTGGATTTGAATTTGGATTTGTCTGGATCTGTATCCGAATTTGAATTTGGATTTGTCTTTGAATTTGAATTTGATGACTGTGTACTTTGTAACTTTGGCATATGAAGTGACCTTACCCCCTTAATAACGATCTGATGTCGGGGACCTTGCCCCTATAACAATCATGCCTCATATAGAGAGTCCGTGAAGAAACAAAGGAGGCATATACGTCTTGCCTTATTTCTGCGGCGAGCTAGGTTCTGATCTTTTTCGCAAGCTCGTAATGTCGACTAACCCCTTGTAAGCTAGGATGTGTCTTTTCATCTCGTTCTACTATGCTTAACAAATCGGAAGCTAAGTACAATTTCTGTCATCTTCAAAGTCTTGAGATCCCTCTGAACACATATCTTACTAAAAAGGGAGTTAGTAACAGTTTTGCTCGTGACATTGATATCTGGGCACCTATTGTAGGTACAAAGGTGAGTTTTGAGGGATAAATGATTCTAAGAAGATTATTTACATGGTATGATAGTCAATATGAAAGGATACATGAATGACAGTCCAAGAACAAAAGAACCTACATATAAACAGAATAAAAAGAATATTTGTTCAAAAGATGCATTTCATTGAAATAAAGATTCTGGACAGATGCCTATTTCGCAAAAGGGCCTTTATTGCCCCTAGGCTTGAGACAATAAGCATGTTCTGAGCATTACTCTAAATAAGTTCTAAAATATAGGTTTCTTCCACAGTCCCGTCGTTCAAAATATTCCCAAGTATGTAAGGGAAAATGCTTGGTAATTTCAATCCTCCGTCACTGTGTTCATATTCCCTTTAGCATAGTCGGGGAATGGATTCTCGGTCGCATTGCTAGCATTGTCAAATTGCAGAATGCCCGTATCAATGAGTCCTTGGACCTGCTTTTTAAAGGCGAGGCAGTTTTCTGTGGAATGCCCTTGATTCCCAGCATGGTATACACAGCTAGCGTTTGGGTCGTACCACTTTGGGTACGGAGGTTTCAAGGGTGCCACATAGTATGGGGATATCAACTGTTTCTCGAGAAGTTTTGGGTATAGTTCCCCGTACGACATAGGAATAGGAGTGAAATGCGATTTTTCAGGATTGGGCCCTGCCAGTCTTGGTTCATTCCTGGGTTGGTTTTGGGCGGGCCTTGTGTTTTGTGGGAGCGTGGCATAAACGGGGTAAGAAGGGTATTGAGGTGGTGTTTGGTAGTAAGGATTTTGGGGAGGAAAGTAGACATTTTGGGATGAGTGATATTGAGGTCGGAGTTGATTTGGGTACGAATTAGGAGTGTAACGGCTTCCAGTCCCTACCATGTAGGCTTCTGGCTCTTTCTTCTTCATAGGTGCTGCCCTTCTCGTATTATCCTGCCCCTCCATTCTACCACTCCTGATGGCATTCTCGATAAGCTCGCCAGATATGACAATATCTGCAAAGTCTTTTGTGGCACTCCCTACTAATTTGTCGTAAAATGGCGCTCTCAAGGTGTTAATAAAGAGGACGGTTATCTCTGTTTTTGTCAATGGGGGTTCTACTTGAGCTGAGACGTCCCTCCATCTCTGCGCATACTGTCTAAAGGTTTCCGACTGCTTTTTCTCCATCATCTGCAACGTCATACGATCGGGCACCATGTCTGACACGTGCTTATACTGCTCGTAAAATGTTGACACTAGGTCCTTCCACGTTCGGATCTTCTCTCTGCTAAGCTGATTGTATCAGCGAAGAGCTAATCCAACAAGGCTGTCTTGGAAACAATGTATAAGTAATTTATCTTCATGTACATAGCCGGTCATTTTTTGGCAAAACATGACCAAGTGTGCCTTCGGACATCTTGTCCCATCATACTTCTCAAATTCAGGCGCTTTGAATTTTGGCGGCAGAACTAGATCAGGTACTAAACTAAGCTCTTTAGCACTTAGTGCGGAGAAGACTTCAGTGCCTTCTATCGCTTTAAGTCTTTCCTCTAAGCTCCTATATTTTTCTCGAGCTTCGTGATCGTCTGCCCTCAACCTGGCAATTTCCACCGGGTCATCTAGATCAGGAACAGGCGGATTAGCAGGAGTGGACTCAGATATTCCCTGCCCTTGGTGAGCAGCTGGCACAGGTCACTGTTCCAAACCAGCGGATTCCCCTTGAGTGTATACTCTTTGTGTCATATGGGGCAGAGTGAATCCCGGTGGGTAAAGTGGATCTTGATCGAGGTTAACCACCTCAGGATTCGGCATGGGCCCTTTTCCTTTTACCAGGGCTAACATCATCTCCATCATTTTAGCCATTTGGTCTTTTTGTTCCAGTGACTCCTCCCGTGATCTCACCATCAGATCCCTCGTTTCTTGCTGTGATCTGGCTAATTGCTCTTGTAGTTCCCTTTGAACTTTTTCCATTCTTTCGATTCTTTCATTAAATGCAGCCTCCATTGTTCTAACTTGCCTACGCGTTCTATACGAATGATGTAGTTCCAGCCTTTATATTGTCGTAACTGCGAATCGTGTGATTTTGGCCTTAGTGAATGACTATGAAATATTTACATGAAATGAATGCATGGATGCCTTATAAATGCCAAAATGCCATATGAACATTAGTTATGAATGCATATGTAAGAATTTGGTGTTGATTTCAATACGGCCCCTATTTAGGCATTTCTTTAATCAAAAGAGTCTATTAAGTAATGTTTCGGTCACTTGTGTAATTGACTCCTCCATCAGAAACCCGTTTTTGGCAACCAACCTCTAATCAACACCTTTCTTAACAAGATGCCTTCGATGCATGATGAAAGACAGGAATATAAACAAACAATCTTTGGTCAGTACGACAAATATGAACAGAGGAAAATTGCGAAAAATCTAACAAATCAAGCTACTTGATCCAATTTATTAAACAAACCCAATCCACTTGCGTGAAAAGTGAAAGTGTAAAAAAAAAGGGTAAGAGGCGTTTCTCCCGTGTACTTATTTTGGTGACTATTAACAGATGGAGGTTCGGCACGGCTCTAGTTAGGTGGCTCGTACGTTTCACTACATGTGGTTTTGGTTCTAGATGGGTATTCGAATTGTCCGTACTGTCATCTACTAAGATTAGTACGAAGCCTCGGTCATGGCCCATCATAGGCTTACGAGATCAATTCGAGGGATTACATTTACTTATGCCTATGCGCAGGGACAAGTTAACTCACGAAAGCATAAGTCATATGTAACCCGAAAGTATTCACTAGCCTGTGCGGAGGGACGAGTTAACTCACGAAGGCATAGCGTTTACTTTCACTTAAAAGGACAGAGCCCGGGTATAGAGCTTGTGTTATGCAAAAATGCAGGTGCACGGTGTGTGGGGAGAAACTCACAAACCTTTTCGTTTTATTCAAAAACTAAACCAAAACTAAAACCGTGAAAATTTAAAGCTGAAAAACAACAAGATAAAACAAGTTAGAAGAACATTTACAACACGATGCGAATGCATGATTTTTCGAAAACCAAAATTTTAAGATCACGACTAAATATCAGATTGAACAAGGAATTTTGAAAATTTTGACAACACACGTTTATTTTCAGACTCGACTCTCAAAACTAGTTCCCCAGCGGAGTCGCCAGTTGTAGCGACGTAAAATTTGCTTTAGTAGCTTTGGTCGCTAATTGTGGCGATTTATGAAATCTGAATTTCAATTTATTAAAACAAGGGAGTCGCCACCGATCTTTCCTCTAGGTGTGATCGGACACCTGGTAAAACCTCTTTTAACAAAAATTTGTTTTCGGGTAAAATAAGGCCAAGTTTAGGTCTACTTCAAAATCCAGAGAAAAAGTAGGGTTCGGGAGTCAGTTACGCGCGGGGAAGGTATTAGCACCCCCGCGACGCCCAAAATTGGTATCTCATAAACACATATTGTCTAAATTTTTCAAAAATACAAGTCCAACTTAATATTTAGTCGTGATTCGATCGAAAAATAAGAAATTTGATTTTTGGAAGGACGTTCTGTTTTCAACACGAGCCGATTGATATTCACCCAACATAGCGATGAAATCAATGACTTAATGTTGAGTCGGTACGTTGCCTTATTTATTGAAATAAAAACGTGGAAAAAAATATTTTTAGGCAATGAATGCTAAAAATGGTGATGAACGAAAAATAAGAGTAGAAATATATCGAAATAAACAATAAATATGACAATAGTATTAAACATAAAAATGAGTTTATATATAAACATGTAATAAAAAAGTAAGGTGAAAACATAATATTAAAATGCTAATAATGCTACATTTATACATATATATATATATATATATATATATATACGTTTGGAATATATATATATTGATGTGGAGGGAAAGTCTATATACAATAGTATTGAAAATATGTTATTAAAAAAATATATTATGTACAAGACGATATAATGAGAAATCCACATATTTGAAATGAATGCATAAGTACATCTATATATACGTAAATAATGATAATAATATTGAAGTAAATAATAGAGAAAATAGTAGATATATTGGTAAATATACAAAGATATATAATATATATAATATGATATTTAAACATGTATGCATAATATATATTAGGAATAAAAATGTTAAAGCTAATATGAGTATATACAAATACATATATATATATATATATATATATATAAACAAATACGTAACAATAATACTCGAAGTATGTACGTAAAAATATATATACGCATATGCATCAGACATAATAAGAATACTCACATAGTATAAGTAAAATATAATATTTAAAAAGAACATAATAATACGTACATACATATGTATTAGAAATAATAATATGATTACGAATGTAATATTAACGTTTATATGTAAAAGAATATATATATATATATATATATATGTATTAACCAAAAATAATATTTGAACTTATTGGAAATATTATATACTATACATATATATGAATATATAAAAAAAAAAACAATGGTGTTTTAGAAAACTATTAATGACTTTATAAAATATATGTTAAAGATACAAGGTACAATATTGCAAATGTACACATAATATATAAAAACGTAACATTGAAAATTGCATTTTTACATAAAATATAATATATACATAAGACATAAAGAAATCGTACACATAATAGTATTAAGATATTTACATAACATAATATATATATGTGAAGATACATAACTAATAGAATGACAAATACATATGTAATAATATATATAAGAGAAATATGATATACATATATAAGTATTAAGTATAATGATATAAGTATTAAGAAAAAATATAAATATAAAATATAAATATAAAATGCTAATAAATAATATGATAATGGAGTAATAATAACATAATAGTAATATAATATTGATAATAATAATAGTGATATATAGTAAAGTGAATGATAATTATGTAATAATAGAAATAATAAATATAATAGTAATAAGGGTAAAATAATATAGATAATATGAAATATAATAATGATGCTAATTATAAGTAGTAATAAAAACAAAATAACAACGTAAATTAACAAAAATAAGAAACAAAGGGGTTAATTGAAAGTGAAATAAAAATTTGGGCTAAATTTTAAAGTAAAAAGAAAGAAAGGGACCTATTAGAACACGGGTTAAACTATCAGGGACTGAAATCGCAATTTACCCGGGGCCTCAAAATGCTACGTAGCATAGAGGATTAAATCGCAAAACGTAGCAAATTTCTGGGGCTAATTTGAATTAAGATAAAACTTAATTGCGAAACATTGAAAAAGCGAAAGGGCTAAACGTGGAAATTTCCCTTCTGCTTTAAAAAACACGCGGATCCTTATTGGGTCGACCGGTTTAAATACTATAAAACTTAAAAAAAAAATTTTATGGATTCATTTGTCACGGGAAAAGAAAAAAAAAAGAAAGGAAAGAAAGAGAGAGGGGAGAAGGAAGAGAGAGGGAAAGGCTCCGGGGGGCTCCGATCAGAGTCCGGTCACCGGACCAGTCACCGTCCCCGGTGCCGGTGCCGGCCACCGTGCACGGTGGCCGAAGAGGTAAAAATTTCTAATTTTTTCTTTTTTTCAGTTATTTTCTGTTTTGTGTTTTATTATTATTGTTTTTAAATATATATATATATATGTGTAAAAACAGGTTTTAAAATAAAAAAAATCACCTCTTTCGATTCTGTTTTCCGATGTCAGATTGGGGGGAATCCCTTCGCTGGATATTGCTAAAATATTGCTATCTTTGTGTTTAATTTCTCTCTGTTTGTATTGATTTTTTGGAGTAAAAATCCGACCCATTTACACTTGATTTCACTCAGCTTTTATAGCCTTTACATTTACAAATTATTTTCTTTTTCTATTGTTTCTGTCGCGTCCCTTTGAATGCGTTGCAGGTGCAAGTTGGGGCGGTGGGGCAGTGGATTTGACAAGAGATAGTGGCGGTGGCAGAGGCTGGCAGAAGCAAGTGGGGTATTCGGGGCTAGGGTTAGGTTCGGGTTAGGGGTTAGTCTTGAAACGGGTGTGGATTTCTGTTAATGGGTTACGGATAGGTTGGGTTAATTGGGTCAATGGGATGTGGGTTTTAATTGTAATGGGTTATGACAATTTGGGTTGTAATGGTTTAATGGGTTTAAAATGTAATAGGCCCCAAAATTGGCCTACAACAGTACCAAAAGCGAATGATGCGGGCTTATAACAAGAAGGTGCGCCCTAGAGAATTCTGTGAAGGAGACTTGGTATTGAAAAAGATCCTTCCCATACAAAAAGACTTTAGAGGGAAATGAATGCCAAACTGGGAATGGCCTTATGTGGTAAAGAAAGCTTTTTTTGGAGGAGCTTTGATTCTGACCGAAATAGATGGCAAAGGTTTGCCCAATCCTGTAAATTTGGATTCAGTCAAGATGTACTTCACCTAAAAGGGGAAAAGACCAATGTGAAAACTCGCAAAGGGCGCTTTGAGACCTCTAAAAAAAAGGAAGAGGCCGAGGTGAAAACCCGCAAGGGGCTCCTTGAGACCAAAGGGGTTTTTGAATTGAAAATCGTAAAGGGCAATTCAAATACTAATAAAAGTGGGGCATAGTCTTGTTACACCTGAATTGACAAGAGAGAGGAACACTACGTCTTGGGATATCAACGAAGTCTTCTCGGTCTTCTAAACACATATCAAGATCAAAAGGGGTCCTTAAGAAGTTTGGTGCAGAGAAGCTCATGCTTGATATCTGGGACATCCATTTTCATCTTATTCGTTTTGTGATGTAGCAAATTTGCTATCTTGCTTAATTTATCTTCGCTTTGTATTTGGACAAAATTTGCTGTTAATTCATGTTTTCTTAGCTTTGCTCTCAATAAATTCCATCTTACCTACCGTGATAATCCTTGCAAACATTTTCCATTGAAGTAACAATTAATGGATTGGTAATATTCAAGCAAAGGGGGTTTTGCATATTACTCTAAAGTTTTAAATAGTACAGGGACTGGAAACAAGACCACTATTCAGACCTAACCAAACTAAGGAAGAATAGTCTAAAGTGTGACTGTGTCTTCAAATATTCCGTTAAAGATATCGGCTAAATAAGAGAGCATCGTAACACGTCAGTGATAGAGCTTTGTTGAACAAACAATGACACTCTAATTATTAAAAAGGAATCATTCTCATGACATCCTGCATGCACACAGATGTCATACATAATACATTTAGTCAGGGGCATTTGCCTCATCCTGACCTTAGCATCCTGATCATTTGGCGTAAATATAGGCCCAAAGAAATTGATTCTACAGGTCATATCCCTAAAGGATGGAGTTGCAAGATCAATTGAAGTTACAAATTACAACAAACCTTATCTCTCTAAAGTTGCAGTGGAGCAGGTTGAAGTTACAAGTCTTATCTCCTTAATGTTGCAGTGGAGCAGGCTAATGATAGCAAGTCTTATTTCCCTAAAGTTGCAGCGGAATAGATCGAAGCTATGAATTACAGATCTTATCTCTCTGAAGTTGCAGTAGGGTAGATCATAACAAACCTCATCTCTCTGAAGTTGTAGTGGAGCAGGTTGAAGTTACAAGTCTTATCTCCCTGATGTTGCAGTGGGGCAGGCTAATGATAGCGAGTCTTATTTCCCTGAAGTTGCAGTGGAATGGAATGAAGCTACTTGAAGAAGAGAAGCATCAAAAGAAGACGAGACTTGGTAGGCCTAGGCAAATTTGACCCTCTTAAGGTCTTTGTTTCGTTCTCATTACATGAAAACGAGCAAAGAGGGGCAGCTGTACAGGCCCAAAATTGCCCGAGCCCGTCAAAAACACAAAGATAAATAACAAAGGTCCACTACTATGCAAAGTCTAGATTACAAGATAGGTTACGGGCCCAATACCCGATGCCTAAACTCAATACCCGATGCCTAAACCAATTATGCTTATGTAAAGACCCAATCACTACCCCCTAAAACCCAAACAACCAGGCCCAATGCTTCCTAAACAGCAGCCCAAAATCAAGCCTAACCCTAACCCAACCTAGACTAAGCCTAACACCCTAAATCAAAGAAGCAAAAATTCAAACCCTAGGTGCAGCACACTTAGGGTCTTCTGACACTGCCACCGAGGCCTACTACCGCCGCTCAGCACCGTCCCACCACCATTTATTTGTGCCATCGCTTGTAAAAATCAAAGGGAAATGACAGCAAACAGAGAAAGGACAGAGAACAAAGCAAAAAGGCAGTGATAGAGACCAAAACAGAGACCACTTTGTATTTTCTCGGCTATAAAGCCACTAATTCAAACCATTGTAAGTGGTTACCAAAAAAAACAAATCAAAACAGAGAATATTAATACAAACAGAAACATTTTCGCAGAAGAGAAAAAAGGTTGCATTTTTGTCCCATTTTAATTTTCTTTTCTCGACTTATTAGTGCCTTCAATTTTCTTTTTTGCTATCTTCATTTTATTTTAGTGTTGGTTTTCGAAAACAAAAGAAGAAAAGGGGCTTACCGGAGTGTTTCCCCGATCGCGTCGTTGCTCCACGGTTCCGTCGTCGGAGGATTCTACTCCATGACTCGATTGGACCGAAAAGGGAGTTAACAGGGCCTTTCGCTCTCGATCTTGTGGGCTAGGGGGTTCCATTTCGAAATGGGGCTAAATATTCCGATCTTGAGCCTCGCCGGCCACCGAATCCAATGGTGGTGCGGCGGGCAGCAAGAAAACCCCGCCGGTCGGGGACAAGGGCAAAGGAGGAGGTGTTAAGGGCCTATTTTCAGTTTTTTTCTTAAGTGAAAGGCTAAAATGAAAAAGTAAAAGATTTTAGGGCTTTAAATGACACCTGGAAACGGCGCTGTTTCAACTTGAAGATCCAGGGCATAAAACAACGTCGTTTTGCCCTGGATCGGTTCGACCCGACCCTAACCAGCCTAGGATTCGCGTGTTTTTAAGCGGAAGGGAAATTTGCGCATTTGGCCCTTCCGCTTTTTCAATCTTTTGCAATCAAGTTCTATTTCTCTTCTAATTTCGCCCTAAAATTTGTTTGATTTTCAAATCGATCCTCCCTTGCGTCGACGT
Organism: Gossypium stocksii; assembly: GCA_020496765.1. NCBI lineage: Eukaryota > Viridiplantae > Streptophyta > Magnoliopsida > Malvales > Malvaceae > Gossypium > Gossypium stocksii. The sequence continues at coordinate 5,395,987 of CM035625.1, forward strand.
TGTTTTAAAGGCTTGGGCAAATTGCCTTTTGGCCCCCCACTGTTTTTCACGCTTTGTAATTTGGTCCCCCATGCTACGCTGCGTTTTGAGGGGAAGGAATAATTACTATTTCTGTCCTTCCAGGTTACGCGCGTGTTGCATTTTGATCCTTTTCCCTTTATTTCTTTCTAAATTTGCCCCAAAACTCTTATTTTAATTCAATTTAGTCCTTTTTTCGTTATTTTTGTTTTTTATATATTTTTAAATTAATTTTTTTTACTATTATTATTACTAACGTATCATTACTATCCTTATATTATTATTTTCTATTTTTATTATCATTATTACTATTATTATTTTTTTATATTATTATTTTATTATTATATGTTACCATTATTTTTATTTTGTTTTATTGTTATTTCTTTTTACTAATATTATTATTATTACTATTATTACCATATTATTAAGCTAGCTAATTTTATATTATATTTATTACATTATATTTTTCTTCTCTATTGTATATATTTACTTTTTTATTATATTTATTATTACTCTTGTTATTTTACTAACATATTCTATTATTCATACTAATATATTATTTTCTATTTTATTAATATTATTATTATTATTGTTATTATCATGATTATGATTATTATTTATATTACTTATCATTATTATTACACATATTATATATTTTGGTATTATGACTGTAATTATTATTGCCTCTCTTTTTACTTATTTATTTATTTTATTTTTATGCTTTTATTATTGTTGTTTGTATTATCATCGCCTCTATTATTCTGTTTACATATTTATACTACAAATTCATGTCGTATTAACCTTTGCTCGTCATAAAATTACGTTTTTTAAACAGTACTCCGTGTTTTATGATTCGAGATAATCGTGCCCTAACTTACTGGGCTTCAATTTTTCTCATTTAATCTAGACAACAGAATAGCCTTTTAAAATTAGGATTTTTGAAATAAAAAACTTATTCTCGGATACTCGAGATGTCGTGTTCTAACTTACTGAATACGACGTCTTGTTGTCTCGAGATAAGATCTTTTGCAAATAAAGGCAATATTCGGTGTTTGGAAATATGTGAAATCGTGCCCTAACTTACTGGGTTTCGATCTTTCTCTTTTAAATCAAATAACCGAATATCCTTTTCGAATTTCAAATAAAAAGCACGCTCGTTCTCAAAGGTTCTGGATGTAGTATACTAACTTACTGGACGTGACATTTTATTGCTTCGAGACGAGAATGACTTTTAACATTTCATTCCAATTTATTCAAGCCTTTTAAGTAAAAAGGGATCGAATTTTAAAATTCTTTCAAATTGTCAAATCTTCGATATTAAGACACTAATTAATCAACTAGGTACCAATTTTTGGGCATATCGGGGGTGTTAATCCTTCCTCGTACGTAACCGACTCCCGAACTTGTTTTCTGGATTTCGTAGACCAAAATAGTTGTTTTGATAAATCAAACCGTTTATTAAAAACAACCACATTTCGAGTTGACCCCATCACACCTCAATAAAAAAGGATTGGTGGTGACTCCCGTCTTTATTTTCAAAATCCAAAATCGATTCGCCTCCTTTTCTAAAAATGGTTTCGACAATATCCTTGGATTTTGTATCCCTGTTTGGAGGTCTTTTTTATTAATGAATTCATCAACTTAGGAAAAGAAAAAAAAATACCTTCAAGAGGTCAAATAATATTGAGTGTAACAAGTATGAATTCTTGGGCAACCACAAGACTCCACCAATGTGACATATAGAGAAGCTAAAGGCTATCAATCAAGAGAAATTGTTTTAGGAGTGTTGGAATCTAGAAAGATGAATGTAATGGAAAAGTTAAGCTGTCGGTTGTAATTGTCCTAGACATTGAACGACTAGGATTGGTCTCCCATGAATGCATCATGTCATCTATTTCAGATTCTTCATCACCACAGTCTTCAATAACATTTCCACCTGAAGCTTTAATCAGCTCTAGCTCCATTGCTACTTGTTTCATGGTGGGTCTTTTCTTTCCATTAAGATTCAAGCATCTTTTTGCTAGCAGAGCCACAACTATAATCTCCCGTTCTGGACCATCCTTTACTACCATTGGATCAAGAATGTTAAACAAGGAATTCTCCTGCATTGAATCCAAAAAATAAGATACCAAGCTTCTCACTGGCTCTGATTGTTCTGCGGAGATGGGTTTTTGTCCTGTTAAAAGCTCAATAAGAACAACTGCAAAGCTATAAACATCACTCTTCTCTGTAAATTGACTTGATCGAAAATATTCGGGATCCATGTATCCAAAAGTTCCTTGCACCCGAGTGGTAGATGTGTTTGTTCAAGTGCAACTGATTTTGAAGTTCCAAAATCTGATACTTTTGCCCTATATTTATCATCCAAAAGTATGTTACTAGATTTGATGTCTCGATGATAAATAGGAGCAGAAGCAGCTGAATGCAAATAGAACAAGGCATTGGCAATTTCGATCGCAATTCGTAAACGCATTTCCCATGTCAATGGTAATTCTTCATTTTGGTTATGAATGAGATCGTATAATGTACCATTTGGGATGAACTCATACACCAATAGAGGAACTTCAGCTTCTAAACAACACCCTAAAAGCTTAACCACATTCCTGTGATTAATTTGAGATAAAATTATCACTTCGTTAATAAACTGTTCAACCTTCTTTTCATCAAATTTCTTTCCTTCCACCATTTTGGATTTCTTAATAGCCACAATGCTTCCATCTATTAGCATTCCTTTATAAACAGTCCCTTGACCTCCTTGACCAAGAATTCGGTTCTCATTATAATAATCCGTCGCCTTTTCCATCTCTTTTGAAGTAAACAATTTAATTTTTTCAACATTACCTTCATTGCTAGACAAATGTTGTTGCAGTATCAAGCCTCCATTCCTTTTGAAGTATTTCTGCTTCAGCATGATTTTTTGTTTTCTTTTGAGGGCTTTGTACATACTCCATGTTGCGAGTAGTAGAAATAGTGTCCCAACACTGGTGTTGCAACCTATTTAGATATAAGAAACATAGTTAATGACTAAAATTGAAAATTAAAATACATGCTTAAAAACCATGAAAATGTTTAATAATATTTTATTCATATTTGATAGCGATTCATTTTAAATAAAAAATGAGAAACCTTATTACATCATCCATTGTTTTGATATTCAACTTTTACAAATTTAATGATAAATAACTGTTACTGCAGCCGCATTCATAATTAAATTACTACTTGAATTAACATAATTCAATAACCATAATGATTCCACTTTAAAAACAAAAAGTGTAAATTCACCACATACCTACAATAATGCTTTTCAAATTATGAGTGTTTTGAGCTTTTGTTGTGCGCTCGCAACGAAATCCCGTACTATTGTATTCATAATGAGGAGGGCAAGAATCTAACCAACAATAGTTGCTAGGGGTATTCAAGCAAAGCATGTTGCAATACTTATAATTCTCACATTTCCCATCTGTCATTCATTGGAGAAAAAAAGAGAGAGGCTATAATCATATAATTCAGTAAAAATATTGAATCAAATTAGCTATTTTATTATTAAATAGATCAATTTGATCCTTATACTATTAAAAAGAATTAAATAAATTTAAATTATAACAACGCTAACATTTACAATAGAAAAAGCATTTACAAAACCATAAAAAAATTGACTTTCTTTTATTCTTTTGATTCTTTTTTACGAAATAGGGACTAAATTAATTCATTTAATAGCTTTCTATTTTTTTTTCCTTTTGTTCATTCAAATTATGCTTAGGAGTATTCTTGCAATACGTATGCAAAACCATTATTTGAAAAAAAAAAAAAAAAACATGAAAAAAATTTCATTATGGTGCGTTTGTTCAAATTTCATTATACTCATTTTTTTAGATTTTACATAAAATATAAAATGATAAAAATACTCTCATAATAATATTTGTTTTTTTTTTTGTAAAAGTAATGAATTTTCATAATTTTTAATCGATTCAAGAATCAATTGATGGGTGCCACCAACTCAATTAACCTTTTAAAAAATAATACAAATTGAAGGCACATCCATGATGTGAGTGAAAAAATTTATATAATAAACATATTTATTAAAAGCTTATATTAGAATCAAATGAATTCTTGGTTGAATTGATAAAGTTAAATTTTAAAATTTATTGTGTGAAAGGTTCAAATCTCACCATGTTAGGTTTATTATGGATTTTTTATAAAAATGTAAGAAGATGATAATACCCTTAAAATAATATAACTTAATTTGTATATAAAAAGAAATTGTAATAAATTTTTGATTTAAAAAAAACGTTAACTCATACCTTTGCATGATCTTGAATAACTGATATCACCGATATCTCTCTTGCACAAACATAGATGGTTAGCGCTCAACCTCGACCAACAATAATCACCATCGAATGTACAAGAAGTGTCCAAACTATCGTTCAAATAGCACTCTCCAGATATTAGTGTGCCCCATTGCAGTTGCGTTGGGATGTGTGTCCTATTACTTAGATCAAAATCATCAGTTAAATCAAAGTCATAAGAAATCAAGGAAGCAAATCCGCATGACCTTTTCCTCCTATAATCACTTGAATCAACCATATCACTCATGTTTGCAAAGAATGAACTGAGACCCTTAGGAATAGTAAGAGGACAACCAACAATAGAGGAAGTCTTGTTATTAATCCTACAACTTGGTTGCAAACATCCGCCTATAAGATTTTCTGTTTTGTTGCCGAAAATAGTAACCAAGTTACCACAACCTAAAGACCAGAAGATGTTGTCGGAATCTGAGTAGTAAAAGCGGGTGCCTGTTAGGTTGAGACTCATCCCATTGTGATGATTTTTTCGACAATTGAAGTAAGTTATTGGATGATTTACCTTAACGGTGCCATCCAAAAAATTGAAGTCTAGTATTTGTAGATTCGTGCCATTTATATTTAATAAAGGCACTTCTTTACCATTGGCACTTTTGTTGCAAATTACTTTAAACCAATTATTGGAATCATCTTGGGCCTTCATGCTAAAAGGGCAGTGAAAAGTAACATTCCCACAGGACTCTACCTTATAGGTGTTGAAGTTGATAGGTCCTAGTCCTGGTCTTCCGCATCCTGCGGGCTTAACAAAAAGGAAGTAAATTACAAAATCTGCTAAATGTATGTACATCCAATGTTTGTAGGAATTCAAAAACCAAAAATGGACTAACAAAAAGTATTATATTGTAGATATAGGAGCTTAGGTTTCATATCAAGTAACCCAATTCTTTACTTCTAATTATCAAAATATATATTTACTAAAAAAAGTCATATGAAAAGTGTTACTTTTAAGTAAATTTTGTAATTAAATTTGTGTGTTATTTGTGACATTAAATTCAATAAAGGATTTCTTATTAATATAGATACCAGTATAAATCTTATGGTTGAATTTGATGTCATTCAATATTTTTAATTAAAAATATTAATATTAATATACAAAATGAATGATTCTCAATACTGATTTTAAACAATTAGCAAAATCTATACATTAATTGAATTAAAAGAAGAAAAATGAAAGCCAAGCAATTGAAGTGACAGCGCGTGACTGACCTCCGTCACCACAATAGGTGGAATTCCAGCTGAGCACGGCGGGAACATGCGTTGCTCCAATATTGATGCCAGTGGGTAATGGGTAACCACTACTGAAAGAGAATGCGCTAAAGATGAAAGCAGATGCGCATCTGTTGCTGTCAGGATACATGGCTGTCATGTTTACACTATAGGAAGTGAAATTTCCCGTAATTTGAGTAAAGCAGCCAGATTCAGAAGCACCATCGTCACACCTTGGTTGAACGCAGCCGCCAAGTGAATCAGCTTCGTTACTTAAAACAGTAGCCAAATTTCCGCAACCTACTGACCCGAAACCATTTTTGTCACTTGAGAAGAAAAAGGGAGTGCCTGAGAGATTGACACTCACACTAGCCTCGCTTATACGCTCACATTTAATATAAGTAACTGGATTACTGATGAGAATGGCGTCTGAATATATGGAATCAAGTACCTCCAGATCGATGCCATTTACGTTTATGGATGGCTTTTCCCCATTACGGGTCGATTTGCAAGTTACTCTAAACCAAGAATGAGTGTAGCAGCTGCTATCGATTCCAAAAGGGGATTGAATTGTAATATTCCCACATACTTCTTTACCACAGGCAGGTTCTTGAGATTCCGCTGCTTGTAAAATTGGGCATAAAAGGAAGAGGAAGAGAAGTAGGGGGATGAAGTAAATTTCTAACTGAAAACCCATTTGCGTTGTTATTTTGTTTGAAGGAAATGAATGAAACTTTAGATTGGGTTCATGAAGAACTCATTAATAGATTTTAAAGAAGGAAAAGCAGAGTTAAAGTAGCACCACTAGATGTAAATTATAATTCTTAAAGTACCACCACTAGTGTTCTTTTCTTTTTAAAATTAGCACCACTAGATGTCAAAATAAATTATAAATTATAAATTAGCACCCTTCATATTTATTTGGAGTTAGCTCTTAAAAGTATAGTTATCTTTATTCCCTCACGTCAATCCCATGAATTTCTTATTCATTCTTATTCGATCAAGGCGAGTGTCAATGTAAAATAGAAAAACTCACATTAATTTTAAGGATAATCAAGCTCGAACTAATGACTTTCACCACGTTAAGATGACAAAAAAAAAAAATGAAAAATTTGAAAGTAAAGGTTCAAAAATTAAATAAATAATTTCCAGCACTTCTATCAAATTATACATTTTCATTTTAAGATATTATATAAATTACCAAAAAATATTATACTTTATAAATGAATAAACAAATGAAACTCCGAATATTAAATTTTTAATAATATACTGCACATGTTACAATGCAATTCCAAAAAAAGGAAAAACAAAAACAAAAAGAAATGTGACCATTACAGTATAATATATAATTTATAGTGCAAACAAAGGTACTCATGCTTTATAGTTCATCATTTTTAATGTTTGAGCTGTTTTTATGGACTGTAGTCGGCCAACACGATTTGGTCGATAATATGAATAAAAAAAAACGAATTCTATAGTTGGGTCACAACTAATTTACTTTACTTATATATTATATTATATTATATTATATTATATTATATTATATTATATTTCACACGTAAAATAATCTTATTTGCTAAGAGTTAAGTTTGTCGTCCTTCTTATTTTTTTCTATTAGGGGTATAAATAAGATACTGATGCTTGCAAGATTACTCGAATTTGACTCGAAAAAATTTGAATTTGATTTGATAATTATTAAGCTGAGCTTGAGCTGCCGATTGAGCTAAATTCGAATTTAGTAATACTTGACTTGAACAACTCGCGAGCTTTAACAAGCTTTTCATATTTTTTATATTATTAAGTTACGTTAATGCCTTTAATTATCTAGTCGAGCTTGAGTACAAAAATTGGTAAACGAACTTAATCAAGCTCGAATTCAAGTAGCTCGATTATATCACAAATGAGCTCAAACTTAAGAATAGATGTTCGACTGAACTCAAACCGAATATCAAATTCCAAATTTTAAGTCAAGCTAATCAGTATATCAAGTATATGCCCCCATAAAATGTGCAATGCACCTCATTTGCTCCCATGACATCTTCTTTTCTAATTCAATATCCACTGGAAATTTCCAATGAAAATCTGAAGTTTATTGACAATTTCTCACAATCAAGCTGAAGTTTTCCAAAGCAGAATCTTTTATGAAAAAATCAACACTCCTCATCACATACAATCTTTATTTATATGTAAGTTTTTTTTTTCAACCAGCAAGCTAACTGAGTATACATCATTAGCAAGAACAATAAACAATACCAAATTTGTTCCCACGATATTTGTGGACCTGCTGCTGTAAATTTATGTTAAATTAATGTTCAATATTTCTTGCTTAAAGTAATGATTATGAGTTGTGTAAATGACTAACTTCACGTGTGGGTTGTTATGATGGGAAACAACTCAGAAACCTTCTTTCAACTTAGTTTCTTCAAAAAAATAATAATGCACATTAGAATTATCTGGAAAACATCCAAGCAAAGCAAAACCTATTCCATGATAAATGCTTTTTCACTTGTTTACCAACTTACGTTTTTAGCTTTTAGAGACAAGCAAAACATGATTATTTATTTCTTAGACTCGTCTAATTAAACACGGTTTACGCAATATATCATATATGATAACAAAGAAATTCTTCAATTTGATCCACTTTTGTGCTTGTGAAAAACAATAGTCGATATATTAAATTTCACAAAACTCCGATAAAATACAGCAAAAGTTTATCGATAATTAAATTTTTTATAGCGAATTTTATATGGAAATTTCTAATTCAAGAGTTTGAGAAGTCATTGTTGGGCTTTTGGTAGTTAATAGGTTTTCAATGAGCGAAATTCAGTTAATTGAGATTTTTGGACTAAATTGCAAAGGAGATATTCTCCACAATAGCCAAAAAGTTGCTTCATCCACCTTGGATTGATAGCCAAAACTAGTGAAATATTAAGGGTTCTATTCCCGGTACATGGAGATAGTTGTTTCTTTTCTTTGGATTAACTAGTTGAAAATTTTGTATTTACCCTACAAGCATCATGGCTGCTACAATGTTTACATCCATTAAAACATTAAATTGCAGATTTTAGCTTTTGTATACCGTTGATTCTATACTCGATGAGTAGTAAACTTTTGTATCATTTTTTAAAAAAAAAAGATCTGTTTTTTTTTTAATAAACAATTTATTCTGGAAGAGGTCCAATGAAGTTAAATTTGCTAAATTACAAATTTCTTCAGGAATATTAGGATCTTTCAATAGATTTGAACAAAGGTTTATGTACTGCACCTTTGATAAACAACTAATAATACAAGAAGGGATTGAGCCACTTAATTTGTTTTGGGAGAGTGAAATGAACTCTAGTTTCATCAAATGACACAAAGCTAGAGGAATATGACCATTAAAATTATTATTAGTGAGGGATAAAAGGATGATGTTCTTCAAATTTTTAAAACCTTGAGGGAAGTTGGTTATAATTAAGGTACAAAGTTTCCAAATTGGTTAATTGGTATAGAGTAATGGGTATGGAATTGACAAGTCTATTGTTACAGGGATTCAAGTTAGTCAAATTTCTCAAATATCCAATTTTTGAAAGGATAGATCTATTTATTTTGTTGCCCCCCAAAAAATTAGAGATTGGATAATTGACCCAAAGCAAAAGGGATTGGACCTGTTAATTGTTATGATTTTTTAAGCTGCAATTTGACCTAGTCTTTAGGCCAATATCATCCCTTATTTTTAGACAAATAAACTATTAAAAACACAGTTTAGATTATGATTCAGTAACAGATTTTTCTGCATTTTAAATTCATAAACTTGTTGTATAAATAGATAGCTTGACAATTCAATAAAATACAACGATTTCAACAAGTTCTTTAATACTTTCAGTTCTAGTTCACCTATAGATTGGTATCAAGAGCTATTTCTTAAAGGACCTGTGAAATCAAACAACCAAAAAACAAAACCCGTGAACACTCTTCATTCACCTACATAAATACAAAACCATACCCATTAAAAATATGCATACAGAAGCTTCGTTCACTGCAATTGCTCTTTCGATTTTTGACGGCTCAAATTATCAAGGATGGGCTGTTAGAATAGAAGCCTATCTTGAAGCTATTGATGTGTGAGAAGGTGTAGAACAGGAATATGAAATTCCTCCCTTACAAAACAATCCACGATGGCTCAAATGAGAAATCACAAGGATCATAAGCAGAAAAGATCATAAGCCAAAGCTAGCTTGTTTGCAGCAGTCTTGTAACAACTTATTTTCAGTGATGTCAAAAACAGTGGTTTCGAGACCATAATTTCGATGAGTGAGTTATTATTTTATTATTTATTTAATGTCTGTGGATTGTATTAAGGTCATATTAAAGTTTCGTTAAAAAATTTTGAAGTTTACATGGTTTGTTAGGTGAAAAGGACTAAATTTTAAAAGGTGTAACAATTTAATTCTATTAATTAAAAGGGTTAAATGGCTACGGAAAGGAAAGCTAATGGAATTATATGGTAATTATACCATTTAAGAAGTTAGTGGACAAATATGGATATGAATTTGATGTTTTGTATAGTTAATAACCAATGTTAAAATGGTAATTTAATAAATAAATTAAAACAAAAGAAACTAAAAGATGATATCATCTTCATTGTTGTCTTCTCCATTGATTTTGAGGGCAAGGAAATAATCATTTTTGAAGCTTTAGGGTTCGACTGAGTTAAAGGCTTGCATGTAAGTAATTTTAGTTTCATTTTTAATTATTTTTATGTTTTTGAGTCTGTTTGAGCTTAATCTAGCTAACCCAGGGGTTAGTTTGCAAAATTGTTAAAGGTGAGGGACTTTCCATGAATTTTTTAATGTGTTTTGATTTTAGTTGATGGATTATTTATCTTTGTTGTAAAATAAACATGTTCTGTTAAGTGATTTTTGATGAATTTGAATTTTGGAAATAGGGATTAAATTGTTAAAAGTATAAATCCATGGGTTTTGTTGTGAATTTTTGGTAATTATGGGGTGTTTCAAGGTCCTTGTAGCATTATTTAAGTTGAATTTAGGCTAAAATGAGTTATATTCAAGTTATGAGCTTAAGGACTAAATTGTGAAAAGTCAAAGTATTAGGGGTAATTTTGTAATTTTGTATAAATATGAGATATGGATTAAATTGAATACTAGAATTAATTAATTGAATGAAATTATTTATTTAGATCAAGATAAACCACAATTGGACTTAAATCGAGAAAAAGCTAAAGCTTCAGATTAATTCGACTCTACTACTATGACCCAAGTTATTGTATGAACTATGATTGTTTTAATGTTAGTTAAATTGATTATTTACCATGTTGTTGTAGTATAAGTGAATTTGAATATAAATGTATTAATGATATGATGAATTGACAGATAACGAATCCTATTTGAACCTTAAGAATTCTTAGGATACAAATGACATGTCATTAGAGATTTCATGTTTAGGGTGCTAGTCTTGAATGTCCTACTGATGGCTGAGGTCTTGCATTTGTTGCAAATTCTCCATAGCTCATGTGAGTAGCATCGTCTAGCTTATATTCTGACTTACAGCTCACGTGAGCAGGCGCCCATTTCACAGCTTGTGTGAGCATTGATGTAAAGGAAAGGTTACAGTTATATGGAAAGACACACTATATATGTGAGTATTCCCCAGTATCCGGTGCAATTTTAGATGGTTCAAAGGGTAAAAAAGGGAAATGAAATGGTAAGTACGCAAATAGAATGAATAATGATATTGTGAAAAGATTTATGAGCTAAATGATGTATTTACATATGGAAATCTACTTATCTTATGTTCGAATTCATTTGTATCCAAGTGTACTAACTTGTGAGTTTGATAACGTGGTATAGGCTTATACTAAGCTTATGGCATTGGTAATGATTCATGCTTAATCTATGAATTATATAAATGAAATGGTAAGTTATGTTTAAGTTTATGCGAGCTTTCTAAGCACTTGTTGCTTATGTAGTTACTTTCCTTTGTTTTATAAATTATCTGAAGCTCGATTGGTTGGAAGCTCATCAGAGACTTATTACATTATCCAACAACCATTTCAGTAGTTTTTTTGTATTTTGGCCAAGGTTAATAATGGCATGAATAGGATCTTTATAATGGATGTTTTGGTATGTTTAAGCTTTTGAAGTTATGTTTAGTTTGGTGGACTTTAAAGCCTTACCAAGTTATGTCATATTGGTCACTTTTAAGTGCTTGTAAATAAGGTTCTTTTGGTATGTATTGATGGTTTGAAAATGGTCAATTGTGATAGAATGTAGTGGTTAAGTGAACTAAGTTGTGTGTTTGAGATATGGTCAAATTGCTTTGATTTGATTCATAATGTTTGATATAATTGTGGTGCCTTTGAATGGCATATTAGTTAGGTGATTTAGGATGTTTGAAATGACATGTTTAAGTGTGTTTGAATGATGTTTAAACCCCTTGAATGTGTGCCGAAATGGAATGGTTAGTTATGCATGAATTGGACTTGAAATGGCTTGATTTTAGGTAAATTTTTAAGTTCACATAGCCTAAGACACGAGTTGTCACACGACTGTGTGACACACAGGGCCTGGCAACACAATTATGTGTCATCTGAAATTTCTTAGTTACACGACTGTGTGACACACACAGCCTGGCAACACAATCATGTGTTTTAAGTTAGTGAGTTATACGACTTGGCACACGAGCATGTATGGTAACTTAAAGAGTTACACAGCCTGCGACATAGTCGTGTGACCCTACTCAGTTTGAATGTTACATGACCTGGGCTATGTCACACGTCCTGGCCACATGGCCGTGTGACCCCTATTTTCTAATTTTTACAACTTTTTATTGAAATTTCTATTTTGTTTCAAATTAGTCTAAATTGCTTCTAAGCTATTTTTAAGGCCTCGAAGGCTCGACTTAAGGACCGAATGCTTATATTTGATATGTTTTGAATGAGATTAATTTATTTAATTTTATTTTGATAAATGCTTTTTGATTCAATGGTAATGCTCCGTAACCCTAATCTGGCAACGGAGACGGGTTAGGGGTGTTACAAGTCTCAAGTTTTATTTTTTATAGAATAATGACCTTAAAAACTGCCAAAGATATCTGGGATTTCTTAAAGCAAGAGTATGAAGGAGACGAAAGGGTCAAAGGTATAAAAGCATTGAATTTGAGTAGAGAATTTGAGTTGGAAAGGATGAAAGAAACAAAGACGATCAAGGTGTACTCTAATAGACTGCTTGGCATTGTCAACAATGTAAGACTCCTTGGCATTGATTTCTCTAATTCTAGGATTGTTGAAAAATTCCTTGTCACAATTCCTAAAAGGTTTGAGACCATAATTTCGTCTTTGGAAAACATGAAAGACCCATTAACTATCACCTTGGCAGAATCGTTGGATGCTTTATAGGTGCAAGAAGAAAGGAGACACATGAGACAAGGAGGAACAATAGAGGTGCTTTTTAAGCTAAATCATAGAGTTACAATGGTGGCAAAAGCAAGAAAAATATGCATAAAAACAAGTAGATTTGAGGTTCCTCAGAAGACAGAAAAAAAAGGTAGCAACACTCAAGTTTTTCGTTGTTGTCCTTTTTGTAAAGAGACCAATCACTCATAAAAAGGTGTTGGTGGAGGCCAGATGTGAAATGCAATAGTGTGGATAGTTAAGACATGTGGAGAAAATATATAGGTCTCCACAACAAGGAGAAGCTAATGCTACTCAAAATCCACAAGATAACGAGCAAATGTTTGTGGCATCTTGCTTCACCACTAACAACTCAATCAAGAGTTGACTTATAGATAGCGATTGTACAAACCATACGTCTTATGATCGTGAACTTTTCAAAGAGTTTCATCAGACTATTGTCTCTAGATTCAGAATTGGAAATAGGGAATACATCACTATGGAAGGCAAAGAAGCAGTGGCGATTGAAGGTGACACAGGTTTGAAAGTTATTTATGATGTCTAATATGTGCTTGAAACTAATCAGAACCTTTTGAGTGTTGCTTAGTTGTTAGAAAAAGGATACAAGGTGTTGTTTGAAAACAAAAATTGTATAATCAAATATGCAAAAAAATAGAGATGTGTTCAAAGCCCATATGAAAGACAAAAGCTTTGCCTTAGATTTACTGCAAGAAGAGTAGGTTGTTGTACACAAAGAAGATAGCAATACTTTGCTTTGGCACAAAAGGTTAGGGCATTTTCACCATGTTATTATACTTTTTATGAAGAAAAACAATCTGGTAAAAGGCTTGCCTCATTTGGAGAATGAGCTACTTGCATGTGAAATTTGTTGATATGGAAACAAACAAGGCTCCCTTTTCCACAAAATAAAGTGTAACACCCCTAACCCGTATATGTCACAGAATAGAGTTACAAAGCATTACTGTACAAACTGAACATTATACATACATTTCAAACATTGACATAAACATGATATAAACCATTCATTCACATGCCTATCATCCCTTAATCGAGCCATCGAGGTCCTAAAAAATAATTTAGAAACAATTCAGGACTAAATTGGAAATATTTGGAAAGTTTAAGTAAAAGTTAGAAAATTTGGACTGCAAGGGTCACACGGCCATGTCTCTTAGTTTGGTCACACAACCAAGCCATACGCCTGTGTACTAGGCCATGTAACTCTCGAAATAACCACATAGGCCTATGTGCCAGGTCATGTGCTAAGCCATGTAACAGCTTGACTTACATGCATCGAAACCTACAGGGGACACATGGCCGTGTTGCCTGGGCTTGTGTCACACACGGCTGAGTCACACGCTCGTGTCTCAAGGTGTGTGGACATGAAATTGGCCAAATTCAAGCCACGTCCAACACCAAATCATGCAACCACCTAAAAGCATTTTAAGCACATAACTAAGACATCAAAACATGAGCAAAACAAACATGAAATGTCCAATTCAATAGTCCAAGATCATTTAACCAATGTGCCATAAAAGGCACCTCAAATGTAAACATAGAAATTTACCTAAACATATATATATACTTGACCACATTTCATTCATAAACAATGAGTTCATTTCCATCTCAAAACATATCATATCTTGACCTATATCATTTCAACATAAACTTACCATTTGAGCCATCCCATTCATGCATCACAACAACCAAAATGCCACAATTCAACTATCATCAAAATGGTACCAAAACAACCAACTTATACATACCAAAATCAACATCAAAGCATTCAACTAAACATCAAACCCAAGTCCAACTATACATGCCATTATAACCTTCACCAAAAATAAAAAACTACCAATATATTTGCTGGATAATGTGATAAATATCTGACAACCTTCCAAACCGGTCGAGCTTCCGATTAAAAACATAAGAAAGAAAACTAAGTAAGCACATAATGCTTAGTAAGTTCATAAAACATGAACATATCTTACCATTTCAATACATATCATTAAGATTAAATACAACATAATCCAACCATAAGCTTGGCACGAGCCTAAGCACCATCAACAACACATGTTAGTGCATTCAAACATAATTCACTTGAATTAACATAAAGTAAGCCATTATACATGAAAATACTTCATTTGAACTTATCATTTTCATGAATATAAGTATACTTCTATTGAAGATTACCATTTCAATCCATTTCATGAATACATGATTTAGTTCATTTGAACACTTACTGTTCCTTTCCTTTTAATGCCTGTTGAACCATTTAGAATATCATCAGATACATGGGGAAGCTCACACGAAGTGTGCTAAACATGTCATTTGTATCCTATGAATTCCTAAGGTTCTAAGAGGGCTTGATAACCGTCATGGCATTGTTGGATAATGTTTATTCAATTATATGACAATTAACTTAATAACATATACTCGAAAATAGCATTAGAATTGATACTTAGTCATACAAACTTACCTCGACAATTAGAGCGTAAAAACGAAGTTGATCAATCCGAGGCTTTAGCTTTTCTCTTATCTAAATTCGTACGAGGTCTATATTGATCTAAATAGGAAAATTCAATCCATTTAATACTTCTATTATTCAATTCAGTCCATATTTCATATTTTTGTAAAATTACTATTTTTCCCTAACATTTTAACGTTTTACAATTTAGTCCTTATGCTCATAAATTGAAGTTTAAGCATTTTAATCCTCATCTCATGCTAGCTGAATTCACTAGAGACCTATATCAACCCATACAAATCATCATTTCACAATTTCACCATGTACTTTTACTACTTTTACAAATAAGTCCCTAAATAACAATTTCATCAAAAATTACTTTACAAAACTTGTTTATTTATCAACAAGGACTCATAATCTTCCATAAAACATCAAGAATCATGTAAGAAAATTCATGGCAAAACCTTAAATATTTAACAGTTTTGCAAATTGATCCCCAGGCTAACTAGATTAAGCTACAATGATCTCGAAAACATAGAAATCATTAAAAATGGGACAAAATTACATACCATGCAATCAAAAGAGCTCAACCGAACCCTAAGCTTCAATAATGGAGTTTCCTATGCTCAATTTCGATGGAGAAGGAAAATTAAAGAAGATGATATTGTTTTAGTTTTATTTCTAAATTAACCTTTGTAACTTATTAATATTTCAATAAAACCATGCCATGTATGCCCACTAACCACACAAATGCTCTAATTAAAATCTAAGTCCTTTCACTTTAAAGTTTCAGAGCCATTTGACCCTTTTAACTAAGAGAACTCCACTTTTACACCTTTTATGGTTCAGTTCTTTCCACTTAATTAAGCATGCAAACGTTAAAATTTCTTAATGAAATTTTTATATGACCTTACTAACATTCCATAGAGATTAGAACAAAAATAAAATAATAATTTACTCATTAGAATTGTGGTCCCGATACCACTGTTTTGATTTAACTAAAAACGGGCTATTACATAAGACTAGAGGGCTATTCAGAAATTACAGTTAGTACACACTGATGTAAGAAGGCCCATCAAAACACCGTCATTGAATAGAAGTAAGTATTACATTGCTTTCATTGATGATCACACAATATTTTGTTGGATTTATTTCATGAAGTTGAAATATGAAGTTGTTGACATTTTTTGGAAGTTTAAAGCTTTCGTGGAAACTCAAAGTGGTTGCAAGATGCAAGTGATTAGATCTGATAAAGAAGCTGAATATATTTTAGATCTGATAAAGAAGCTGAATATATTTCTAAAAAGTTTAATAAATTTTGTCAAGATGCAAGCATCGAGCATCAGTTGACATCACCCTACACTCCACAACAAAATGGTGTGGCAGCAAACACAACAATTTATTTGCTTAATAGACTTCCAACCAAAGCTTTGCATAAAAGAACCCCATTTGAGGCATGGTATGGCTACAAACCTAGATTTTTTAATCTGAAAGCCTTTGGTTGCTTGTGTTTCTCTTACATTCATCAGGTTAAGAAAGACAAATTAGACAAGAAAGCAAATGATGGAATTTTTATAAGCTACAGCTTATCCTCAAAGGCTTATAGAATCTACTTGCTAGACCATAACAAAGTCATAATCAGCAGAGATGTCTAATTCCAAGAGTTAGATAGCTAGAGTTGGGATGTTGACAAAAAGATTAAGTTTCATAAGGAAGGTGATGACATAGATGATGAACCTATTAGAGGAACCTATCACTTTCTAGCATCTATCAAAGGTGTAATGTTACTGTGATAAAGCCTGCAGGGTATGAAGAAGCTGCACCTTATAAAAAAAAGTTGGTTGTAATGAAGGAAGAAATTACCATCATTGAAAAGAATCAAATATGGGAACTAGTCGACAGACCAAGTCACAAGAATGGTATAGGAAGGAAATGGGTTTATAGAACCAAACTCAATCCTAATAGTTTTGTAAACAAGTACAAGGCGATGCTTGATGTGTTGTTGAAAGCATAAAAAATAATCTAAGATGTGTTGTTGAAAGCACAAAAAATAATCTAACCCTAAGAAATAATGAAAAGAATAGTATAAGGGAAGTAGGTTCAAATCCTCAGGTACTAGATTGCTACAACTTCTTTTTTCTTGAAATCCTAAGCACATTTGTGCCCAACAAAAATGTTTGGCTTGGGAAAAAAATAGAATTAAAAATAGGGACAAGTTGAAATTGAATAAATTGAAATTGCAATTGAAAATAGAAATAGAGTTAAGGGAAGGGGTTTTTCGATTTGAGGGATTCCAACCTCTAGTTATCTCAATCCTCCATGGATTCAATCACAGGCTTTTAGGTGATCCTTCTCATGACCGAATAAGCTAGTTATAGCGGAAGAGGACGCCTACGACCACCAGCTCCACTTAGGTTTTAGCCTTACTATTTAGAGGAACCTGATTCTAGCCGATCGTCACTTTTGTGGGACCATCTTACACTAGATCATCATCTTTCAATGGCGGTTTCCATGCCATTTCATCTCTTAGGCTCGACAACCACTGACGCAGTAAGTTAGCAAATCGACTGTGCAACCTTCCCAAAACATAAGCGATCACCTTTGCACAAGATGAAAATATTACTTTTTGAAGGACATGGACGGAAGTGTTAATCCGTAATGTGGCGAATGATGAATACTAGTTGAGAAGGGTTAAGTACGAGTTTTAAGCCTCATGAATTTTTTTGGAGCAGTCTTGATAACCTTTGGCTAGATGAGCTTAGTGGCTCATGCTTTTCGGGGGAAAAAACACAAGTTTAATGGAATAGAACTTTATTGGAAAATAAAAGGAACAAATAGTCTAAGAGCCTTAAGGGAAACGAGTTTTTTTTACAAAAATGATCTGTAACACCCCAAACCCGGTCTGGACGTTATGACCAGATCTGGTGTGTCACATGATCCTAAACTACGCTTATAACCTTTTAACTTGTTGTGACTTAGGTGAGGTCCGAATCACATTAGTGAGTTTGTGAAAAACCAGTTCATTAATCCTTAAAGTTATCCTTAGTTAATCTTAAAGCGTTTTGAAAACATTGTTGAGATTTTGAAACCCGCGCAGCCTACGTCTAGTAGATTCGATATAGCAGGATTTAAAACATTAAAGAAAATAAACCCATAAAGAAAATTTAAAAAGCGGCCTTATTACAAATTTAAAACCCACAAATAACTTAATAATAAAATACTTTAAACAAAATGAAAACCAGTTCTGCAGATGCTGTGGCCACTCCGAATCTCTCGCAGCTCCAAGCCCACTAGGGTTGAGGGTTACCTGCAGGGATTAATTAAAAAGGAGGGTGAGCTTGACAACTCAGTGTGCAACATTATCTCAACCATAGGCCAAAACAGATCAAGCCTCAGAAACAGAGTTAATTGGGCCTTGGCCCATCACAGGAATCAGGTTAAGCTCAAAGGCCCATAACAGAAACAGATCAGATATAAACATTATGCAAACAAAAACCCAACCCAGATCCATCCTTAACACCCCCGTACCAGCCTTACACCATGTGGGGAGACTACTCGACCCACCCAACCGCTACACGCCACAGATATTTGCAGCGAGGCTGCCAGATATAATTTGCAGTAAGACTGCCAGATAGCATTTGCAGCGAGGCTGCCAGATATATTTACAGTGAGGCTGCCAGATATTGTGACGAGGTCACCAGATACAAATATTGTGGCGAGGCCACCAGATTGCAGCGAGGCTGCCAGAAAATATGTGGCGAGGCCACCAGATTGCAGCGAGGCTGCCAGAAAATATGTGGCGAGGCCACCAGATTGCAGCGAGGCTGCCAGAACGCTTCCTCCATCATAACCCATACCCCATGCAACATACAATCATACTAGCATGCAATATATAGCATCTTATGCATCGGATATATACATATTAATAATTAATTCATGTAGATACATAACATCATACATTTCATGCAGAATTGATCCTAGGGGTATAATAGTCTTTTTACACCTAGGGGTATTTTGGTAATTTTTCATATTTAAGGGTATTTTAGTCCTTTTCCCTATTTCCAATGATTTTATGCCAGTCTAATAGACTAACAGTCCCTAAATAGCCTCGGAAGTCTACTTAAGCCAAATTTCCAATTTTGCCCTTTTTAGCCTAAAACCCCTAATGGGCCTTACTATGTCCAATACCGTCGATAAGTCCGATAAGCCAAATTTTAGGTTTTAGTTACCAACTTTACCAAGTTTTTACTATTCGAGTTTACCAGAAAGTCCTTTATGAACATATTCAAATTTGGGCTCGGAAGCCCATTGGGCCCGCCTTGGCCCATTGAAGCCCAACTTACCCAAACGCTCGAAATTGCACCTTCTACAATTTCGCCAACGCCAATTCCTAATGTGACCACAACAGAGTAATCGGTTACTCTTATTTCCTTCCAAGGCTGACTTTTCGGTCACTTTTGATCGGTCACCTAGCACAGTTTCGATTTTTTTCGGCTTTTAGCCATCCTAGTCTATGATGGGGATACGTTACACACCTGTTAACTGTCGGAATCGCTGGAGAACCCACGAATGAAATCCTACAATCAACCACTAAATGTTAGTCTAAGATTCGGCCACATATAAGATCTTCTCCCACAAATCATAATCGGCCAACATGCCCGAACATTGAAATCTTACCCCTTATTGCCGATCAAAGACTAAATCTCGTTATCTTTCAAAACTCCTCGCTTGATAACCTCCTCTTGCTATTCCATGCGCAAAAGAAACAACCCATAATATTAGAATCTTACAAAAATATCGACATGCCCTCTATAGGTTTCGGTCTCCCCTTTAAGATATTTAATAGACAAAGATACGTAGTGAATAGATCACTTACCAATACCACCACTTGCAGAGTATCACTTCCACGCTTTTACTATCTCTGGTCTACTCTAAAACCACCACAGATCTAACGCTAGCACCACAAGAATATCTCTAAAGGTATTCGGCTTTAGAAGGGTTAGAAAGAGGTGCTTTCGGCTTTTGAGGAAGTGATATGGGCTCTAGTTGTTTTAATCAACAAAGCAGGTGGGATAAATCGACAACTAGAAGAGATAGAAGAATAGGGTTCGGCTAGCTAAAGAATCAAGAAGAAGGAGAATAAGAAGAAGAAGAAAGATAAGAAGATTTTGATCAATAGGTAACAAGGAGGTGTGGTTTCGGTTTTGAGAAGGCAAGATGAAAAGAAGATGAGAGTTGAAGAGAGAACAAGGGAGGTGTTTAGTTGAATGAAGATTCGGCTCAAGAGTGGGTTAAGGGTTCGGCTAATAGGTTGATGAGAGAACCAAAATGGCAAAATAAGAAAGGTACCTAGCACACTAGAGAAATAGACAAAGAAAGGGGAGCTTTACTTACCTAAGGAAAATCGGCACCAAATCATAAAAACTAAAAGAAGAATTCGGCACACATCAACACCTATTTGCCGAAAATGCTACCTAGGCACATTGCCGAATTTGCCTTCCCTCAAGAGTCCTTTGGCCGGCCATCAATTTGAAATTCAAAACCTCCCTGATTTGCTCCACAACCTCCTCCATGATTTACTCTTTGACCGATTCAAATCCCTTCCAAGCAGAGTTCAATTCGGCTTCAAACTCTTACCTACTCAAGCTTAAAAATAAAACACTACCTTGCAACCTCTGGCGCTTGAACCCTTGACCTCTAGGCTCATTTAGGCGCCACCTTTTAAGGAACCTAGTGGCGTCTCCCTTGCCACTTTACCACTGATTCATTTGTGCTACATTTCGCACACAATTCCTTAAAACACTTATTTCCACTGATCCCCTATTTCCCTAAGGCAAAAATTCAAAATTTTGCCGAGCTTCCAACCAACTCATGGGCCTTCCATAGGCCCATTAACACATCCCAAACATGCATCACACACCTAATTACCAACATTTAAACATTTTTAATAGACAATGATAAATCTAAGAAAACCCGAAAATTAGGGCGTTACATGATCAATGAATATTCAAGTCGCTCCATCCCCTATTTATAGTACATAAAAAACTTAGTTTGTTCGTATTTAAACTTTAGAAGATAATAAAAGATAAATGATTAGTGAATATTCATGTCACTCCATCCCCTATTTATAGTACATAAAAAACTTAGTTTGTTCCTATTTTAAACTTTAAAAGATAATAAAATATATAGTTTGAAATTAAATCTAACCAATATCATAATAATCCTAATAGTAATCCTAAAAATAAAATTTGAATTTAAATAAAGTCTTATGTTCATAAATCTCTTCTTTAAATTTTTTGCCCTACGTCTTGCACAATTTGCATTTTCGACACCACTTCTTCCCTATGTCACATGTGACTCGTTTTGTCTTTAAATTCATGTTTTTTTCCCTAAATTTCTTTTTGCCGCCAATTTAGTCCCTTTAAGATAAAAAACCATAAATGACCAAAATTAGTAGGATCGTACTCAAAATATATATGTAATTAACACATAACAGTATGTCATTTTAGAGTAGTATCATATTCCCCCTACTTAGCAATGCTTGCCCACAAGTATGGTTCCTATTCCACTGTGTAATTTAGATTTTACCATGAAAGAAATATCACTCCAAAGTTTTATAAAAATCAGGCATAATGCATATGAAAATAAAGAGAACCTTTAACTTACTTTAAGTAAAATCGAAAAGTACTACAACTTAAACACACAAAAATTAAATAGATTATTTCATGAAAGTTAGGTAATTTACTAAACTTACCAAGACATCCTATTTGTTTCATCCTTAGTCCCCAAATGCAGTTCTCTTTTTCCTTCATTTTATTTATTTATATTTTATTTTTATTTTTTAATGTTGAAGAATATATTTGCGCTTGAGACGTGAAGTGGAATGACAACCAAGCACCCCACCTCGGTTACTCAACCTAACATAGTTCTAATTTATTATATTATATATTTTTTGTTTAAGAATGTTTTGGCCTTTTTGATGAGAAGTGGAATGACAACCCCAGCATCCCATCCCGATTACTCAGCCCAATACACAATTAATTTTTTTGTTTAATTTCAATTAACAGAATTTTACCTAACACATCACACAACCTTTTTACCAAAGTAGGATGAAAACCCAAGCACCCTACCCTGGCTACTCAATTAGTCACGTTGCAAGCTTGTGCTCATAACCACAGAATCATCATATTTTTTTCTTTTTTTTGGGAAATGAAATTTAATTTTGGAGGACTATGAAAGGCAATCAAGTGTCAAAAATAAGTTTTGGCAACTACCTAACAATCATGAAAATAAATTTAGCATACATTCGTATTAAGTGTCCTCTTTGCATTTAGACTTAATCAATTTTACCATAAGAAAGATAAGATTAACTTCATTAATCATAATTATTTTAGCCTAATAGAAATAAAACTATGGAGATGAAATCAACATGTGCATGAAAAGGGGCAGAATATATGAAAAAAAATAAATATGGGTAAAAACAAACACAAGGCAACAACAACAGTAACATAAGAAAAAAAAACAGATAGAACAATAGGAATAATATGGAATGTCTCTCTCTACTTAAATCACATTCCCTTCAATGTGAAAAATAATATTAACAAATATGATGAAAAAGAAAAGGTTTAAAACACTCCCCATGTCATTTTCGTTACTATTTTCGCCATTCATTTTTTGTTTCCTCGATTCTCCTAGACGTAAGAAGAGAGATAAAATTTATTAACATGCAAGAAAATAAAGAAAATAAAATAGAAAATAAAATATATAAAAAATAAAAATAAAATTGAGTTGTCTCCCAACAAACGCTTGTTTAACGTAGTTAGCTTGACGCCTCAACTAGTATTGGGGCAATTCCAGCTGAATACTTTTGATCATATAAGCTTGGAAATTATCCTTTTGTACCACATCCAATATATTTGGGTTCAATCATCTTTGCGCCTCTTACTTTGGTTTCGTATTTTCCTCCAAGAAAATCTTATGTGTGCATGTCAAGGGGCTATTCCCTTTTAAGTCGGCAGTGGTCTCATCATTCTCCATAAATGTGCATTTGAGATGATTGGGAAGTGGTTTTAAATCCATATCTGGTGCCTACACAACAGAAGGTAGAAGTTTAGTGTTCATAGGAGCCAATAATTCATTAATAGATTTGTAAATAGATCTTGAATCAAAATTATCATCAAACAATGTTTCAAGTTTATTTTCATAAGGTGACTCAAAAGGTTCTTCTACTAATGAGTCAATTATGTCGACACGGTTCACATTCAAGATTTCATTCGGGTGACTAATAGCGTAATAAACGTTAAACTTCATGATCTCCCCATCAAACTTCATTGTGAGGGTTTCGCTACTCACGTCAATCTTAGTACTTGTGGTATTAAGGAAAGGTACCCCAAAAAGATGTTTGAAGACCCAGGAGCGTTATCCTCTTCCATTTTCACCACATAAAAGTCTGCAAAAAATATAAGTCTGTTGATTTTCATTAGTACATCCTCAACGACTCCTTTGGGATGCGCAATAAACCTATCTACTAATTGAATGACAACACTTATTTTCATTAAAAAACATATGTTAAGTTATTCATAAATGGAAAAAAGCATGACATTTATGGAGGCCTCTAAATCACACATAGCTTTTTTAATTCCTAAGGCCTATTTTGCATGGTATTGCAAAAATGCCTCTGTCTTTACATTTTACTGGCATCCTCTGCTACAACACCGCAGATACATTTTCACCGACACTTACTCTTTCATTTCTAGTTAATTTTTGCTTGTTAGAGCAAAGCTCCTTAAGGAACTTGGCATATCGCGAAATTGTTTGATGGGATCCAAAAATGGTATGTTGATCTCGACGTTTCTAAATGTTTTGAGGATCTCTTTTTCCTCCTTACCTCTCTAATGTTGGTTCAATCGTCCTGGAAACGGAGGTTGAATTTTGGGCAATGAAGGTTTTGTTTAGACCTATTCATCATTCTCATGCTTTTTCTAGGCAGAATCTTGATCAAGATTCCTGCCTGGATTTGGTTTTAGCTCTTTTCCACTTTGCAATGTCACTGCATTTGCGTGTTGTCTTGGGTTAGGTTTCATTTGTGTCAGTAGCTTTCCTTATGAGTTGATTTTCTCAATTAACTCGGTCAATTCTTTTATAGATTCCTCTGTTCTCTATTGAAAATCCTCTATTTTCTTTTGAATATCAACAGTTTATCGTTGTATTTACTGTTGGAAATCAAGCATATTAGCTACAAATTTATTTACCATGGTTTCTAAGGCGGTACTTGAATCTTGCATTTGTTTTGAAAATCGGTTTTAGTATGGCTGGTTATACCGTGGATTAGCCTCATAACTTAAGCTAGGGTAGTCTTTCCATCTTGGGTTATATGTATTTGCGTAAGGGTCATATCGCCATTAGGGCAGTTTAGGAAAGTCCACCACAACATCCAAATAGGCTAAACTATCATCCACAAACTAGGGTATGCATCAGTTGTATGTTCTGGTGTTGCACAAATTCCGCATAGTCAGACTGGTCCTGTTTTTACTGCAAAAAGAGAATTCATGATATTAGTAAGTTTTTCGACTTTATCTTCTAAAGTTGAAATACTTAGCTGATGAACCCTTCTAGTATGTTCAGGATTGGCTCAGAATTACTGAGTATTTGTAGCTGATCTAGTGATTGTGATGAAGTAATAAAATCTGATCGTACTTGGAAACTAACTAATATCACGATAAAATGCAAGTGCACCTATCGAATAGTAGTATAGTTAGTGGCAAGACCGGAATATCAAATCCAAGAAACTATGAGTACTAGTAATGACTTTCTTTCTATTATCTAGCCTAAAAATAAAGAGGGTTTGGTTGTAAACTAAACTAAACTAACTAAAGAAATGACAAAGAGTAAAGTGGGAGATTGCTTTTTGGGAAAGACTGATTGATTAAGGCAATACCTAGGGAAGAATCCACCTAGACTTCACTTGTTATCTAACTCTGAACCAGATGATTTCTTCATTTGATTTGATCCGTAGAGATCCCTAAATTATGTTAATACCTCCGTCGAGGATAAGAACAACTAATCCTAGGTTGATTAACTGAAATATCTTTCTAGTTAAAACCCCTAGTCTTGCATTAACTCGATCTATGGCTCCCCATATTTGATTTGACTCTAATCTGGTAGATTTTCGTCGTCCTATGTCTAGGATTGCAATCAACTCCGTTTAATTGTGTTGGATCTACTCATATGCAGGGACTTTTGCTCCTCCACATAGGCACATTCGACTTAAATCAATATCCCTGACATACCAATTTAAGAGTTAAAAACACAATAAAGAACAAATCAAATATTTATCACATAGCTCAGATAACAATAACAAGATCTATCTTAGGTTTCATCCCCTTAGGTATTTGGGGTTTTAGTTCATAATTATAAAAGTAAACATCTCAGAAGAAATAAAATAACAAAATAGAAGAAAACCCAAAACTCTTAAAACGATTGAAGGGAGATCCTCTGTCTTGATGTAGATCCTGGCTTTTGAGATGGATCAATCGGCTTCCCTTCGAGTAATTCCCTCTTTTAACTCCTCGTCTTGGTGGGAAAATAATGTCTCCTTGGGGGGAGAAAAGCATACCATTGAAGTTGCCTACTAGGGTCTTTATATAGAGTTTTGGAATGCCTTTCTTAGCCCCTAAGTAGCCTTTTCCGAGTGAAATTGAACTTCCTCACGATAGGGACACGCTCGTGTGCCACGCCCATGTGAATCGAGGCCCAGGTTGTGCTTGAGCCTGTTAAAGTGGCACGACCGTGTGGCGAACCTCCAGGCCATGTTGATTATTGAACTAGGCCTAATTTGCCCGTTTTTGGCCCGTTCCTTACTATTTTCTCTTCCCTAAGCTCTGAGTATAAAACATGAAATTAAAGGTTTAAGAGCATCAATTTGCACAAATCAAGGGGTAATTCATCCAGAAATTGGGTTAAGCATGGGGTAAAAATATGTACAATTTATCACATATCAAATACCCCCACACTTAAGCCTTTGCTTGTCCTCAAGCAAAATCTCAACTCACAATTAAGAATCATTCTACTCAACTTATAATCCTTATCAATAATGTTTCAAACTAATCCACAAGTAATCATATAGTGAAAATTCAACCAGAAGAATATTAAAGTTTCAAACACTCTAAGTTGGGAATTTTATCACAGAAACATAGGTTTTCTCCCTTCTCTTAAGTAATTACCTCTCAATCAAAATTAACAAGAGTTAACATCCTCACTAAAGATTCACTCGATCCACTCAAAGTGTTTAGGGTTCAAAAATTAAGCACTCTTTTAGTCAACTTGAAAAGTTATTACCATAAGCTTGCAGGAAAATCAAATCTCCACCACTATAGATTGATATGATACATTGATCAAAAGGTCTGTCAATGGTTGTAATGGGGCTTTGGTTAGGGGTGTTGTCATAAGCTGAAAGAGAGGGTTAGAATCGAGATTGAATTGAAAAATCATCTAGCTAGAAAAATCTCTATCACTGGACCATATTCCTAGAGCTAAGCCTTATGATGACATCGTTTTGGATGTGGAAGCTTGTAATAGAAATATGCAAAAATTATTGAACTATAACTGAAATATGAATTACAACTGAATTAACTGTATATACATTTTTTTTATTTTTTTTAGAACAAATCAAATACAATAAAGTGAATATTTACAAACTTTTACAAATTGAAAAAGAGAACAAAGCTAGATAATAATTCAACTCAAATCTCAACAAAAATAGGGATAAAAATAATTGAATGGGATTCAACAAAAAAATGGGTTATAGGTTAATATTAAAGGTAAGTCAAAGAATGGGTTGTTTGGCTCAATGGGGTTCACTAGGGGTTAATTTATGGAGGCAGGCTTTTTATGGAGTGAGTGGGTTAAACCTAGGTGCCTTTATTATTTCGGTATATCAAATCAATGATGTGGTCTGGACATGTATAATCGAAGCAAGTTCTAGAATAACAAATCAGTATTGACTCACTCAAAGCAACAATAAAAGTGAGCATGAAAGGATGTATGCTCAAAAGGCTCAAAAATCTCACCAGAATTATGGCTTTTTGATGTCAATCTAGCGAATTTCAAATCTTAAGATAACAGTTAATATTAAGGAAAATAACCTAGAAAAATTTAAATTCTCAAAAATTTCAACTTATCATGCTTGATTCCCTAATGTTTTAAAGTTTGAATAATCAAAGCATAAGCACCTATGTCTTAATTCTCAACATATCAATAAAAATCATAAATAAATCAGAATTAATTCCTAATAGGAGATTGAGACTCATGTAGAGAGTGAAAGTGAGAATTCGAAATTTTGAGAACAATGTAAAAAGTTAGTTGCAAAAATTTTCAAGGGTTTCAAAGAGAATGCAATGACTGAAAGTAAGTTCCCCCCACACTTAAGATGTACATTGCCCTCAATGTACAAAGATAACATTAGTAGCAAAAGAAGCATAATATCATAAGATAGGGAAAGAAGTGAAACTCCCTGAATTGGATGAATTTTGTGAGGTAGAGGTGGCTGTAGAGTGTTTGGGACAAAGGAAGGGTAGAGGTGAATACTCTGGTGGTGGTAGCGGTTGTTTGTCCACAGTTGCTATGCCAAGAGGGTATGTTTGTCAGTATTAGGTGGCTAAGGTTCCCATTAGATTTTGGATTTGAGCTATAGAGCTCTTTTGAAACTGCGAAAGCATTTATCAGTTTTAAGGAATTTGGATTAGTGAAGTGTACTCGTTAGGGAATAGCCGATATGAAATAATTGAAATAAAATAAACTAAGTTCTAAAAATACTAAAATTCAAATAATGAAAAAGATAAAATAAAATAAGATAGAAAATTAAAAAAAAAGAAAATAAAAAAGAAGATAAGAGGATTAGGAAGTTCTAATCCTCAGATGGTCCGCGAGGTGGGGATGGTGGTGAGATGTGTAAATGCTGACATATCTGCTGAAAAGTAGCATCGATGTTATCGAAGCGTTGAAAACACTACTGCTCCAATTGTGTAAGGCGCTCAGATATGTCAGCATATGAAGTTGCCGCATGAACTGGGCAGCGAGGGGGTGGTGGTTCAGTCAGTGCCTCCTCCTGCAGTGGGACATCATCAGTAATGTCCTCGGGATCCTCCTGCTCATGCACAACCGTATCGCACGGTCATGTCTTTGCTCATGGTGTCCATATGGCCTTAGGCACCCCCGTGGGAATGGTCGTGTGGCTCGAAGGACCTGCATTCAAAGGATTAGTTGATGTAGTAGAGAGCCTAAATAAAAGAATTTACTTAGTCAGTGCTCGGGTTGCCTCCCAAGAAGTGCTTGTTTATAGTCTAAGCTCAACTTTTCTCAAGCTTGTTCGATCATGGTGGCTTGAAGAGTTGATACTCTTCTATCCTACTTTCAATTTCATTAGCAATGTAAGTTTTGAGTCGAGTGTAATGTACCTTGAAAGTGCCGAGTGACTCATGTTTTATCTCGATTGTACCGTAGGGAAAGATTTTCATTACCGTGAAGTAAGGTGTATCACTTGTATGTTCTTTTGAATTCAAGAATCGAGGATCGTCTTCCTTTAAGGTTACCTTATCCCCTACCTTGATTTGATTTGTTGTTACCTGAGGGTCGTCTTGGTGATGCTTTGGGTTGGTGTGGCATATTTTAGGCTTTTCGTGATAGTTCAGCCACTCATCTCGTTACTCAATCTGAAGCATTTACTTTTCAGGTACGTCTCCCTTGGATGGACTTTTCTGTGGTTGGGTCACCTTTATGTGGAGTGTATCCTACATAGAAGGTTGGGTGGTAAGATTAGTGTTTTTACAAGGATTCAAAATAGTATCATCAATAGTCTTAAGTGAGTTTCGAGCTTGTAAAGTGACTTTGTCATCACCTACACGTAGTGTAAGCTCGCCTGTTCCTAATCAATTATTGTTCTAGCAGTTGCTAAAAAGGGTCGCCCTAGAATTAAGGGTACATTGCTATCCTCATCAATGTCTAAAACAACAAAGTCAATTGGGAATATAAATTTATCAATTTTGACAAGCACATCTTCAATTATTCCCTTTGGAAATCTAATGGTCTTATCAGCTAATTAGATGCTCATCTTAGTTTGTTTAGTTTTTCCAAGACCTTGTTGTTTAAACAATTTAAATGGCATGACATTTATACTAGCCCCTAAATCAACTAAAGCATTTTTGGTGTCTAAACTACCAAGTAAACAAGGAATAGTAAAACTCCCTGGATCTTTTAGTTTGTTGGGTAGCTTATTCTGTAAAATGGCTGCGCATACTGCATTCAGCTCCAAATGAGATTTCTCATCTAGCTTCCGCTTGTTTGTCAAGAGCTTTCTTAAAAACTTAACAGCATTTGGCATCTGCGACAGAGCTTCAATAAACGGTAAGTTGATATGTAATTTCTTTAAAAGTTTAAGAAACTTACCGAATTGCTCATCTGTACGGTCTTTCTTTAACGCATTTGGGTATGGGATACGAGGTTTATATTCTTTAATAGTTACTTCTTTGGAACTTACCTCATCCTTACCTTTACTTGCCACAGTCTCCTTACATGACTCTGAGTTGGTTTTGGCTAACCCTTTCTCATCTATTGTATCCACAGCATTGAGTTGCTCATTAAGGTTAGTCTCAGTGTTGCTTGGTAATCCACCTTGCGGTCTTTCAAAAATTAGCTTGGCAAGCTGGCCTATTTGAGTTTCGGGTCCTAGAATAGATGCTTGCTAATTCTTCAGTGCTTTTTCGATGTTTTGTGAATGGGCTTCTGATACGGCAATAAATTTTGTGAGCATTTCTTCAAGGTTCGGCTTTTTCTTTTGTTGGAATGGTGGCTGTTGAAATCCTGGAGGAGGTGGTTGTATTTGATTTCCTTGGTTGCTTTGTTCTCCCCATGAGAAGTTAGGGTGATTTCTCCAACCTGCATTGTAAGTGTTACTATGGTGGTTATTTTAAGATCTAGAATTGTTACCCATATAGTTGACTTGTTCGTTTTCCATGCCATATCTGTAGTTGGAGTAGTCCAGATTGTAACTGTTCCCTTGAATTGCGTCACATTGCATTACTTGGTGTGCCTATGTAGAACCAACAAAATTATCAATCTTTTTATTTAAAAGTTCCACCTGATTAGAAAGCATGGTTCCGACATCAATATTAAAAACTCCTACAGCTTTCTGTGGCTTTGTTCGCATGACTTGCCACTGATAGTTATTCAGTGACATCTTTTCTATAAATTCGTAGGCTGCTTTTGGTGTTTTGTTATTGATTGTTCCTCCGGCGGCTGCATCGATCATTTGTCTTGTTGAAGGATTCAAACCGTTGTGAAAGGTTTGAACTTGTAGCCATAGAGGTAACCCATGGTGAGGGCACCTTCTTAAGAGATCCTTGTATCTCTCCTATGCGTCGTAAAGTGTCTCTAAATCCATCTATACAAAAGAAGAGACATCATTCCTCAATTTAGTTGGTTTAGTTGGAAGAAAATACTTAAGTAAAAATTTCTCATTCATTTGTTCCCATGTAGTGATAGACCCTCGTGGTAAAGAATTTAACCACTGTTTAGCTTTGCTTCTCAAGGAGAACGGGAACAGCCTAAGACGAATGGCATCATCAGAAATGCCATTTACTTTGAATGTATCGCATAATTCCAAAAAGTTGGCTAGATGCGAGATAGGATCCTCATCCTGCAAACCATCAAACTGAACAAATTGTTGTATCATTTGAATAGTGTTAGGTTTTAGTTCAAAATTATTTGCAGCAATAGTAGGCCTAACAATACTAGATTCAGTGCCTACTAAATTAGGTCTAGTATAATCATACATAGTACGCGGAGTAGGATTTTGCTCAACAGGATTTGCGGTTACTATAGGAGGACGCGGAGTAGGATTTTGCTCAACAGGATTTGCGGTTACTATAGGAGGTAGCTGATTATCCTGATTTGCTTCCATCTCTTCGGTAGATTCTAGTTCTTCTTCTTGTCTTTGTTCTGGGTATTACAAGCTTCTTCTTATCTCTCGGCAAGTTCGACGAACTATCGCTTCTAAATTGTCGTCAAACAATAATGGTCCTCCTAGATTTCTTCTAGTTATAAACTAGAGATACCTAGAAGGGAAAAGGAAAATAAAATTAAAATAAATAAATAAAACAACTAAAAATAAAGGTTGAAAATAAATAAAAATAATAATGGCTAAAGTAATAGAAATCGAGTGTTCCTAATATCTTAGTTCCCCAGCAACGGTGCCAAAAACTTGATCTCGTGATTGTGATGAAGTAATAAAATCTGATTGTACCTGGAAAATAACTAATATCATGATAAAATGCAAGTGCACCTATCGAATAGTAGTATAGTTAGTGGCAAGACCGGAATATCAAATCCAAGGAACTATGAGTACTAGTAATGACTTTCTTTCTATTATCTAGCCTAAAAATAAAGAGGGTTTGGTTGTAAACTAAACTAAACTAACTAAAGAAACGACAAAGAGTAAAGTGGGAGATTGCTTTTTGGGAAAGACTGATTGATTAAGGCAATACCTAGGGAAGAATCCACCTAGACTTCACTTGTTATCTAACTCTGAACCAGATGATTTCTTCATTTGATTTGATCCGTAGAGATCCATAAATTATATTAATACCTCCATCGAGGATAAGAACAACTAATCCTAGGTTGATTAACTGAAATCTCTTTCTAGTTAAAACCCCTAGTCTTGCATTAACTCGATCTATGTCTCCCCATATTAGATTTGACTCTAATCTGGCAGATTTTTGTCGTCCTATGTCTAGGATTGCGATCAACTCCACCTAATTGTGTTGGATCTACTCCTATGCAGGGACTTTTGCTCCTCCACATAGGTACATTCGACTTAAATCAATATCCCGGACATACCAATTTAAGAGTTAAAAACACAATTAAGAACAAATCAAATATTTATCACATAGCTCAGATAACAATAACAAGATCTGTCTTAGGTTTTATCCCCTTAGGTATTTGCGATTTTAGTTCATAATTATAAAAGTAAACATATCAGAAGAAATAAAATAACAAAATATAAGAAAACCCAAAACTCCTGAAAGGATTGAAGGGAGATCCTCTGTCTTGATGTAGATCCTGGCTTTTGAGATGGATCAATTGGCTTCCCTTCGAGTAATTCCCTCTTTTAACTCCTCGTCTTGGCGGGAAAATAATGTCTCCTTGGGGGGAGAAAAGCACATCCTTGAAGTTGCCTCCTAGGGTCTTTATATAGAGTTTTGGAATGCCTTTTTTAGCCCCTAAGTAGCCTTTTCTGAGTGAAATTGAACTTCCTCACAACAGGGACACGCCCGTGTGCCACACCTGTGTGAATCAAGGCCCAAGCCGTGCTTGAGCCTGTTAAAGTGGCACGGCCGTGTGGCGAACCTCCAGGCCGTGTTGATTACTGAACTGGGCTTAATTTTCCTGTTTTTGGCCTATTCCTTGCTTTTTTCTCTTCCCTAAGCTCAGCTAAGTATAAAACATGAAATTAAAGGTTCAAGAGCATCAATTTACACAAATCAATGGGTAATTCATCCAAAAATTTGGTTAAGCATGGGGTAAAAATATGTATAATTTATCGCTTATCAGTCGCCATCCTGGATATCAAGTCCCTTGCCTATTGGGGGGTCAGGTTGACCAATGCCCCTCCACTGGTGGCATCTATCATATTCATTTTCATGGGTTTCAAGCCCTCATAGAAGTATTAGAGAAGAGATTGTTCTGTTATCCCATGTTGTTGGCAACTTGTGCACAACTTCTTAAATTACTTCTAATAGTCGTAAAGTGACTCCACTTCCTTTTACGTTATCCCAACAATCTCCCTACTTAATTCAGCTACGAGTGAAGCTGGAAAAATTTGGTGAGAAACAAATGGGAAAGATCAGCCCATGTAGTGATAGATCTACGAGATAAATAAAATAATTATTCCCTAGTAGAGTCTGCTAGGGAAAAAGAGAAAGCACGTAATTTGAATTGATCCCCAGTTACGCCCTGATGTTTCATACTAAGACAAACTATATGAAACTCTGTTAGATGTTTGTGTGGATTTCCATTTTGTAATCCATGAAAAGTCGGTAGCAACTAGATTAATCCTGACTTAAGTTCAAAATCAGTACCCATAGTCAGATATGCAATACATAACGACTATTGATCTGTAGGGGCTTTGGCTATTTGCTAAATCATTTGAGCCATAGGTGGTTGTGCTGGATTTGGGTTTACGTTAACCCTAGCATTAGGCACTTCTTCTAGTGGATCGACTCCTATTCTTTTGTTCTCTATTATTTTAAGTAGGGTTTTTGTTAACCCTAGACTCAACTTCATAGCCTACTTCTATTTTTGGCTGTGGGTTACTTCAAGTTCCTACCACCTTTGACTGCTTTTTTCGTAGCTTCATTTCTTTGTGATTATCTCTGACAGTCTTTTCTATTTCTGAACTAAATGTAAGATTTCCTAGAGTAGATGCAGTCATAAGAAAAAGAAACAAGATTTGTACGTTACCGGTCCCCAGCAACAACGCCAAAATTTGATGTGTCATTGAAAGCACAAAAAATAACTTATCCTTAAGAAATAACGAAAATAATAGTATAAGGGAAGTAGAGTCAAATCCTTAGAGACTGGATCACTACAACTTCTTGTTCCTCGAAATCCTAGGTACAGTCGTGCCCAAGAAAAACGTCTGACCTAGAAAAAATAGAATTAAAAATATGGAGTTGAAATTGAATAAATTGAAATTGCAATTGTAAAAAGAAACAGACTTAAGGGAAGGGTTTTTCGATATGAGGGATTCTAGCCTTTGGTTATCTCGATCCTCCTTGGATTCAATCATAGGCTTTTAGGTGATCCTTCTCATGACCGAATAAACCAGTTATAGTGGAAGAAGACACTTACGATAACTAGTTCCACTTAGGTTTTAGCCTTACGATTTAGAGGAACCTAACTCTAGCCAACCGTCACTTTTGTGGGACCGGCTTACACTAGATCATCATTTCTTAATGGCAAATGCCACACATTTCATCTCTTGGGCTCGACAACCACTGGCGCAGTAAGTTAGTGAACCAACTATGCAACCTTCCCAAAACATACATAGCGGCCACCTTTGCACAAGATGAAACGATTACTTTTAGAAGGATATGGACGTAAGCGCCAGTCTCGTAATGCGAATAAATGATGAATACTCGATGATAAGGGTTAAGTACGGGATCTAAGCCTCATAAACGTTTTTGGAGGAGTCTTGATAAGCTTTGGCTAGATAAGTTTAGTGGCTCATGCTTTTCGAGAAAAAAAAAACACAAGTTTAATGGAATGGAATTTTATTGGAAAATAAAAGGAACAAAAAGGCTAAGAGCCTTAGGGGGAACGAGTTTTTTTTATAGAAATGATAAGTGAATATTCATGTCACTCCATCCCCTATTTATAGTACATAACAAACCTAGTTTGTTCCTATTTAAACTCTAGAAGATAATAAAACATATAGTTTGAATAAATCTAAACAATATCATAATAATCCTAAAAATAAAATTCAAATTTAAATAAAGTCTTATATTCATAAATCTCTTTTTTTGAATTTTTTGCCCTAAGTCTTTCACACTTTGCATTTTTGGAACCACTTCTTCCCTGTTTCATGTGCTGACTCATTTTGTTTTTAAATTCACACTTTTTCCCTAAAATTTCCTCTTTCTATCAATTTAGTCCCTATAAGATAAAAAACCATAAACAACTATATTAGTAGGATCGTACTCAAAATATATATGTAATTAACACATAAAAGTATGTTATTTTAAAGTATTATCAAGGCTAGTCGTGAAGGTGTATTCTAAAATGTTTATGGTAGATTTTTCGAAAACTTTTGCTCCGGTTGCCAGTATGGATATTGTACTAATGTTATTGGCCCTTACTGCACAAAAATATTAGGTTGTACGTCAAATGGATGTCAAATCAAGATTTTTGAATGGGTGCTTGGATAAGCAATATTCATTGAACAACCACAAGGCTTTGCTATTCAAGGAAAAGAAGAAAAGGTGTATCGGTTGAAAAAGGCATTGTATAGCTTAAAATAGGCTCCAAGATCTTGGTATAGTAGAATTGATGCATGTTGAAACCATTTTAAAGTTTTTGGAAAAACGGGGTCGACTTTTAAAAAATGAAAATGGGAGTCGCCACCAATCTTTTTAGGTGTGATTGGATCACCTTATAAAACATTTTGGTCTACGATTTTTAGAAAACAGGTTCGGGAGTCGGTTACGTACGAGGAAGGATTAGCACCCTCGTAACGCCCAAAATTGGTACCAAATGATTAGTTTTCTGTCCTCATGTCGAAACTTTGAAAAGATTTAAAAGTATGGTCCTTTTTAGAATCTGAACAATTTGAGTTTAAAATTTGAGATTCTTTTGATTCCGAAAGAATATAAACATCACATCCAGCACGTTAGGACACAATGTTTCTAAATTCTCGTAACTAAAATCATCTCGTGATTTACAAAATTTATGTAAAAGGATATTTTAGGTATTTAGACAAACGATAAATCGCAACCTAGCACGTTAGGGCACTATTTCCCGAATTTCTAACACAAAAACATTGCCTTGTTTTGAAAATACTTTTGGATTAAATGAAAAAGATGTTTTTTAAAATAGTTATCAAGCAGAAATATGACATTAATATATGGCAAGATATAACTACTGAACAATATAAATTACAATATATATATATATATATGCTAACATTTCATGCAAATTTAAACAATTTTGAACAACATAAAATAATAGATTGTAAAAATAATTATATTTAAACAAAAATGAACAAACCCATAATTCGAAGAGATAAATAAAAAATAAGTAAATTATAACATTTCTAAAACGAAAAGTATATAAACTAGAAAATTTAAAAGGGGTAAAATGTCAAAGAAAACGAATGAGGTATTTAAAAACAACAAATAAATATTGTGATAAAAAATAACAATTTTTAAGAAAGGTTAATACATATATATTTACAAGGATTTAATACACATTTTTTCTAAGAATGATTTATAACATATACATATATTTATAAAAAACAACTTTATATTTATAATAATTTATTTTAAAATATCGTACTATATATTAAAAGTAAAATAATACATAATATTTAATAATACTAATTTTAAAACAATACATAATATCGAACAATAAAAATTTAAAATAATAAATGGTAATAATATACAAATTTTAATACAATAAATAATATATGGAAGTAATGATATAATAAAATATATATAATAAAAATAATTTTATATAATAATATATGAAAATAATTGTATAAAATAATGTATATAAAAAAACAATTTCATGTATATAAAAGCTTAGTATGATATAAATAATATATATAAAGTATTAAAACAAATAAATAACGATCTAAAATTACATAAAAAGGAAAAAAATAATAGAAAATGACTAAATTTAAAGTTTAATAAAACCCTGGGAAAAATTAGGGAGGAAAAAAAATGAATTTGGGCCCTTATTGGAACGCGCATTAAAAGAGAGGGACCCACGGGGTAAATTGACCCTAATCCCAAAACGACGCTGTTCCAATTTTTGCTTTTAAATTGGCTCAAGGACTGAATTGAGACCAAAACAAACTTTCGGGGTTAAATTAAAAATAAAAGAAAATTTAATTTGGATGAAATCATAAACAGCAAAATTGCGGAAGGGCCTATAGGGGAATTATCCCCTTTTACAAAAACACGTGGATCTTCCCCGGGTAATTGGGTCAACGCGCGGGTCAGGCCTTGAAATGAAGTTGTTTTGTGCTTATTGAATTAAGCCAAAACGGCGTCGTTTTAGTAAGGCTATATAAGCCTAATTTAAGCCTAAAATTCATTTTTTAGAGTCTGTTTTTTAAAAAAACTTAGAAAGCTTTCCAAAAAAGGTCTGCCCTTCGAGTTCCGGCGCCGATTTGGCCAAGCTCTGGTCATCGGGCTACACGCGCCCACGCACCATTGTCGATTTCGCCGTATATGGCAGCCGGAAGCTGAAAAGCTTCAATTTTTAGCGCAAATCTGAAGGTAACCTTCCCGTCTTTATTATTTTTTTTACATAATATTTGATGTAAATATAAAAAAAAAACAAATAACAAATTCCTTCAAATGTTTCTGTTTCGAATGAAAATAAAAAAAAAGCGTATAAAATAATAGAAAATCACCTTTTTTTTAAAAAAAGAACTATAACTTTATTGCTTGAATCTGTGTTTTTTCGTTTTGTATCCGTAGCTTTACATCGTTCTTACTCGGGCCTTTTATAGCCACTGTAATATTACAAGTTGGTTAAAAAACAAATCTCTTGATTTCTTTCCATGCTTTTTGTTTCCTTGCTGCTGTTTTCTTTCCTTTTTTTGCAGGTGAATGTGAAAATTACGGCAGTGGCAATGGAGGCTGCGCATGGAGCTTGCGGCGCAAAGAGAGGGCTAGGGTTTCTAACCTTAGCTGAAAATTAAGTTTTGGGCCTCTTGGGCCTTCGGGGTTTTTTAAAAATTTAGGCTGTCGTTTATTAGGTCTGTCATAGGCCTGGGGTAATTGGGCAGCGGTTGTAAGTGGGGTCTAGGTAGTGTTTGGTTATTGGGCTATTTAGGTGTAATGCGTATTTAGGTTTAGTTTTAATTTTGGTTTAGGCTAATTGGGTCACGGGTACATAGGGCCTGTAATTTTGGGTTGTACAAGGACTATGGACATTTAATTTTATTTCTCTTATTTCTGATTTTGCATGATTTTAGGTCGGGCAAAAATGGGGTGTTACAATGCATATTTTCTTAACTTAGATTTTGAAAAATGCCTAAGTGAGTTTAATTTGTATATCAAGAAAAATTGTGATGAATTACTTGTGGGGTCTCTTTATATTGATGACCTACTTATAACAGGAAGTAGACTGGAGCTGGTAAACAAATTCAAAGAGGAGATGAAATAAGTCTTTGAAATGACAGATCCTGGAGAAATGACATTTGTTCTTAGTATGCAGGTACAAAAAAAGAAAAATGAAAATTTTGTTATGAACTTGATTTAAAAATATTTAAAGGAAATGTAGGAATTGAATGATTCTTGCTCCATAAGATTGTGGATAAACATGATTTTTTAGAAAAAAAAAGTTAATTATTGGGATTTTGTAAAATTAAAGGTTTAGATTTGTAATTGGGAATTATATTTGATGTTATGATGTGAAAATCAAAGATTTAATTGAGATTAATTGAAGTAGTTAGGAGATTTAAGTTATGCAAGGTGAGCTCGCCAAATTTAGGAGAGTGGCAAGTTGCTAAGTTGTAGGTAGTTGCTCTATCTGTGTAGAACGCTAAGTAAGCTATGTGTTTTTATATTCTATGTGAAGCCTCTGATCATGGTGAAGGTTCCTCGTCAAGCAAGGACAAAGGAAAACATAAGGTGGTTTAGGTTCAGTTGAATCAACAAGTCAATAGGTGAGTGATCTCGCATAACTCACTTAAACACTAGTTCACATGTTCAAGAGAGTCTAGGTAAGGCATTTGAACCCTCCTATATTCTATGCGAGCCCTGTTATATTTATGTGAGCCCCTTAAAATACATGTGAACCTGCTAAAATCTTATGCAAACTTTATTATAAGGTAGATGTGAACCCTATCCCTCTATGCATGCGATCCTATTCATTCATGCAAGTCTATGTATCTGAGCGAGCCTTGTAATGCATGACAATTAAATTGTATGTGTAGTGTGAACCCTAGTGATATGCGAGCCTGTATATTGTGCGAGCCCTCATATGGTGCATGTGAACCCTACTTTTAAATGTTTTATGCAAGACTAAAAGTACTACGTGAGACTGTATGCATGTGCGGACTTATGTGAAATATGTGAGCCATGCCATAATGTGAACCCATGTTATTGCAAGCCTATTTGTATTGCGAGGCTTGTAGAAATGCGAGCTCTACTATATGCGAACTATGCTGTTATGCGAATTGTCATGTGCGAGCTCTGCAGTGTTGTGAGCCCTATTGTATTTGTGCATTGTGAATGTGATAAAAATGATATGCTGGCATTGTGAACACTTGAAACCATTAGATATCATTGGCATGTCATAGGATTGTGAGTACTCACCCTCTTAACTATGTGTTAGGGCATTGTGGTCCAGAGATAGTGTTAGAGAGATAAGAGAATGTCGAGTATAGCTCCATTCATCGTAGATAGCACAAACTATCTTGGAGAGTGTGAGCATTCGTGCTACATTTATTGGAGATAGTGTACGACTCTTTGAGTCATTTGGAGTGTTTGGCTTTCCACTTATCCAATGTGTATATAATATGATTATGTTTCACATTCACAAATTGTCAATATATCATCATAGTTTGTATAAATAATGTGTGATATGCGATTTGTTTCAACATGTCTATTTGCTAGCATGTATGTTATGTTTATTTGTGATGTATGCTTGAACACTCACTGAGCTTCAATAAGCTTACTCTCCTTACATATACTTTGCAGAGAAGTAGCTCATGAGACTAATGGTGCAGTGTGACAACTCTTTGATCCATCTTAAGGCAAACCCTTCCGAGTATGTGACGTGTTTTCAACCCTAAGGTGGAAGGTAATATGGGACTATCCTACGAGATTAGAATTAGACTAAACTTTAAAGTAAGTTTTTATGGGTTGTAAATAGACATTATGGACTGTTAAATTTTGGATTTTGGGATTTTATAATTGTGTGTTGAGTGCTTGATTTGTTGACTTTATACATGATGAATGTTATTGGTTGTGAACTAAAGAGCTTATGCGGCCAAGGGAGATTTTCAAATATTAGGGTACATTTCTATACCCCCTCATTGATTGAATTAAAGTTATAATTTAGGATGCATGAAATAAAAATCATAATTTGTAAAATAACATCTACGAGCCAACAAAGTGTAGTGTGAGCTAGGGATCGTAAAGTGATAGGACCTCGTTAAAATGTAGAGTTCGCCTTTAAGAGTAAGCTCGCCAACTCCAATTTCATTATTCACCAAGTGAAGGGTTCGCCCAAAAGGAAACCATGATCTTGCCATAGGAATGGTTACCTATAGAGTGTTCACCTAGTAGGGTAGTTCGCCAAATTGGTTTAGTTCTCCTATATATAGTGCTTGCCACCAAATTAAGTGTGCTAGAATGTTGAGTATGACTCCTATTTCAGTCAAATTTGAGAAATAATCTTTCCGTTAAACTTTGTTTATTTGTTTCAATCAAACTTTGATTAGTCTAGATTATTTTATTATTATTTGACCAATGAATTTAGCCTATAAATAGGCTCTTTTACAACATTAGAAAATACACCCATTAGAGATTAGAACTCATAACACATTAAGAGAATTTTATGTTTATGTTTTGAGGGTTTTTTAGTTTCGGGTTTTCGGGGTTTAGTTTTTATCTCCATTTTTGTACTTTTCATTCTTTTGCCATTATAGTAAAATTATCTTTGCTCGTGGTTTTTTTATCATCTTTGGA
The DNA here is from genome assembly GCA_020496765.1 of Gossypium stocksii. Classification (NCBI taxonomy): domain Eukaryota; kingdom Viridiplantae; phylum Streptophyta; class Magnoliopsida; order Malvales; family Malvaceae; genus Gossypium; species Gossypium stocksii. The sequence continues at coordinate 5,436,925 of CM035625.1, forward strand.
GGGGTTTTTCCACGTCAAATTTGTGTGTTCAGTTTCTCAATTTATTCAGCTATTTTTTCTTGTTGCTTAATTGGGCCGATCTTAACATAAAACCATGTGTTTGCTAGGGTAGGTTAGCACGCTGAAGTTCATAGGTTCATTGAGAGAGTAAGTTTGCTAGACAAAAGTGAGTTATCCAATTAAAAGGGTTCATAAGTGTGTCATCTACTTGAGTAGTCTATTAAATAAAAAGGGGAGATGTGAGTCTAGTTTGCCAGCGACAAGTGTTCGCAGTGCCAGAATCGAGCTAGGTGTCGTGGGTAGGTCACGGGCTAGTGCTTGCCAAGCGCCTGCGAGCTGCTTGGGGGTTCTAGATAAGGGTCGCCGCGAGGTGGGTTCACAGGGATCTAAAGCTTGAAATTAATGTGCTTTGCCTTTGATGGTGTGTTTAAAGAAGCATGTGTGTAGGATTATTTTTATAATGATTTACGTTGCAAATGTGTGGTGTGCATGGTTGGCCAGTTTGTTTCATGATGTTTTAATAAAGAGTCACTTTGGTGACTAATATAACATTTGAAATTTGGGCCAGATAGTCCTGATTGAGTTTGGGGTGCCACAATAATTTTATGAAATATCAAGGCACTCTAATTAGGTTAGGTTTCCTAAAGGAGGTAACTCACCGGATAAACCACTAGACAAGTCAAGGTACTTCAATGCGAACAGATCACTTATTTGATGCTGGATATTTCCACGAAATTGACTAGCACTAAGATCAAGAAGGGCAACATTTGGAAAAATCTATCGTTGACCTCGATAATGAACTCATAATATCAGTTAATTTCGAAGATGCTTCCAGCATTGTTGCATGATATGCTTGGCCACTTGTAACGTTGTGAAGCATTGTTGCTCTAGGTACTCCATCACCCACTTTCTACCACATCTATCGCTTCGGAGTCCAATGGCGACAGTCGTCTATTGACACAATTGCAACAAAGGAAATTTGAAGGATGGTGGCCTACAGTATCCCTAGAATAAGGGAAATGGTTAAGGATGACGCCATGTTTAATTAGCTAAGCTTTTTCACCTGTTTTCCAATTTTTATTTTAGTTTTAGAATTTGGATGTTAGGTTTTTAATAGATTTAATTTGATTTTGGTTATTCCAAAGGTCTCTCAATTTTAGAATTCTTCAATTTTCTACATTTTAATTTTAAAATCTTAGAATTTTAAGTTTAACTCTGCTTCAGTTTTAGAATTTTAGATTTTTTTTAGTTAACTTTAGACGATAATTGTAGAATTTCGAATTTCATTTAGTATTAGCAATTTGGATTTTTTTTTTCATTTAGATTAGGTTTATTCTAAGTCAATATTAGTGTCGAAATCGTTTTTTTTAAAGGGTCGACTTTTTATTTAAAAACGAAAAACGGGAGTCGCCACTAATCCTTTTTATTAGGTGTGATCGGATCACCTTGTAATTTAATCATTTTAATAAAAGTCTAAATTTATCAAAACAATAATTTTTGGTCTTCGAAATTCAGGAAATGGGTTCGGGAGTCGGTTATGTACGTGGAAAGATTAGCACCCTTATAACGCCCAAAATTGGTACCTAATTGATTAATTAATGTCTTAGTGTCGAAAGTTGAAAACTTGAAAAGTGTTTAAAATACGATCCCTCTTTGTATTAATGTTAATTTTACTTAAAAAATTGCTTGAGTAAACCGAAACATATGTTAAATACCCTCTCATTTCGAGATAATGAAATGTCACATCCAGTAAGTTAGGACACAACACCTCGAATCCTTGAGGATAAACCTGCCTTTTATTTAAAAACTCATGTATTTTAATCTTAAAAGGATATTTGATTATTTAGGTTAAACGAGAAAAATCGAAACCCAGTAAGTTAGGGCACGATTTCTCAAATTTCTAAATACGAAATATTGCCTTTCCAAATACGAAATATTGCCTTTATTTTCAAAATTTTCCTTTTTTTACGAATTTAGGTAAAAATTAATAAAATATTTAAAATAATATACGAATAACATGTCGCATTAATAAATGACAATAATGAATATACTAATGAAACAATTTACGAGAGTCACATAATATACGCTATTTTAACATCAATATGACAACCAAGGAAAAATAAAATAAATAATAACAATGATAATAATTATAAAATATGCATATAGGCAATGCCAAAATTTAAAAACAATAAGAATAAGGGCATTAATGGATAAATACATAAACAAATATTGATGAAAATAGTTTATAAATATTTGAAAATAAGGGACCAAATTAAAACGTAAATGAAATTAAGGGTACAATTTGTAATAAAGTACATAAATAAATAATAATAGATAAAATAATATAATAATAGTGAAAAAAATTAAAATAAAAAAAAGAAAAACCAATAGATGTATAAATATAAATAAATAAATATTACAAAGAAAAATAAAATACAAAAGATCAAAAGTAAGGGACTAAATTAGAATCTAAACAAAATTTAAAGTAAAAATCATAATAAAATAAACAAATTAAACAATAAAGTAAAGTAAAGGATTAAAATCAAATGTGCAAAAAAAGCAGGGACTAAATAGGAAATAAACCCCATATCTAGGACACGTGTCCTTTCCCCTATAGATCAGTGAACTTGGGATTAGATTGAAGCACATGAAAATCATGTTGTCAAATTAAAAAAAGAAGAAGAAGAAGAAGAAGAAGAAATAAGACTAAATAGCAATAGGCCATAAAAGTGGAAGGGGCTAGCAAGAAAATATCCCATTTTCCAAAGAAACACGCAGATCCTAACTGTTCGGGTCGGTTCGATCCGATTAGCATCAAAACAACACCGTTTTGGTGTCTGATCTTTAATCCCAAAACGATGACATTTCTTATGGCTATATAAGTTAGTTTTTTTTGACAAAAAATCATTCACCCCCTTTAAAAAAAAAAAAAAAAACTTTCCCATTTTCTCTTAAAAAAACCTTAGGCCGACCACAGCTCCGGTGGCTCGTCACCGTGCCAGCCGGCGGCCACCGGTAACAGCGCCACCTTCCACGGTTGCTGGAGAACCCAAAATTTCTACTTTCGGCCCTTTTTTAACCCTCTATTCCAAAATAAAAAGAAAAAACAAAAACTTTCATTTTCTTTCAAAACCGTCGCGCCGCACCTTAATAAATTCTAGGTTTCCGACCCCAGAGAAGAAATTCATCCACCATGGAATGTGAATCAAAGCAGGTAAAAAAAAAAGGATTGTACTTTTTATTTATTTTTGTTTTTTGAAAATAAGATGAAAAAGAAGAAAAATCTTTGTTCTTTTTGTCCATTCAAAATTTTTTGTGTATTTCTCCGTCTAAGAAATAACAATCGATTTTTGTGTGACTTTATAGCCTATTTGTTACAATATTTTTTTTGTTTTTTTAAGCTTTTGTTTGCTTTCTGCCATTATTATTGTTGCCATTTTTGCTGTTTCTCTACAGGTTAGGCATGGCCAACAGAAGGAGACGCTCCCGAGGCATCAAGGGTGACGTAGCAAAAGAGTGATTAGGGTTTTCTGTTTGAAAAATGTTTTTTAGGCCCTTGGTGGTTTTGGGCCTGGTCAGAATTAGGTTTAGGTTTGGGTTCATTTTTTTGGTAAATTAGACTTAGACTGTTTTGGTTTTTTTATTGGGCCCGAGCAAATTTGAGCCTCTACCATTAGAATTTCAAAACTTTAAATACTAAGCTTCGTAAGATTATCTTACAATAGATGTGGTAGGGGTGTTTTAACTTTTCCTACAAATAACTATACTCTCGAACCCAGATCTGATAATGAGATCGAGCATTAGTTTTCAGACTTTAACTTAGAATTATCTTAAGATTAGTCTAAGAACTTTGGGCGATAGGTGACTATCCGACTACTTGAGGTTTTTTAGGTTTTCGTGTCTATCTTGTTAGGTTCATCCCTAACATGTTATCACAGCTTGACAATTTCATTGAGGACTCTAGTTTCGAGAGTAGATCTACTTTAGAGCTTGGCTTTATGGTTTTTTTGTTGTAAGTTGTATATGTGGCTTCATTAATCAATTTATTTGAATATTTCTTTTTGTTACTTGCGATTATATTTGCTGTAAATTGTCATTCACTTTGCGCATAAATTTGATCCTATACCCTGATCCGTCCTATTAGGAAGAGTGATCTCGAGCTTCGTGTGGTTAGTTCCACTGCATAAGTTGTTTATTTAAATCGATATTAAATATCAGTTTTTTTTATTTATTTCTTGAAGTGTTTATGTGTCCATGTGTATAATTAATTAAAAGTCAAATATATAATGTTGAATAGTTCAATTTTTTTTTTAAAATCAATAGTAAAAAACTTATATTGCAATGTTGTTTAAATTAGATTGGATTAGCAGGTTGGATTGAGAATTAATCGAAATATTGATCTAGAGAAGGTTGAAAAATCAGTTGATCAACAAACTAGGGTAAAAACAATTGAACTGATTGAATCCTATTTTATAATTATTAATATTTTTATGATTTATTTAATAATTTATTTGAATTGAACCGAACATGCTAAAAACCGGTGACTTCATTGGTTTGACCAGTGATTAATATATTATTTAACTTGAATTGTAAGCTTTTTTTTAAATTATGTATTAAGATATTCCAACTTAAAACAACCAAACTTATTTAAGCTAAATCCAAGTAGTTTACAACTCTAGTATTTAATATTACTAGCTTCTAGTGTTACAGGTATTATGTATGATTTTGTGCATTTAATATTTAATTAGTTTTTTAAATATTTTATTTTTAATTGCATTAATTAATATAAAATAATATTTCTTATTTGAATATTGAAAATAATTAAAATATGTTAACTTACTATAAATATATATATCATATATAATATAATTAACACAATTTTTGTTTATGTCAAATGTTTTTTAATTAAGAATTGTAAATCATATTTATAATTATATTTATTACAACTTTCTTTTCCTTATATTTATGCTTAGAGTTCTATTCAAGTTATTATGAAATTAACACATTTTTTAACTAAAAATTGTAATTTAAATTCTAATTATTTTAAATGTGTAGTTATTGCAACTTCTAGGTATAATTATCACAACTAGAGGTGCTCATAGGTCAGGTCGAGCCAGGTCTAAGCATGATATTAACATACTTTATGCTTGTCCAAGTCTAGTCTGGTTTGGTCTCTAAAATATTTTGAGCCTAAAATTTTGCCGAAACCCACTCATATTTGTAAAAGACTAACCCAAGCCCATTTTAGGTCTGCCTATATTATTTTTTTTATTTTTTTAAATATTTATTTTATTTTAAAATTTAATAATTTTATTCATTCTTTATTTATTGAAATTTTTTATATAGTAATCTTAACATTATTTTAATATTTACATTAGAGTAGGATTATATAATTAGTATAAGTTTATTTTTTTATGTATTCTAAATTACATAATATATAATATTATAAATAGCAACTTCTATTTTATTATAATTTTTAATTAATAATTCTAATTTTAATATTATAATTACTTTTAAATGTAAATTTAATAATATAATGAAAAATAAGGAATATTCTTTTATAGATTGCAAATTAAATGTTGGTTCTTTAAATCAGCGAACTGCAAGGAATTAGCTGGTCAAGCAGATGTGGATGGTTTTATGGTTGGTGGAGCTTCTTTGAAGGTTAGTAATTTTCTTTCTGTGCTTGTGCCACTAGTGATGCATTTTCTTCAGATTGTGCCCGACTATGCTTAAGTTAATAATTTTTTGTTTTTACTTCTCTTGATCACCTGAGCTGATTGATATGATTTAGTTAAAGTTTAAGATCAACAAGGAGCTGGTAATGCATAGTTAAAACTCAAGGAGCTTTGTTTTCAGATAACTCATTAATCCATAAAATTAGCATGTACAACTATACTCAACTTATATTCAAATAACTCATTTTACAATAATTCATCAAGATTAAACAATATATACATGCTATAATAACTTATAAGATTAATTTATATATTCACATGCATTTAGAAGTTAAATGATAATGACCCAAAGCACAATTACATACAAAATTTACTATGAGAACATACTAATATTTTCATGAAACTTAGTTCAATTTATTTAGCATATTATTCACATGTTTATGCATTCATCTCACATCATATTATCACAACATATAAAATCACATTTAAACGATAATTTGATATTTGAGGCTATGAAACATAAAAGTGGGATCTATCACTATACATCGGATACTAGGATCTTCAATACACCAATTGACTCATAGAGTCAAACATATCCCAAAACGTGAAGCATAAAGCTAACACTCTCCAACACGCCAAACATGTCCCGTTGAATAGAGCTTAGCTCACATTCCCTTATCTTTCTAATCTGTCCTAGGACCTCAATGTCCAAAAACACAATACATATAGGTGAGTACCCACAATCCTATAGCAAGTCAAATATATCCAATAATTTTAAGAAATCATAAAGCTAAAATATCCACAATTATACAATTTTAATTACTGATCTAATGCACATCATCTCTGTTAATATTCATTAGTTCACTTCACAGTCTCTTACACATTACACAGTTATAGCTGTGATTATATTTGTTGTAAATTGTCATTCACTTTGCACATGAATTTGATTCTATACCTTGATCTGTCCTATTAGGAAGAGTGATCTCGGGCTTTCACGTGATCATTTCGACTGCATAAGTTGTTTATTTAAATCGATATTAAATACATCATTTTTTTTATTTATTTCTTGAAGCGTTTATATGTTTATGTATGTAATTAATTAAAAGAAAAATATATAATATTCAATAGTTCAAAGTGTTTATTTTTTTAAATCAACCATAAAAAAATTATAATGCAATGTTTATTTAAATCAAATCGAACTAACTGATTTGCCTGGAATTTAATTGAGATATCGATTTAAAGAAGGTAAAAAATTATTTGATTTGCGAACTGGGCTAAAAGCAATTGAACCGATTGAATTCTATTTTATAATTATTAATATTTTTATAATTTTTTAATAATTTATTTAATTTGAACCGAACAAGTTAAAACCCGATGACCTGATTAGTTCGATAACTTATCTAATACAAAAAATATTGATATAATATTCAACTTGAATTGTAAGCTTTTTGAAATTATGTATTAAGATATTCCAATTTAATTTGGATTCTTCAACTTAAAGATAACTGAACTTATTTAAGGTAAACCCAATTAGTTTACAACTCTAGTATTTAATATTAGTAGCTTCTAATGTCACATGTACTGTGTGTGATTTTGCGCATTTAATATTTAATTAGTTTTTAAAATATTTTATTTTATTTTTGAACTCAAAAGCCAGCCTCTTTATTAAAGAATGGAACAAAGAAAAACAATTAAAAGAACCAACAGTTACAAGGAAAACACTAAAAATAATCTCTCAGTCGTGGGATTCCAACCGGCAGTTGCTCAAACAAGATCATTAACAATACTGAATAGAGAGCAACCAAACAAGAAATGGAGTCATCAGAAAGCAAATCCTCACAACCCTCCGAAGAAAACCAACAGTTCTATGGAGGTTCATGAAGACGACAGTCTTCCGCAATCGCTGCTTCTACCAACTCTGAAGCATCTTCGATCCAGTAGCCATCCTTGCCTCGACTTAATCCCTCTTGCACCATTGCATGTGCTGTTTTGTTCCCGGATCTGACAATGAAGTGGAAGGTGTAGGCCTGAAACTCCTTCACTATCTCCTTTGTGGACCATGTAAGAGCACTTATATCTGAAAAATCCTGTTCATGGTTATTAATCTTCCTAATAACAGAACTTGAATCTCCCTCGACTATTATTGACAGAAAACCCAACTCTTTAGCAAAAAATATTTTATTTTTAATCGCATTAATTTATATAAAATAATATTTCTTATTTGAAATATTGAATATAATTAAAATATATTAACTTACTATAAAAATATATATTTCATAAAAGTAACACAATTTTTGTTTATTTGCAGGGAAAATCTGAAGAAGAATATGAACAACCAGAGGGGTTCCGACAGGAGTTGAAATTGAAGGTTCGAGAGATGTTGACAGAGCAGTAATGGCTTCGGAGAAAAATGGCGATAAGGGTATGTTGGATTCTGTTAATATCCCTTGCTTTATTTAGTTGTTCTCACTCAATAAAGGCTTACTATTACTATGATGAGTTAATCATCTCTTCTTATTTCATCTTCAGATATCAGAAGAAGAAGAGCAAAAGGAGATATGGATAATTAGGGTTACCTTTCTTTCTATTGATGGTATCCTTGTATTTTGTATCCCTGTTTGGAGGTCTTTTTTATTAATGAATTCATCATTTAGCAAAAGAAAAAGAAAAAAACCATATCCAGAACTTGTATAATAAATAACTTCAAGAGGTCAAATAACATTGAGTGAAACAAGTATGAATTTTTGGGCAACCACAAGACTCCATCTGTCTGACAAATAGAAAAGCTAAAGGCTATTAATCTAAGAGAAATTGTTTCAGGGGTGCTGGAAACTAGAAAGTTGAATTTAATGGTAAAGTTTCACTGTCGGTTGTAATTGTCCTAGACATTGAACAACTAGGATTGGTCTCCCATGAATGGATTATGTCATCTATTTCAGATTCTTCATCACCATGGTCTTCAATAACATTTCCACCTGAAGCTTTAATCCACTCCAGCTCCATTGCTACTTGTTTCATGGTGGGCCTGTTCTTTCCATTAAGATTCAAGCATCTTTTTGCTAGCAGAGCCACAACTATAATCTCCTGCTCTGGAGTAACCTTTACTACCATTGGATCGAGAATGTTAAATAAGGAATTCTCCTGCATTGAATGCAAAAAATAAGATACCAAGCTTCTCACTGGCTCTGATTGTTCTGCAGAATTGGGTTTTTGTCCTGTTAAAAGCTCAATAAGAACAACTCCAAAGCTATAAACATCACTCTTCTCTGTAAATTTACTTGATCGAAAATATTCGGGATCCATGTATCCAAAAGTTCCTTGCACCCGAGTGGTTAGATGTGTTTCTTCAAGTGCAATTGTTCTTGAAGTTCCAAAATCTGATACTTTTGCCCTATATTTATCATCCAAAAGTATGTTACTAGATTTGATGTCTCGATGATAAATAGGAGCAGAAGCAGCTGAATGCAAATAGAACAAGGCATTGGAAATTTCAATCGCAATTCGTAAACGCATTTCCCATGTCAATGGTAATTCTTCATTTTGGTTATGGATGAGATCGTATAATGTACCATCTGGGATGAACTCATACACCAATAGAGGAACTTCAGCTTCTAAACAACATCCTAAAAGCTTAACCACATTCCTGTGATTAATTTGAGATAAAATTATTACCTCGTTAATGAACTGTTCAACCTTCTTTTCATCAAATTTCTTTCCTTCCACCATTTTGGACTTCTTAATAGCCACAATGCTTCCATCTATTAGCATTCCTTTATAAACAGTTCCTTGACCTCCTTGACCAAGGATTCGATTCTCATTATAATGATTGGTCGCCTTTTCCATCTCTTTTGAAGTAAACAACTTAATTTTTTCAACATTACCTTCATTGCTAGACAAATGTTGTTGCAGTAACAAACCTCCATTCCTTTCGAAGTATTTCTGCTTCAGCGTGATTTTTTGTTTTCTTTTGAGGACTTTGTACATACTCCATGTTGCGAGTAGTAGAAATAGTGTCCCAACACTAGTGCTGCAACCTATATAGATATACGAAACATAGTTACAAGGTAAATTTGAAAAATAAAGTACATGTTAAAAAACCATGAAAATGTTTCGATAAAGTTTTATTCATATTTGACAGCCCTTCATTTTAAATGAACAATGAGTTTACCTTATTGCACCATCCATTACTTTGATATAATGATATTCAACTTTTACAAATTTAATGATAAATAACTATTAGTGCATCAAACATTCAAAGGTAAATATACCATTACTTGAATTGACATAATTCGTTAACCATAATGATTTCACTTTAAAATTAAACACGTACCTACAATAATGCTTGTCAAGCTATGATTGTTTTGATTCTGTATTCTGCGCTCGCAACGAAATCCCGTACTATTGAATTCATAATGAGGAGGGCAAGACTCGGGGGAGCAATAGTTGCTAGGGGTATTCAAACAAAGCATGTTGCAATACTTATAAATCCCGCATTCCCGGTCTGTCATTTATGAAACGAATAAAAAGAAGATTATAATCATATAATTCAGTTAAAGTATCTAAGAGGTCCTTATATTATATGGATTGGATCAAATTAGTTCCTTTATTATTAAATGGAACAATTTAGTCCCTATGCTATTAAAAAGAATCAAACAAGTTCATATAAAAAATATCTTGAAAATTATTTTTTTTTCAATTTTTATGTTTAATTTCAAACAAAATATTTCATTTACAAACCATAAAAACTTTAAAAATAATTAATTCTATTAAAGAGTAAACAAAGTTTTAAATAATAAAAATTAAATATGTTTCAGTTTGACCTTATTTTTTTTTCAATAATAGAGAAATTAATTTAATTAAGTACTCTTGTATACATTCACCTACAAAATTCAATAGATATTAATTTAGTAATGCATGCTAAAATAGAAAAAAATTATATATTTAAAACATGAAAAGGAAAGTTCATTGAGCTTTGGTTGAATTGCATTATTGCTATTGTAACAATTAAAACCACATGAGTTCAAATGTGATTAAGTGTGTTAAAATTGGAAAGAGATTTAGATAGAAGTAGATATGTATAGAAACATAAAACAAATAAGTATAATAGTTTTGTTTAAGAGGGATGGATAATTTTTTAATATATATATATATATATATATATATATATATTAATATATATTGAAGGTTAATATTTTGAAATTTGAACTGTTGGATTTAATATTTTATTTATATAAATTATGCATATCAAATTTGATGTAATTTAAAAATTTTTAACTTTTTATTTTATGTAAAAAATATTCAGTCCTTGAATATATATTAATATATTGAGTATTGTAGATCAATATAATAGAGATATTGGATCAGTTCGAAAATTTATATGCATGACAATTACAATTATATCGATAAATTTAACAATTGGATTGTTAAAATATTATTCATATAAAGAGATCTGAAAGAGTGTAAAATAACTTTAATTTTACACCAATGTAAGTGGATTACTCCCCAAATTTTTTATGCAATTGTTTTTGTATATATATCCATATTTTACACACTCTATTAAATATGATTTTGAATGTCCAATTTTTAACTGATTAGTATATTTTAGTCATGATATACCTCAACTAAATAACTAGATTATGGCACATTAATGATGTAAGTGAAAAAAAATGTAAAAATTTATTTATAAAAAAATGATATAAAAAATAAGAGTTTATTGAAATGGTAAAGTTAAGATATTAGCTATCATGGTTCCTTTGTTCAAATTTCATTAAACTCATTTTTCTAGATTTTACATAAAATGAAAAATGACAAAAATACTTTCATAACAATATTTGTTCTTTTATAAAAGAAACGGATTTTCATAATTTTTCAATTGAGTTGATGGGTGACACCAAGTCAATTAGCCTTTTAAAGAATTGTACTACTTTAAGGCACACCCATGATGTGAGCAGAAAAAAAAAAACATATTTAATTATAGCTTATATAAGAATAAAATGAATCATTAGTTGAAATGATAAATTTTAAAATTTATTGTGTGAAATGTTCAAATTTCACCATGTCTAATCTATTATAAATTTTAAATAAAAATATAAAATGATAAAAATACCCTTATAATAACATAACTTAATTTGTATATAAAAATATATTTTAATGATTTTTTGAGGTATACCTATCAGTAAAGGCGAAGGGATTGTATGAAATCGTGATTCCACGTTATCACTATCCCTTTTCATTAGGAGAATGACAAATCAAATTTTTCCTCTTGATTTTTAGTATTTTTAGTTGGATTTGAATTTTTTCAGAAGGAAAAAGCTAAAAATTAGGAGGAAAAATATGATTTATCATTCTCTTATTGGAAATGGATAGGGATAATGTGGAATTACAGTTTCATATAATCCTTTCTTATTAGTAAAGAGAATACATATATAAGAAGAAAAGTTGCATAAAAGAACATTAATTTGTACCTTCGCATAACCTTGAATAACCGATATCACCGATATCCTTGATGCACACACATAGATGATTAGAGCTCAATCTCGACCAACAATATTCACCATCAGATGTACAAGAAGTGTCCAAACTATCATTCAAATGGCACACTCCATATATTAGTGTGCCCCATTGCAGTTGTGTTGGGATATGTGTCCTATTACTTATATCAAAATCCTCTAACTTAGAGGTCAAATTATAGTCATAAGAAATCATGGAGGCAAATCCGCATGATCTTTTCCTCTTATAATCACTAGAATCAACCCTACTACTCATGTTTACGTAGAATGAACTAAGACCCAAAGTAAAATAAACACGACAACCAGCAATAGAGGAAGTCTCGTTATTAATCCTACAACTTGGTTGCAAACATCCGTTTCATTGCCAAAAACAGTAACCAAATTACCGCAACCTGAAGACCAGAAGTTGTTGAAATATGAGTCGTAAAAGCGGATGCTAGTTAGGTTGAGACTCATCCCTTTGTGATGGTTTTTCCGATAGTTAAAGTAAGTTATTGGATGATTAACCTTGACAGTGCCATACAAAAAATCAAAGCCCAATATTTGCAGATTTTTGCCATTTATATTTAAGAAAGGCACTTTTTGCCCATTGGCAGTTTTGCGGCAATTTACTTTAAACCAGTCATTGGGATTATCATGATCCTTCACTCTGAAAGGGTAATGAAAAGTAACATTTCCACATGACTCTACCATGTAGGTTTTGAAGTTGATACGTCCTAGTCTTGGTCTTTCTCATCCTGTTAGCAAATAGGGAGTAAATTGCAAAATCTACTAAATGTAATAACATCCAATGTTTGTAAGAAATAAAAGCAACGTCGTTATTCAAAAAAATATATATAATGATCTAAAATGAAGTTACCAATGAACAGGGTTAATCTTAACTAAAATTTTTAATTAAATTTATGTATTACTTGTGGCATTAAATTCTATAAAGACTTTTTTATTATCAATATTTCTAATTAAAAACACTTGCCTTTTAAAAAAAATGAATTCCATTTAAAAGAAAATATCTATTGCAGTTTTTTTTCACACCCATCCTCTCTTTACATAATACCCTGTAAATTTTATTCTAAATATTAATTTCTTAATTGAATATGATACTTAAACTAATGATTTCAAAATTTTTTTAAGGAACTAATGATTCAAGATTAAAAAAAAATTGAACTTAGATTTAAAATAGAATCATTATAATTAAACAAAAATATGTAAATTATGAAATGAATCCAAACATAATACAAAATTAATTAAAGATATATAAAACAAACCAAAATGAAGCCAACGGTGTCCTTAATCTCCCTGATTAAGTGAAAATTTTCCCAAAAGAAAAAAAAATTAACATAAACATTTAATCTCCTTTAATTATTAATTCTAGTTTTTGAAATACAAAACTTTTAGGTGTAAATTTTTGAAAAAGAAAAATATTAATATACAAAATGAATGATCCTAAAAACCATTTTTCATACTTATATTATTCTAAAGACTGATTTTAAACAATTAGCAAAATCGTTATATTAACTGAACTAAAAGAAGAAAAATCAAAGCCAAGCAATTGAAGTGAAAGCGCGTGACTGACCTGTGTCTACGCAATTGCTGGATTTCCAGTTGAGCACGGCGGGAACATGCGTGGTTCCATTATTGATGCCAGTGAGTAATTGGTACTGGCTACAGATGAAAGCAGATGCCATTTACGTTTATGAAAGGCTTTTTCCCATTTTGGGTTCGGTTGCAAGTTACTCTAAACCAAGGATGAGTATAGCAGCTGCTATGGATTCCAAAAGGGGATGGAATTGTAATATTTCCACATACTTCTTCTCCACAGGCAGGTTCTTGAGATTCTGCTGCTTGTAATATTGGGCATAATAGGAACAGGAACAGGAGTAGCAGGGCGAAGTAAAGCGCTAACTGAAAACCCATTTCCAGTTGTTATTGCTTTGAGGGAAATGAATGAAGATATAGGTTGGGTTACTGAAGAAGTCAGGATAGCAGAGTTAAGTAGCACCACTATAAGCAGACGATGTTTGAGTGAGAAGCAATTAAATGAAAAGTCTTTGCTCATACTTTCCGTGAGGTTCCAGTGTAAGTGCATTTGATTTGAGAATAATTCATTAATTTGTAAAGACTGTTGGACAATTTTCGGTCTTCATTTAAATTAAAAAAAAAATTTACACTGGAGTAGGTTACGTATAAAGAGTTAGAGATAAATCAAATGGCTATTCGAGCCTTGACCCTAATTTGTTATATATATATATTTTCAAATTCCTTAAAATAATTTTACAATACTATTAAGAAGTAAGGATAATTTATGTTCGTCCATTCAAAACTTTAAAATATTTTAAATCATATTGTACAATAGAAAGTTTGATATTATAAAGTATTCGTTAATATTAATCCTATTCTACTACAAGCGGATTAATAGAAGACCTTTTTTCAGGTATTTATATTGAGCTGCAATATTAAAATCATAATTTTTTTTTTACCTAAATATTACTTTTATTTCAAACAAAATTAAACTGAAACGGCACAACAGATGAAAATATCGATGATTAAAGTTAATTTTAATTATAAGGGTAAATTACATCAACAGTCCACTCAAATTTGGGGTAGCTAACAAAACAGTTACCTAGGTTTTATTTCAGTCACTCAACTTTTGAAAAATAACAAAACAATCACTAATGTTATAAAAAAGTTACAAAACAGTCACTAATTAATAGTTTCCATTAGTGTCTTAACGGGACCGCTGATGTGGCAAGTTAACAATATTCCTAAGCGGAAGCCGTTCAAACAATGATTCAACATCCGCTATCTCCTCATACTTGCAATACATTGTCAAAAGTGCATTGCTCATAACTGTTTCTGATAAATATTGCATCTTCACAACTTGGGCATGATTCTATTTTCCTTCTTTGATAGCCGAAAGGATTCCGCGAACTGCTAGCATACTTGAGTATGTATAAGAATTCTGCTTGTTACCCCAGCTTTCATAATTCATGAACAACCTAAAAGCTTCTTCAGATAATCCACAATTAGCATAACCAAAAATTAAACAATTACATGAAGCAACATCTAGACGAGGCATCTGACTAAATACCATAACTACACTAACTATGTCTCTACATTTAGCATACATATCAATTAGACTGGTATTTACAAACTCATCCCCATCAAGTCTAGTCTTTGCAATCAAACCATAGTAAGTCCTTCCAAACTCTAAACATCCTTCACCACCACAAAACTTTAGAACGCTAATAAATGACTAATGTCCAAATCATTTCTAGCATAATCACCATTTTCCCCAATTCCAGTTTCGCGAAGATATGTTGACACACCAATACCAGTTCTTTCAGGCATTTGGGCAAATACCTTACATTCATTCTTTAACGGAACTTGCTCTCTTAATAGGCATGTTGCTGGAAAGTTACATCTTTGAACCAAGGTTTGATCTTTAACAGAACCAGCAAAGGACAAATAAGACTTGTTTTTACGGTTTCTTCTTCTTTTTCTTTTTCTTCTTCTTCTTCTTCTCAATTATTAAGGGTTTTTTTTTTTCAATTTCTTCTTAAATTGGGTGGGTTTCTACTATGGACATCCAACATGGCAAGTTAATTGGCCACATAAGCTAGTTAACTTGCCACATCAGTGGTCCCATTAAGACACTAACGAAAACTATTAATCATTGATTGTTTTGTCACTTTTTTATAACGTTAGTGATTATTTTGTTATTTTTCAAAAGTTGAGTGACTAAGTGAAACCTAGGTAGCAGTTTTGTTAGCTACCCCAAAGTTGAGTGACTGTTAGTGTAATTTACCCTTTAATTAATTTTGTACTTTGGTTTTTAATCAATCAAGTAGGTATATATAGGTATATTTATAGCATTTGTTAAGTATATATAGTCGATAAAGCTATAAGGGAAGAGATAGGAAAGAGTGTTAGCCTCTTGCCCAAAATAAAGGGCATTATCCTTAATGAGTGATGCCAAAAATGATTGTTCTTTACTACAACTTGAGAAGAAATTTCCAGGAATGTCACTCGTGACCCTGTCTAATGACAAGAGGTTACATATTTTATTTATAGTCATTCAACATACAAGGAGAATTAATATCTCAAGTCTAATAATTAATTATGCTATTAATACGTGTGAATATTTTTAGATATTTAAGTGAAATATCAAATGAAAATCTCATAACAAGTCAAGTTATATTTTATTAAATTTTGAAACTTTTTAATAATTATTAAATTTTTTTTTTTGAACTTCTCGCAGTTCTGCCTTTGTCCTATTTTTCTTGGTTTTAAGTTCTATGATTCATAAACTTGAACAATGTTGACGAATGATTTAATTTTAGATTTCAATGCCCAACCATGAGCTAATTTTCTTTGGGGATGGAATTATTTGGGTGAATATTAAATTATCTGTGATGCCCATGATATGATTTTGATTAAAGTCATTGTTTCATTCGATTCTTGTTTATTTGGAACGCATGCATGTGAGCTCTAGACATAGTTAACTACATGTTATGTTCTTAGATAGATTTAACTCTAAAAGGATTAAATACATCAGGTTATTAATCGATTGATATAAGCGTGCACTCAAAAGAATATTCACAGCACTCTAAACATAGAAGTTGCAATTTGTATAAGTGAAGAATGATAGTATGGTTATTATTCGTGTGTCTTGCAGACATACGTAGACTCTGAATAATAACTAAAGTCTAATTCTCAAAAGAAGTAGACTATAGTAGTAATTCTCTAGGCAGTAGTTTAGTCAAAATTTTACCATGGTACTATTATGTTATGAACATATTTCCTTGAGTAATTCCAACCTTTATCATTAATCAATAGAAATATTCTCTACTTGCTCTTTGTGAATTGCCATGACATTTAGATTATTTTGTCATTTATCAGTTATAATTGATATTATTAGTTCATTCATTAATTCCCTTCACCAATTTATACTTTGCTTCTTTTGCATAGGTTCATTAGTTAAATCTGCAGTAATACTTACCAATTCTAATCAATATCCGATCCTTGTGGAGACGATACTCACTCATTGTTATATTACTTAAATCAATGTGTACACTTCCACATTTGCATTACACAATTACACTTAACAATATCTTTCCCTTTATTGTATTGATTCTCCATAATTAAATTCCTATCAACCAAATCACTATCTTGATTAGAAACTGTGCTATTCAGAGTCCTATATATAGAACCCTCAGTGTTTTTTACCAAAATTCCAGTGCCTTTTTTAGGTAAGTCGCTTGATTTTCATCGTGATTTCCTCTCAACCAACAACCACAGCCCAAACGATTGGTGCTCCTTCCTCATTGCAAAAACAACCATTTTTGCATATTTCGATGGTGTTGTTTCCTTTGCCATGCTGGACATCGTAGACTTTTCCGGGAAAACTTCCTTAAGATGCCCATAATGACCACAATGAAAATAGACCTTAGGTAAAAACTCATACTTTATTTTTTTATTTTTCCATCGATGAGGACTTGAGAAACTAAAGGTTTGTCAATATTAACATATACAGCCATACGAGCAAAGTGCCTTCTTACCTTATTATCTATATTCATATCTAGTTTAGCAACTCTACCGATTAAACCTCTTATTTCCAAAAGAAATTTCAATTTATACAAGTATCCTAGTAGTCCACGAAGCCTAATCTAGGATATGAAAACATTAGGAAAAGGTTGTGAGTGATTGAAGGACATCGTCCAAGGTTGAACAGTTAGGTATTGTCCGAATATGATCCAAGGACTTTCACAGAGAACCTTTTCACAATCAAGTTTGTTCTGAAATTTGGACAGAAAATAGCTGATACTCGCGATATTAAGTAATAAAATTTATAAAAACTGATCACACCAAAAACTAACTAATATCATGATTTTAAAGGCAAGCGCACCTATCAAACAATAGTATAGTTTAGTGGCAAGACTGAGTTATCGTACCCAAGGGAACCAAAAGTACTAATACTTACTTCATTTCTATTATCTAGCCTAAAAATAAAAGAGGATTGGTTGAAACTAATTCTAAAACTAACTAAAAGCGCACAAAAAGTAAATTGGGGAAAACTTTTGAGAAAAGCTAATTGATATGAGCAATACTTAAGGGAGAATCCACCTAGACTTCACTTGTTATTAACTTCTTGAACTAGATGATTTCTTTTATTGACTTGATCCTTAGATATCCCTAACCTATGTTAATACCTTCGTCGAGGATAAGAACAACAAATCCTAGGTGGTTAATTAAAGTTTCTTTATCAATTAACTCTCCTAGGTTGCATTAATTCGATCTATGGATCCCCATATTAGGTTTGACCCTAATCCGGCAGATTTATGTCGCCCTATGTCTAGGGTTGCATGAAACTCCGCTTAATTATGGTAGATCTACTCTTAAAACAGGGACTTTTGCTCCTCTGCCTAAGCACATCAGTTTCCTGAAGTAATAACTAGGATTATTAAATCAAGAATGAAGAACACATAATTAAGAACAATTCAAGTATTTATCAAATAATTCAAGAATAAATAATAATAAGATCTATCTTAGGTTTCATCCCCCTCAAGTATTTGAGGGGTTTAGTTCATAATTAATAAAGAAAACATCTCAGAAGAAATAAGATAACAAAACATAAAGAACCCAAAAACCCCTGAAGGAATTTAGGGAGATCCTCTGTCTTAATGTAGAATTCTGGCTTCTGGGATGAATCAATCAGCTTCCCTTGGAGTAATTCCTTGCTTTCACTCCTTGTGTTGGCAGAAATATGGCGCTCCTTTTTGGGAGAAAAAAGAGTGTATCTTTAGAGTTACCTCTTGGGGTCTTTATATAGAGTTTAGAATGGCTTTCTTAGCCCCTAAGCATCCAAATCTGAGTGAAATTGCACTTCCTCACGATAGGGACACGCCCGTGTGCCACGCCCATGTGGTTTCGATAAGGGCCATGTTCGGGCCTATTGAGGTGGCACTGCTATGTGGCCTGGCCGTGCTTGTTAGGGCTGGGCCGTGTAGACTTCATGTGGCACGGTCGTATTGCACGGCCGTGTGGCGACTCCTTGGGCCGTGTCGTTTTCACCTTTTGGCCCATTTTCCTCGTTTTTGGCCTGTTTTCCGTTCTTTTCTCTTCCTTATGCTCTCCTAAGTATAATACATGAAAAAGAAGGATTAAGAGTACCAATTCTCACAAAATTAATGATAATCCATCCAGAAATTAGGCTAAACATGGGGTAAAAATATGTATAATTTATCGTTTATCAAATAGCCCCACACTTAAGCCTTTGCTTGTCCTCAAGCAAAATCTCAATCTGCAATTAAGAATCATTCTTCTCAACCCATAATCTTTATCGATAAAATTTCAAATTAATTCACAGGTATTCATACAATGAAAATTCAATCAGGAGAACATTAAAGACTTAATTACTCTAAGTTGAGAATTTTATCATTGAAACATAAGTTTTCTCCTTTCTCCTAAGTAATTATCTCTCCATCTTAATTAACAGGAGTTGACATCCTCACAAAAGTTTCACTCTATCCACTCAAAGTGTTTAGGGTTCAAGAATTAAGCACTCTCTAGTCAACCTGAGAAGTATTACCATAGGCTTGCAAGAAAATCGAATCTCCACCATTGTAGATTGATATGATAAATCGATCAAAAGGTCTTGTAATGGTTGTAACGGGGCTTGGTTAGGGGTGTTATCACAAGCTGAAAGGAAAGGTTAGAATCGAGATTGAACTGAAAGATTATCTAGCTAGAAAAATCTCTATCACTGGAACATATTTCTTGAGCTAATTATTATAATAACATCATTTCTGCCTTGGTAGTCTTAAAATAGAAATATGCAAAAACCATTTGAACTATTACAGATTACAACTGAATTAATACATGCATTTTTTTAAAGAACAATTCAAGTACAATACAGTAAATTGGATAAAACTTTATAATCTGGAAAAGAGGATAAAGCTAGATGAAAATTTCAACTCAAATCTCGACAAAAATAGGGGTCAAAATAATTGAATGGAATTCAACAAAAAATGGGTAAAAGGTTAATACTAGAGGTAAGTCAAAGAAAAGGTTGTTAGGCTTAATGGGGTTTA
This sequence comes from Gossypium stocksii, assembly GCA_020496765.1. Taxonomy (NCBI): domain Eukaryota; kingdom Viridiplantae; phylum Streptophyta; class Magnoliopsida; order Malvales; family Malvaceae; genus Gossypium; species Gossypium stocksii. Next base: position 5,457,202 of record CM035625.1, read on the forward strand.
CTAGGGGTTAATTTATGGAGGTAGACTTTTGTGGAGTAAGTAGGTTAAATCCTAGGTGCCTTTATCATTTCAGTGTATCAAATCAATGATGTGGTCTCGACATGTATAATCGAAGCAAGTTCTAGAATAACAAATCAGTATTGACTCACTCAAAGCAATAATAAAAGTAAGTACGGAAGAATGTATGCTCAAAAGGCTAAAAAATCTCACCAGAATTATGGCTTTTGATGTCGATCCTGTAAATTTCAAATCTCAAGATAATACTTAAAATTAAGGAATATAACTTATGAAAAAAATGGGGTTCTCAAAAATTTCAACTTATCATGTTTGATTCCCTAGTGTTTTAAAGTTTGAATAATCAAAGTACAAGCACCTATGTCTTAATTCTGACATATCAATAAAAATCATAATTCAATCAGAATATATTCCGAATAGGAGATTGAAGATAATGCATAGAGTGAAAGTGAGAATTTGAGAACAACGCAAAATGTTAGTAAAAAAAGTTTAGGGATTTCAAAGAGAGTGTAAAGACTGAAAATAGATTTCCCCCCCACACTTAAGATGTACATTGCCCTCAATATACAAAGATAACATTAGTAGCAATAAAAGCACAAGATCATAAGATAGGGAAAGGTATGAAACTCCCTGCTTTGGATGGATTAGTGAGACGAAGATTGGAAGAGTTGGTAGTTGTGGCAAGGTGTTCCCATTTTCGTAGAGATTTGAGCTGTAAAGTTCTTTTGAAACTGCGAAAGTATTTATTAGTCGTGGGAAATTTAGATTAAGAGAAATTACTTGTTAGGGGTTGGCTGATATGAAAGATAGAAAAACAAATAAAAGGAAAATACTAAACTAAGTTGTAAAAATACCAATATTCAAATAATGAAAAAGATAAAATAAAATAAAAATAAAAAGAAAAAGGAAAATAAAGTTAGAAGTAAGGAAAAGGTAAAAATAGGGATCAGTGTTAAAATAAAAATAAAAATAAAAATAAAAATTAAGATAAAAATAAAGTTAGGAGGAATAGAAATCTCTAATCCTCAGGTGGATCACGCAGTGGCGGTGGGGAAGTGATGTGAAGGTGCTAGCACATCTGCTGTAGTGTGGCGTCGATGTGATCGAGGTGCTGGAAGCATTGCTGCTCAAATCTAGATAAGCACTCAGATATGTTAGCATCGTTGGCTGCTGCACGAGATGGGTGGCGAGGGGGTGGTGGCTCAGCTGGTGCATCTTCCTCCAGTGGTGGGACATCGTCAGGAATGTCCTCTGGCTCCTTGCCTTCCTGGATGAAGCTATACTAGAAGGGGCTGCCTCCTGGCCTCCGCTCGATCATCCTCATGTGTAGCATGGTCTGGATGCCCTGAGGGGACATCTGGCCCATCAAAGTGTATGAGGATGTCTGGGCTGCGATGTTAAGGAGCCCGAAGTGACGGGCCAAGCGTGTGATGTACGGGCCCATGGATATAACGCCCCAGTGGTGACGCTTAGTCTGGTGCTGCATGGAGTGTGCGATGAAGTAGGCGAGGTCGATGGGGTGCGCGTTCACCATGCACCATAGGAAATAAGCGTCGTGAGTGTTGACAACACCTGTGCTTTCGCGTCTGCCCGTCGGAGTATGGGCAAGGAGGGCGTGGATGTACCTCAAAGAGGGGACGAGGGCGGTTGCCTTGCTGCTACTGGGGTTATATATCTGACGCCCCGGGGCGATCTCACGCCAACAGTTGACAGGCCTAAGATGGATGCGATGGGAGAGGTTGGGGAAGTCTTCTTCTTCCATGAATTGCTCTGTGTAGAGCCCGAGTACTAAGCCGAACTTTGGTACGCTCAGGTGACGTACGCGACCTCCTAAGCAGAACTGGACCGTTCTGAGACCATCAAATCTGCTGATTACGGTCTGGAGGTGGAATGTGGAACAGAACTCGAGGGTGAGCTCCATGTATGTAGGCTCGATGATCTGGAAGAACTGTTCCTAAGGGTCTATCATGATTAGGGCTCAGACTGAATTAGTGAGGTTTACTCGTTCTAGTGCTGCCCAATCTATGCATCGGCCAGTGCTTAATAGGCGTTCCCATAGTATTTGAAATAATTCCTCTTGCGAGGTTTGAGAGAATGTGATGGACGGGTGGCGAACTTTAGAGGTGGGTCTCGAGGAAGAACCACCTGGTCCCTTTCGTTTCTTCGAGGCGGGGACAGCAGCTTTCTTACCGCGCGATGACATGTTACCTAACATAAAGTTAGAATTATTAGTTTCGAAGATCAAAGTTAATTTGTAAACTATAATAAAATTAAATCTGTAGATTAAAATGACAATGTGCCTAAAAAATAAAATAGGGACTAACCAAAATAGTATATATAATCCATTCTAAGTGGTAGCAAAAACAAACAATATGGGTATGTATTTATACTAAATGCATAAAATAAATGGCAAACAATTGTGCACTTAAATGGCATGCAATCCTAATATGTTCCCTACTTTCTAGATTATTCATCCTAGTGTGACTAATTCTATGCTTGAATTAATATCTAGAATAAAGTAAAATTTAACTAAATAGATAAAAAAAATGAAATATAAAAAAATAAAATTAGAAAAATGAGAAAATAGAACCAAAATATAGGGTTGCATGGTCGTGGGTTGAGGTCAAATGGTTGTGGGGTGAGGTTGCACAGGCGTGTGTCAGCTGTGTGTGAGCGTGGTGGTGGTTTTAAGGTCAGCGGCGGCATTTATGGTGGTTGTGGAGAGGAGATTTTAGGGTTTGAGTTAAAAGAAGAATAAATAATGGCTTCCTATTTATAGTTTTTGGGTCACACAGGCATGGAACACGCCCGTGTGACTCAGGGTTTACCCGTGTGAATCAAAATTCGGTGGTTTTGGCGTGCCTGGTTCGACGTACACGCCCATGTTGATATCTCGCACCGCCGTTTGCGTTTGCGTTCGTGTTCACTTTTCACACGGTCGTGTGATAAGTTCCACGGCCATTTGCGATCGGTTCTTCGTTACTCACACGGTCGTGTAGGTAGTCACACGGCCGTGTCTAAGTTGACAGTGTCGTCCACGGTCTAGGGACACGGGCGTGGGGATTTGTGCAAGTCCGTGTTTAAATTGAAGGGTTGCCACGACCATATCATATGACTGTGGGGATTTGTCGATAGCCCGTGTTTTGGGAAAAATTTTCACTCTGTTCGTACACGGCCTAAGTGCACGACTGTGTCTCTGCTTTAGATGTTTACACGGCCTGAGGCACGCCCGTGTGCAAGGCCGTGTGGTCCTAAATTTCTACATTTAAAAAGAGTTAGTTGATGCATGAAAAATACTAAAATTTTAAAGAAAGAAAAGTTACTAAGTTAGTGCTCGGGTTGCCTCCCGAGAAGCGCTTATTTAGAGTCTAAGCTCGACTCTACCTGGATGTATCACAAAGGGATTTCGTGTAGCTGAAGCTCCTCCCTGTTATCTTTAAAATTCTCATCTCTATAATGTTTGAGCCTATGGCCATTTTCCTTGAACGTACCGTGGTTGGGGTGAGTTACCTCAATTGTGCCATATGGAAAGATAGTTTGAACAGTGAATAGACCTGACCATCTTGACTTGAGTTTCCTAGGAAATAGTCTCAGCCTTGAGTTGTAGAGTAAGACAAGATCACCTGTTTTGAACTGTTTAGGTTGTTTCAGTCGTTTGTCATGACGTCGCTTCATGGCTTCCTTATATAGTCGTGAGCTCTCGTAGGCATTGCAACACCATTCATCTAGTTCATTTAACTGCATTAATCTCTTCTCACCTGCAAGCTTAAAATCAAGGTTTAAAAATTTGATAGCCCAAAATGCTTTATGTTCAAGTTCAAATGGCAGATGACAACTTTTTCCGTAGACAAGTTTATAGGGAGATGTACCTATGGGTGTTTTAAAAGCAGTTCTATAAGCCCATAAAGCATCGTTTATCTTTCTTGACCAATCCTTTCTATTTGTTTCTATTGTTTTCTCTAAGATGCATTTTAGTTCCCTATTTGTCACTTCGACTTGGCCACTGGTTTGTGGATGATAAGGGGTAGCTGTTCTATGGTGCACTCGATACATTTTTAAAACTTTTTCAAACTGGGTATTGCAAAAATGGGTGCCCCTATCACTAATAATTATCCTAGGTGTTCCAAATCGAGAGAAAAGTTTCTTCAAAAATCGTACTACCATTCTAGCATCATTAGTAGGTAAGGCTTGGGCTTCCACCCATTTTGACATATAATCTACCGCTAATAGGATGTACTTATTCCCAGATGAAGTAGGGAATGGACCCATGAAATCAATACCCCATACATCAAATATTTGGCATGAAAGTATATAGTTTTGAGGCATTTCATTATGTTGAGAAATATTACCTGTTCGCTGACATTTATCACAAGAGGTCACATACCTGTTGGCATCCCTGAAAAGTGTAGGCCAGTAGTAGCCTGATTCGAGTACCTTATAAGCAGTTCTAGCTCCACTGTGATGTCCTCCTGTGGGTCCTGAATGACAGTGATTTAAAATTTGGTATGCTTCTGTTTCAGTAACGCATCTTCGAATAACCTGATCTGCACAAACTCGAAAAAGAAAATGATCCTCCCAAAAGTAGTTTTTCACATCAGCGAAGAATCGCTTCTTTTACTGATGGGTTAGCCCTTTTGGGGTTATGTTAGCTACTAAATAATTTGCAAAATCAGCAAACCAAGGAATTGTTGCATCTGCTAAGGATATGAGTTGTTCTTTAGGAAACAAATCGTTTATTTTGTCGAGGTACTTGGGTTGCGTGTTTTCTAATCTTAAAAGGTGATCTGCTGCCAAGTTCTCAGCTCCTTTCTTGTCCTTTATTTCTAAATTGAACTCTTGTAACAATAGAATCCATCTTATTAGTCGAGGTTTTGCATCAGTTTTAGTTAAAAGGTAGCAAAGAGCAGAATGGTCAGTATAAACAATGACTTTTGACAAAATCAAATAAGATATGAATTTATCAAATGCAAAAATAACAGCTAGCAATTATTTTTCTATGGTAGTATAATTTGCTTAAGCAGCTGTCAGAGTTCTGCTAGCATAATAGATCGATTGAAAGTGCTTGTCTCGTTGCTGTCCCAAAACTGCACCTACTGCAAAATCACTTGCATCGCACATTAGTTCAAAAGGTAGATTCCAATCAGGTGAAATCATAATCGGGGCATTGACTAACTTTTCCTTAAGAGTGTTAAAAGATTCTAAACATTCTTGGTCAAAGTTGAAAAGCACATCTTTTTCTAGTAGCTTTGTTAAAGGCTTAGCTATTTTAGAAAAATCTTTAATAAATCTGCGATAAAAACCGGCATGTCCTAAAAAGCTTCTTATAGCCTTAACTGAATTAGGGGGAGGTAATTTTTCAATGGTTTCCATTTTTTCTTTATCTACCTCTATTTGTTTACTAGAAATTTTATGCCCTAATACAATACCCTCTTGAACCATAAAGTGGCATTTTTCCCAATTTAGCACTAAATTTGTCTCTTCACATCTCATCAAAACACATTTTAGATTATTAAGACAAAGTTGGAAAGAATTACCAAAAATTGAAAAATCATCCATAAATACCTCTATGATGTCTTCCACAACTTCATTGAAGATAGCTAGCATGCATCGCTGAAAAGTAGCAGGAGCGTTTGATAACGTCTCGCGATATTAAGTAATAAAATTTATAAAAACTGATCACACCAAAACTAACTAATATCACGATCTTAAAGGCAAGCGCACCTATCGAACAGTAGTATAGTTTAGCGGCAAGACCGAGTTATCATACCTAAGGGAACTAAAGGTACTAATACTTACTTCCTTTCTATTATCTAGCCTAAAAATAAAAGAGGTTTGTTTGAAACTAATTCTAAAACTAACTAAAAGTGCACAAAAAGTAAATTGGGGAAAACTTTACGGAAAAGCTGATTGATATAAACAATACTTAAGGGAGAATCCACCTAAACTTCACTTGTTATTGGTTCTTGAGCTAGACGATTTATTCACTTGACTTGATCCGTAGAGATCCCTAATTTATGCTAAACCCTCTGTCGAGGCGAAGAGCAACTAGGCCTAGGTTGTTAACTAAAGTTTCTTTATTAATTAACACCCTAGGTTGCATTAATTCGATCTATGGATCCCCTTATTAGGTTTGACCCTAATCCGGCAGATTTATGTCACCCTATGTCTAGGGTTGCATGCAACTCCGCTTAATTATGGTAGATCTACTCTTAAAATAGGGACTTTTGCTCTACCTAAGCACATCCGTTTCTTGAATTAATACCTAGGCTTATTAACATAAGAATTAAGCACACATAATTAAGAACAACTCAAGTATTTATCATATAACTCAAGAATAAATAATAATAAGATTCATCTTAGGTTTCATCCCCCTCAAGTATTTGAGGGGTTTAGTTCATAATAAAGAAAGAAAACATCTCAGAAGAATTAAAATAACAAAACATAAAGAACCCGAAAACCCCTAAAGGAATTTAGGGAGATCCTCTGTCTTGATGTAGAATTCTGGCTTCTGGGATGAATCAATCGGCTTCCCTTGGAGTAATCCCTTGCTTTCACTCTTTGTGTTGGCAGAAATATGGCGCTCTTTCCTGAGAGAAAAGAGTATTCCCTTAGCAGGAAATAAGCACACCCTTGAAGTTGCCTCCTAGGGTCTTTATATAGAGCTTTGGGGAGCCTTTCTTAGCCTCTAAGCATCCAAATCTGAGTGAAATTCCTCTTCCTCACGACTAGAACACACCCATGTACCACGCCCGTGTACTTCGACAAGAGGCCATGTGAGATTCTGTTGATTGGGGCACAGCCGTGTGGCCTGGCCGTGCTTGTCGGGGCTGGACCGTGTAATCTTTGTGTGGCACGGCTGTGTGCCACGGCCTTATGGTGACTTCTTGGGCTGTGCATTTTCACATTTTGGCCCATTTGCTTCGGTTTTCGGTCCATTTTCCATTCTTTTCTCTTCCGTATGCTCTTCAGAGTATAAGATATGAAAAAGAAAGATTAAGAGCACCAATTCTCACTAAATTGATAATAATTCATCCAAAATATAGGCTAAACATGAGGTAAAAATATATAATTTAGCGTTTATAAATACCCCCACACTTAAGCTGTTGCTTGTCCTCATGCAAAATCTCAATCCCTAAATAAGAATCATTCTTCTCAACTTACAATCTTTATCAATAATGTTTCAAATTAATCCACAGGTATTCATACAATGATAATTCAATCAGAAGAACATTAAAGATTCAATCACTCTAAGCTGAGAATTTTATCATTGAAACATAAGTTTTCTCCCTTCTCCTAAGTAATTATCTCTCCATCTTAATTAACGGCAGTTGGCATCCTCACTAAGGATTCACTCTATCCACTCAAAGTGTTTAGGGTTCAAAAATTAAGCACTCTCTAGTCAACCTGAAAAGTTATTACCATAGGCTTGCAAGAAAATCAAATCTCCACCACTATTGATTGATATGATACATCGATCAAAAGGTCTTTTAGTGGTTGTAATGGGGCTTGGTTAGGGGTGTTGTCACAAGCTGCAAAAGAGGGTTAGAATCGAGATTGAACTGAAAATTATCTAGCTAGAAAAGTCTCTATCATTGGAACATAATCTTCGGGCTAATTCTTATGATAACATCATTTTTGCCTTGGTAGCCTTAAAATAGAAATATGCAAAAACCAATTGAACTATTACAGATTACAACTGAACATACATTTTTTTAAGAACAATTCAAGTAATATAATAAATTGAAAATTTACAACTTTACAATATGGAGAAGAGAATAAAGCTAGATAATAAGTTTAACTCAAATCTCGACAAAAATAGGGATCAAAGTAATTGAATGGAAATCAACAAAAATGGGTTATAGGTTAATATTAGGAGGTAAGTCAAAGAATAGGTTGTTAGGTTCAATGGGGTTCACTAGGGGTTCATTTATGGAAGTAGGCTTTTGTGGAGTAAGTAAGTTAAATCCTAGCTGCCTTTATCATTTTAGTATATCAAATCAGTGATGTGGTCTTGACATGTTTAATCAAAGCATGTTCTAGAATAACGATTCAGTATTGACTCACTCAAAGCAATAATAAAAGTGAGCACGAAAGAATGTATGCTCAAAAGGCTCAAAAATCTCACCAAAATTATGGCCTTTGATGTCACTCTTATGAATTTTAAATCTCAAGATAATACTTAGAATTCAGAAAAATAACCTATGCAAAAATTGGGGTTCTCAAAAATTTCAACTTATCATGATTGATTCCCTAATGTTTTAAAGTTGAATAATCAAAGTACAAGCACCTATGTCTTCGTTCTTAACATATCAATAAAAATCATAAATCAATCAGAATCAATTCCTAAATAGGAGACTGAAGATGATGCTATTGAGAACAATGCAAAATGTTAGAAAAGTTCAGGGATTTCAAAGATAATATAATGATTTAAAGTAAGTTCCCCCCCACACTTAAAATGTACATTGCCCTCAATGTACAAAGATAACATTAGTAGCAATAAAAGTATAAGATCATAAGATAGGGGGAGGTATGAAACTCCCTGCTTTGGATGGATTAGTGAGGCGGAGGTGGGAAGAGTTGGCAGTTGTGGCAAGGTGTTCCCTTTTTCGTAGAGATTTGAGCTGTAAAGTTCCTTCGAAACTGCGAAAGTATTTATTAGTCGTGGGGAATTTGGATCAAGAGAATTTACTCGTTAGGGGTTGGCCGTTAGGAAAAGAAATAAAATAAAATAAAGAAAACAAAATACTAAAAATAAATCATGCAAAAGGTAAAATGAGAAAATTTAAAAAGGAAAAGGAAAAGAAAGTTAAAAGAAAAGGTGAAAATAAAGATCAGTGTTTAAAAGTTAGAATAAAGTAAAATAAAATAAAAATAAGATAAACAATAAAAAATAAAGTTAAGAGGACTAGAGAAATCTAATCCTCTGATGGATCGCGTGGCGGTGGTGTGATGCTCAGGTGCTGGTATATCTGTGCTAAAGTGGCGTCAATGTAATCGAGGCACCGGAAGCATTGCTGCTCGAAGTGGAAAAAGCGCTCAGATAAGTCAGCGTGGGCTGCTGCTGCCCGAGATGAGTGGCGAGGGGGTGGTGGCTCTGTGGGTGCATCCTCTGCTGGCTGTGGTGGTGGGACATCGTCAGTAATGTCCTCTGGGTCTTTTCCCTCCTGGACAAGTCAGAACTGAAAGGGGTAGCTCCTGGCCTCCGCTCAATCATCCTCATGTGTAACATCGTCGTGATGCCTTGGGGAGACATCTGACCGATCAAAGTGTAGGAAGATGTCTGGGCTGTGGTGTTGAGGAGCCCGAAGTGATGAGCCAGACGCGTGATGTAGGGCCCCATGGATAAGACACCTCTGCGGTGCCTCTCTGTCTGGTGCTGCATGGCATGTGCGATGAAAAATGTGAGGTCAATGACATGTCTGTTCGCCATGCACCACAAGAAGTAGACGTCGTGAGTGTTGATGACGCCGGTGCTCTCTCGTCGACCTGTAAGGGTGTGAGCAAGAAGAGCATGGATATACCTCATAGAAGGGACGAGGGCGGTCGCCTTGCTGACGCTGGGGTTATATACTTGCCGTCTAGGGGCGATCTCATGCCAGCAGTCGATGGGCCTGACGTGGATGCGATGAGAAAGGTTGAGGAAGTCCTCGTCCACCATTAACTACTCGGTGTAGAGCCCAAGTGCTATGCCGAACTCTGGTACACTGAGACATCGCACGAGGCCTCCCAAACGAAACTGGATCATCCCTGGATTGTTGAATCGGTTCATCACCATCTGTAAGTGGAATGTGGAGCAGAACTCGAGGGTGAGTTCTAAGTATGTCGGCTCTATAATTTGGAAGAATTGCTCCCATGTCTTGGTCATCAGTAAGGCCTGGACGTTATCCACCAAATGTATCTGCTCAAGGTCGCCCCAGTCGATGCAACGGCCCGTGGATATAGGGCGGGCTCGGAGGAGTTGATAATGCTCCTCTTGCGAGGCTTGGGCGAATGTGATAAATGGGTGTCTAACCTCAGAGGTGGACCTCGATGAAGAACTCCCTGGCCCTTTTTGTTTTTTAGAGGCGGGGATAGCAGCCTTTCTAGCGCGTAATGATGACATAGTATCTGAAATAAAATAACAAAAGCATTAGTTTTAAAGATTGAAAGTAAACTAAATAGATAATTAAAATATAGATTATAATGGTCCTAAGAAAACATAAACTAAAGATTAACCTGAATAGTAGAAATTAATCATGTTGAAACTTGTAACAAAACTAAGAAATATGGGTTTGTATATATAGTAAATGTATTACAAAATGGCATGTAAATATGAGTTTAAATGGCAATGAAAATGAATTCTAAGTGGCAAGCAAAAATGAAATTAAGTGGCATGCAATCTTAATGTGTTTTATACTATTCTAGATTATTCATCCTAATTTTCCTAATTCCATGCTTGATTAAACATTTAGAAAAAAGTAAAATTACATAATTGAATAATGAAAATGAACTATAAATAAATAAAGGAGAAAAATGAGAGAATAGAACCAAATTTGATGTTGCCCGGTCGTGGGTTGGTCGTGGGGTAGGGTTGCACGGGCGTGGGGCGGCTGATTTCGGGTATGGTGGTGTTTTGAGGGCTGTGGCGGCGCTTATGGTGGTTAGGGAGAGTTTGGATGAGAGAAATTTGGGGTTTTGAGTGAAGAAGGAAATGAATTCTGGCCCCTAGTTATAGTTTTTAGGTCACACAGGCATGTCACACGCCCGTATGAGTCGTGTTTTGCCCGTGTCTTTTGAAATCCGGGGGTTTTAGCGTGCCTGGTTTGAAGTACATGCCAGTGGGAATGTTGTACACGGTCGTGGGAGATCGGTTCTTCGTCACTCACACGGTCGTGTGATGTTATACACGGCCGTCTGCGATCATGTTCGTGCTTCACATGGTCGTGTGATAGGTTCCACGACCGTGTGAAATTTGACAGTGTCTTCCACGGTCTGGGGACACGGGCGTGGGGATTTGTGTAAGCCCGTGTTGATACTGCAGGGTTGCCACGACCATGTCGCACGGCCGTGGGGTGTTGTTGGTAGCCCGTGTTAAAGTCGAAAGGTTGCCATGGCCATATCGCACAGCCGTGGCGAGATATCGGTGGCCCGTGTTTTGGGAAAATTTTTGCTCTATTTGTACACGGCCTCGGTACACGACCGTGTCACTGTTTAAAGGGTTCACACGGCCTGGGACACGCTCGTGGGACTGGCCGTGTGGTCCTAAATCTCTGCATTAAAAAGGGTTAGTGTGATGTATGAAAAGTACTAAAATCAAAATAGATGAAAAACTACTAAGTTAGTGCTCGGGTTGCCTCCCGAGAAGCGCTTATTTAGAGTCTAAGCTCGACTCTACCTGGATGTATCATGGAGGGATTTCGTGGAGCTGAAGCTCCTCCCTGTAGTTTATAGAATTCTCACCTTTATAAAATTTAAGTCGATGGCCATTTACTTTGAAAGTACCATGGGTTGGGTGAGTTACCTTAACTGTGCTGTATGGGAAGACTTTCATTACCGTGAAGTAGGGTGTATCACTTGTATGTTCTCTTGAATTTGAGATTCGAGAATCGTCTTCCTTTAAAATTACCTTATCTCCCATCTTGAGTTGATCTGTTTGTCCCTGAGGGTCGTCTTGGTGATGCTCCGTTTTGGTGTGGCATATTTTGGGTTTTTCGTAAAAGTTCAGCCACTCATCTAGTTCCTCGATTTGGAGCATTCGCTTTTCTGGTTCTTCTCTTGTAGGTGAATTTGCTGTTGTTTGCGTTGTCTTTATATGGAGTGCATCTTGCACAGAAGTTTGTGTGTTGAGTTTAGTGGTTTTATAAGGACTCATGTCTCTATTCTCGTCTGTAATTTTAATTGAGTTGTGAGCTCGTATGGTGACTGTATCATCACTTACTCGTAATTTGAGTTCACCTGTTTCTAAATCAATTTTAGTTCTAGCAGTTGCTAAAAAGGGTCGCCCTAAAATTAAGGGTACATTGCTAGCCTCATCAATGTCTAAAACAACAAAGTCAACTAGGAATATAAATTTATCGATTTTGACGAGTACATCTTCAATTATTCCCTTAGGTGCCCTAATAGTTTTATCAGCTAGTTGAATGCTCATATTGGTTTTCTTAGGGGTTCCAAGACCTAGTTGTTTAAATAATTTATAAGGCATGACATTTATACTAGCCCTTAAATCAGCTAAAGCATTCTTTTCTTCTAAGCTACCAAGTGAACAAGGGATAGTGAAACTCACTGGATCCTTTAATTTAGTTGGCAGTTTGTTCTGTAGAACAGCTGAGCAGACTGCATTTAATTCCACATGAGGTTTTTCGTCTAGCTTCCGCTTGTTTGTCAAGAGCTCTTTTAAGAATTTAACAACGTTGGGCATCTTCAAAATTGCTTCAACAAAGGGAAAGTTAATATGTAATTTCTTTAAGAGTTTAAGAAACTTACCGAATTGTTCGTCTGACTGGTCTTTCTTTAATGCGTTTGGGTATGGGATACGAGGCTTGTATTCTTTGATATTTGGCTTGTTGCTGCTTACCTCTACCTCACCTTTATTCAGCTCGGGTTCCTCGTTTGATTCTGGATTGTCTTTGATTAATGCCTCCTCTTCTATTGCACTTACAGCATGAATTTGTTCTTTTGGATTGGTCTCAGTGTTACTTGGAAGTCCTCCTTGTGGTCTTTCTGATATTAGCTTGGCGAGTTGACCAATTTGATTCTCTAGGCTTTTAATTGATGCTTGCTGGTTCTTTAATGCCGTTTTAGTGTTCTAAAAACGAGTTTCTAACATGGCCATAAATTTGGTGAACATCTCTTCAAGATTGGGCTTTTTCTCTTGTTGCGGCAGTGGCTGCTGAAATCCCTGAGGGGGTTGTTGTCTTTGATTCCCTTGTCCTCCCCAAGAAAAATTGGGGTGGTTCCACCAACCTGCATTATAAGTGTTACTATAAGGGTTATTTTGAGATCTAGAATTGTTACCCATATAGTTGGCTTGTTTAGTTTCCACATTGTGTCCGTATGGTGAGAAATCTGGATTGAACATGGTTACTGGAGTTGCGTCATATTGCATCACTGGCTGTGCCTCCGTAGAACCAACAAAATTATCAAACTTTTTATTTAAGAGTTCTACTTGGTTAGTACGCATAGTAACAGCATCAATATTATAGACTCCTGCAGCTTTCGTCGGCTTTGTCCTTATGACTTGCCATTGAAAATTATTCAATGACATCTCTTCAATAAATTCATAAGCTACTTTAGGTGTTTTATTATTGATCGTCCCTCTTGCGGCTGCATCGATCATTTGTCTGGTTGACGGATTTAAACCGTTGTGGAAGGTTTGAACTTATAGCCACAAAGGTAAACCATGATGAGGACACCTTCTCAAAAGATCTTTGTATCTCTCCCATGCATCGTAAAGTGTTTCTAAATCAATCTGCACAAAAGAAGAAACATCGTTTCGTAATTTGGCTGTTTTAGCTGGAGGAAAATATTTGAGTAAAAATTTTTCGGTCATTTGTTCCCATATAGTGATTGAACCTCGTGGTAAGGAATTTAACCATTGTTTGGCTTTATTTCTCAAAGAGAATAGAAATAGCCTCAAGTGAATGGCATCGTTAGAAATGCCTTTTATTTTAAAAGCATCACAAAATTCCAAGAAATTTACTAAATGTGAATTTGGATCTTTGTCCTGCAAACCATCAAACTGCAAGAACTGTTGAATCAACTGAATAGTGTTAGGTTTTAATTCAAAATTATTAGCAGCAATAGTAGGTATAATAATGCTAGTTTAGGTACCAACCAAACTAGGTTTAGCATAATCATACATAGTGCGAGGAGCTTCTTCCTGATTTGCTGGTGGCGCGACTATTGCGGGAGGTGGTGGAACATTTTGATTTGCTTCCATCTCTTCTGTAGGTTCTAGCTCTTGACCTTGATGTTGTTCTGGATATTGTAGACTTTGTCTGATTTCTCTGTGAGTTTTGCGAATTGTTACTTCTAAATCTTCATCAAAAAGTAATAGTCCTGCTGGGTTGTTTCTAGTCATAAACTAGAAATACCTAGAAGGAAAAAAAAAGAAAATCTAAAATTAAATAAAAAATAAAAACTAAAAAATAAAAATAAAAGAAAAATAAATAAATAAATATAAATATAGTAATGGCTAAAGTAATAGAAATTGAGTTTTCTTAATATTTTAGTTCCCCGGCAACGGCGCCAAAAACTTGATAACGTCTCGCGATATTAAGTAATAAAATTTATAAAAACTGATCACACCAAAACTAACTAATATCACAATCTTAAAGGCAAGCGCACCTATCGAACAGTAGTATAGTTTAGCGGTGAGACCGAGTTATCGTACCCAAGGGAACTAAAAGTACTAATACTTACTTCCTTTCTATTATCTAGCCTAAAAATAAAAGAGGTTTGTTTGAAACTAATTCTAAAACTAACTAAAAGTGCACAAAAAGTAAATTGGGGAAAACTTTAGGGAAAAGCTAATTGATATAAACAATACTTAAGGGAGAATCCACCTAGACTTCACTTGTTATTGGTTCTTGAGCTAGACGATTTATTCACTTCACTTGATCCGTAGAGATCCCTAATTTATGCTAAACCATCTGTCGAGGTGAAGAGCAACTAGGCCTAGGTTGTTAAGTAAAGTTTCTTTATTAATTAACACCCTAGGTTGCATTAATTCGATCTATGGATCCCCCTATTAGGTTTGACCCTAATTCGGCAGATTTATGTCGCCCTATGTCTAGGGTTGCATGCAACTCCGCTTAATTATGGTAGATCTACTCTTAAAACAGGGACTTTTGCTCCTCTGCCTAAGCACATCCGTTTCTTGAATTAATACCTAGGCTTATTAACACAAGAATTGCACACATAATTAAGAACAACTCAAGTATTTATCATATAACTCAAGAATAAATAATAACAAGATTCGTCTTAGGTTTCATCCCCCTCAAGTATTTGAGGGGTTTAGTTCATAATAAAGAAAGAAAACATCTCAGAAGAATTACAATAACAAAACATAAAGAACCCGAAAACCCCTGAAGGAATTTAGGGAGATCCTCTGTCTTGATGTAGAATTCTGGCTTTTAGGATGAATCAATTGGCTTCCCTTGGAGTAATCCCTTGCTTTCACTCTTTGTGTTGGCAGAAATATGGCACTCTTTCTTGAGAGAAAAGAGTATTCCCTTAGCGGGAAATAATCACACCCTTGAAGTTGCCTCCTAGGGTCTTTATATAGAGCTTTGGGGAGCCTTTCTTA
The DNA here is from genome assembly GCA_020496765.1 of Gossypium stocksii. NCBI lineage: Eukaryota > Viridiplantae > Streptophyta > Magnoliopsida > Malvales > Malvaceae > Gossypium > Gossypium stocksii. The sequence goes on from CM035625.1 coordinate 5,472,503, forward strand.
GCCTCTAAGCATCCAAATCTGAGTGAAATTCCTCTTCCTCATGACTAGAACACGCCCGTGTGCCACGCCCGTGTACTTCGACAAGAGGCCGTGTGAGATTTTGTCGATGGGGGCACGACTGTGTGGCCTGGCCGTGCTTATCGGGGCTGGACCGTGTGATCTTTCTGTGGCACGGTTGTGTGCCACGGCCGTGTGGTGACTTCTTGGTCTGTGTGTTTTCACATTTTGGCCCATTTTCTTCAGTTTTTAGTCCATTTTTCGTTCTTTTCTCTTCCTTATGCTCTTCTGAGTATAAGATATGAAAAAGAAAGATTAAGAGCACTAATTCTCACTAAATTGATAATAATTCATCCAAAATATAGGCTAAACATGAGGTAAAAATATGTATAATTTAGCGTTTACCAGTGTTACATAAACCAAAAGGCATTTTACGATAAGCAAACGTACCGTATGGGCATGTGAATGTCGTTTTTTCCTGATCTTCTGGAGCTATCGGGATTTGGAAGTAACCAGAGTGGCCATCTAGGAAACAATAATACATGTGACCTGATAATCTTTCCAACATCTGATCAATAAAAGGTAAAGGAAAATGATCTTTTTGAGTGGCGTCATTTAGCTTTCTATAATCAATGCAAACTCTCCATCCAGTGACTGTTCTTGTAGGTATTGACTCTTTTTTGTCATTAGACACCACGGTCATGCCTCCCCTTTTAGGAACAACCTCGGCTTTTACGACTTCCTTCATGTTGGGATTCAATCGTCTCTGAGCTTGCACTGATGGTTTATATTCATCTTCCATTAAAATTTTGTGGGTGCAGAAGGAAGGATTAATTCCCTTAATATCTAAAATTTTCCAAGCTATAGCATGCTTGTGTTCCCTTAACACATGGAGTAGTTCCTCTTTTTCTGCAATTTTCAAATCTGATGCGATAATAACTGGTAAAGTTGAATCTTCCCCTAAAAAGGCATATTCTAGATGATCTGGCAGTTGCTTTAATTCTAATTTAGGGGGTTCATCAATGGAAGGTTTCTGTCTCAATTCATCATTCATCTTTATACTTTCATAACTTATGTGTCTTGTGATGATTTCATTAGAATCTAACTCCTTTCTTAATTCCTCAATTTCAGTGGTGGCTTCATCTTTCCCCCCACCTTGAACAAGACACAGTTCCAACGTGTCTGCGATAGAAAGTTCCTGAAAATTATCTTGAACAAAGTAATCAATAATATCAACAAAATAACAGGAATCATCTTGTTCTTCAGAAAATTTCATAGTATCATAGATTTTAAAAACGACTTCTTCCTCACCAACTCTAAGTATTAATTTACCATCCCCTACATCAATAACAGCTCTAGCAGTGGCTAAGAATGGACGTCCCAAAATTAAAGGTACCTCAATATCCTCGTCCATATCAAGCACAACAAAATCAACAGGGAATATAAATTTATCTACCTTTACTAGCACATCTTTGATGATTCCCCTAGGATATTTAACAGATCTATCAGCTAGTTGAATACTCATCCTAGTGGGTTTTGGTTCCCCTAGACCTAGTTGCTTGAACATTTTGTAAGGCATGAGATTAATGCTAGCACCTAAATCAGCTAAGGCTTTATCAATAAGTAAACTACCAATTAAACAAGGAATAGTAAAACTTCCTGGATCTTTCAGTTTTGCCAGCAATTTATTTTGGAGAATAGCTGAGCATTCTTCGTTGAGTTCCACTGTGGCTAATTCTTCCAACTTCCTTTTACTTGTCAGAAGTTCTTTAAGGAACTTCGCGTACTTCGGCATCTACGAAATTGCTTCAACAAAAGGTAAGTTAATGTGTAATTGTTTAAAGAGTTCAAGAAATTTACCGAATTGAGCGTCTGTACAGTCTTTCTTCAACTTTGCCGGATATGGAATGGGCGATTTGTATTCCTTGAGTGTTGGTGGAGTGTTTTCTTTGGGTTCCTCTACCTTGTCTCCTAAAGATTCTAGAATAGATTTCTTTTTTGGTTCAGCTAGTACTTTCCCATCTCTTAGAGTAATTGCTTTGACATGTTCTCTGGGATTTGGCTTAGTATTACTTGGTAGTCCATCTTGTGGTCTTTCTGAAATTAATTTTGCAAGCTGACCGATTTGATTCTCAAGCCCTTGGATTGATGCTTGCTGGTTCTTTAGTGCCATTTCAGTGTCTTGGAAACAGGTTTTGGATGCAGCCATAAATTTGGTGAACATTTCTTCAAGATTTAGCTTTTTCTCTTGTTGTAGTAGTGGCTGCTGAAATCCTAGAGGAGGCTGTTGTCTTTGATTTCCTTGTTCTTCCCATGAAAAATTGGGGTGATTTCTCCAACCTGAATTGTAAGTATTACTATAAGGGTTATTTTGAGGTCTAAAATTGTTACCCATGTAGTTGGCTTGCTCAGTTTCCATGCTATGTCCATAAGATGAATAGTCCGGATTGAACATATTTCCTGGGGTTGCATCGCACTGCATCACTGGCTGTGCCTGCGTAGAACTAACAAAATGATCAAACTTTTTATTAAAAGTTCTACTTGGTTAGTAAGCATAGTGACAGCATCAATATTATAAACTCCTGCAACTTTTGTTGGCTTTGTCCTCATGACTTGCCATTGATAGTTATTCAGTGACATCTCTTCAATAAATTCATAAGCTGCTTTGGGTGTTTTATTATTGATTGTTCCTCCTGCGGCTGCATCGATCATTTGCCTTATTGAAGGGTTCAAACCATTGTGAAAGGTTTGAACTTGTAGCCACAAAGGTAAACCATGATGAGGGCATCTTCTCAAAAGATCTTTGTATCTCTCCCAGGCATCGTATAGTGTTTCTAAATCCATCTGCACAAAAGAAGAGATATCGTTTCGTAATTTAGCTGTTTTAGCTGGAGGAAAATATTTAAGTAAAAATTTTTCAATCATCTGTTCCTATGTAGTGATTGAGCCTCATGGTAAAGAGTTTAACCACTGTTTGGCTTTATTTCTCAAAGAGAATGGAAATAGCCTTAGACGAATGGCATCATCAGAAACGCCATTAATTTTAAAAGTATCACAAAGTTCCAAAAAATTGGCTATGTGTGAATTTGGATCTTCATCCTGTAAACCATCAAACTGCACCAATTGCTGTATCATCTGAATAGTGTTAGGTTTTAATTCAAAATTATTAGCAGCAATAGTAGGTCTAACAATGCTAGTTTGGGTACCAGCCAAACTAGGTTTAGCATAATCATACATAGTGCGAGGAGCTTCTTCTTGATTTGCTGGTGGCGCGACTATTGCGGGAGGTGGTGGAATGTTTTAGTTTGCTTCCATCTCTTATATAGGTTCTGGCCTTTGTTCTTGTCCTTGGTCTGGATAATGTAGGCTTCTTTGGATCTCTCTACGAGTTCTGCGAACTGTCGCTTCTAAATCTTCGTCAAAAAGTAATGGTCCTGCTAGGTTGTTTCCAGAAATACCTAGAAGGAAAAAAAACAGGAAAAATAGAATAAAATAAAAATAAAAATAAAAATAAATAAAAATTGAAAATAAATAATTATAGTAATGGCTAAAGTAATAGAAATCGAGTTTTCTTAATATTTTAGTTCCCCGGCAACGGCGCCAAAAACTTGATACTCGCGATATTAAGTAATAAAATTTATAAAAACTGATCACACCAAAAACTAACTAATATCACAATTTTAAAGGCAAGCGCACCTATTGGACAATAGTATAGTTTAGTGGCAAGACCGAGTTATCGTACCCAAGGGAACCAAAAGTACTAATACTTACTTCCTTTCTAGTATCTAGCCTAAAAATAAAAGAGGATTGGTTGAAACTAATTCTAAAACTAACTAAAAGTGCACAAAAAGTAAATTGGGGAAAACTTTTGGGAAAAGCTGATTGATATGAGTAATACTTAAGGGAGAATCCACCTACTTCACTTGTTATTAACTTCTTGAACTAGATGATTTCTTTACTTGACTTGATCCGTAGAGATCCCTAACCTATGTTAATACCTCCATCGAGGATAAGAACAACTAATCCTAGGTGGTTAATTAAAGTTTCTTTATCAATTAACACCCCTAGGTTGCATTAATTTGATCTATAGATCCCCTTATTAGGTTTGACCCTAATCTGGAAGATTTATATCGCCCTATGTCTAGGGTTGCATGCAATTCCGCTTAATTATGGTAGATCTACTCTTAAAACAGGGAATTTTGCTCCTTTGCCTAAGCACATCAGTTTCTTGAAGTAATACCTAGGATTATTAAATCAAGAATGAAGAACACATAATTAAGAACAATTCAAGTATTTATCAAATAATTCAAAAATAAATAATAACAAGATCTATTTTAGGTTTCATCCCCTTCAAGTATTTAAGAGGTTTAGTTCATAATTAATAAAGAAAACATTTCAGAAGAAATAAGATAACAAAACATAAAAAACCCAAAAACCCCTAAAGGAATTTAGGGAGATCCTCTGCCTTGATGTAGAATTCTAGCTTCTGGGATGAATTAATCGGCTTCCCTTGGAGTAGTTCCTTACTTTCACTCCTTGTGTTGGCAGAAATATGGCGCTCCTTTTTGGGAGAAAAAAGAGTGCATCTTTAGAGTTGCCTCCTAGGGTCTTTATATAGAGTTTAGAATGGCTTTCTTAGCCCCTAAGCATCCAAATCCGAGTGAAATTGCACTTCCCCATGACAAGGACACACCTATGTGCCATGCCCGTGTGGTTTCGATAAGGGCCGTGTTCGGGCCTGTTGAGGTGGCACGGCCGTGTGGCCTGGCCGTGCCTGTCGGGGCTAGGCTGTGTGGACTTCATGTGGCACGACCGTGTGGCACGGCCATGTGGCAACTCCTTGGGCCGTGTCGTTTTCACACTTTGGCCCATTTCTTCGTTTTTGGCCCCTTTTTTGTTCTTTTCTCTTCCCTATGCTCTCCTGAGTATAAGACATGAAAAAGAAGGATTAAGAGTACCAATTCTCACAAAATTAATGATAATCCATCCAGAAATTAGGCTAAACATGGGGTAAAAATATGTATAATTTATTGTTTATCAATAGCCATTTTCGATGTCCATCAATTTAAACTAAGATGATGGCTTTAAAATGCTGTAAATTTTGCTGTGAAGAATAGAATAACCAATATTTGGACTAGAAGTTTCAAGACAACTGTATTTTCCATGTCCCTAATGAACAATTAATGGATTTTGTTTGGAAAATCTAGTAGAGGTATACTATTAACAATAGATTTCTGTGTATCTCTATCCATTATATTAAAAGCTTTATCTTCGTCTAGCCCACTTTTATTAGCCTTAAAGGATGCCCCACTAATTTTTCTTTCCAAGAAGGAAATGTTTCAGCAGAAACATCAACGACCATATTCGTATCCACCTCTTCGGGTTTATCCCTAAAACATACCTTTCTAGGAAACAAAGCCTCCATGGGTGAGTTTCCAGTATGGTTTTCCTGACAGAGAGAGTTTTTAGAGAGAGAATCCATGTGAGAATGTCAACTTTTCATCCACGAGTCAATTTTAAATGGCAACATATGAAATAAAAATATCATACTCAAATCAACTTTAAATTTAGATACATGTTGCAGACACCCTCGTTGGTTACAAAATTGGTTGAGAAAAGATGAGCTAAATGATATTGAGTGGCACTCGATCATGTTAATTGTAGATTGCCATTGAAGTGATTAAATATTTGTTTTATTTTATATGACAATTTAATGAAGAAAATTTTTAGAATTAATGTGTTATTTCATTTAAGATTTTACGATCCATCTATGGAAACCAATTCTTAACATCGCCGGAATGGAATGTAAAACATTTCCACATGAAACACAAGCTCTAAAACATTTGCGATGACTAAAACAACATTTCATAAGAAGCAATTAAAACTTCCTACAACTTCCTACAACATCATTATAACAAGATCTCATTATCTTTAGCATCATAACCCATTTGGCACATACATATAAGTCTAAAACAAATGAAAAATGATCCAAAGGACTTTTACTCACTAAAAGCAATTAGAAAATATACTAATTCATAACATAACTCATTCACATTACATTCATACGTAATAACAAGGCTAGCCATTTTCGCATGACTAATGCAAATATATACAACACAAAAATATCACTTTCGTCAAAATAAGGAGTTAAGCCTATACATGCCATTTATCGAAAATATAAACTAACAAAAGTACCAAACAGTGTCGATAGTGTGGATGACTAGAATTTGAATCCCCGAGCTCGTAGCTAGCAAACGCGATCTATAAAACAGAGTAACAAAATGAACGAAGTAAGCTTCTATTAGCTTAGTAAGTTTAAGTAAACAAAACAACTTAATTTCATTATTTCATCGATCACATGTACATAATCATTGTGGAACATTAATATGCCGAATATACAATTTCATATATCCATGAACACATTTCCGTTGACATTTCTTTGGTTTATTACTCGAAAACTGCAATTATATCATCTAAATTTTCAAAGTCATTCATTAATCCAATTTTAGGGAATAATCCCTAGGCATTTTATGCAAATAAAATTTTAATGGTCATACTCACAATTAGTCCATGAGATTCCGGTGTATAACCTTACAAGAACTGAACGCATATATATATATATCCACAAGCACCACTTCATGAAGCTTATTCAATACTCATTCAAAAGATAACTGTAACACCCCTATAACCCGTATCCGTCGCTGGAGTGGGTTATGAAGCATTACCAAACCAAACCACCACATTTGTACAATCACATAGACTTAAGATCATTAAGATTTATATACATACTAAACACAACCAAAGACCGAATTTAAAACATATAAAAGTAAACATCCAAAAGATGCTATATTCGCATGGCTTATATACAATAGTAAAAAATATGGTTCTACTTATGGTCTATCCTATCCATGCCATATGCTAAGCCCGAATCATATGATTACCAAAATAGCAGATAGTGTGACAAAATGCTGACGATCCCCGAATTGGTAGTAAGAGCCAACGATCTATAAAACAGAGAAACATAACATTCAAAGTAAGCTTTCATAAGCTTAGTAAGTCTTAAGCAATTTTAAACAATTGAACTTAAAAACAAACCAAATAATCGTAATCACATAACATTTTCTGAGTATAATACCATTTGGCCGATTATGCACAATCACATATATCATTTTACTCTGATTATAATCGAACTCATATAGACATAAGCATTTACATGCTTCAAGATTAACTTTAATTCTATCGAATTCAACTAGTGTACCATTTCTTACCCACAGTTACTTTCACGTTCATAGTTAAATGGCATATCGAATACTTTCATGTAATTTTGCATAATGACTGAATGCACACATATACACATATACATATGAATTTACAACATCTTTACATATGCTTCTCATTACACATTCTTAATTCCCGACAGATCAATCTCACATATATATTATATATATCACATACCTGACCAACTTATTGTCTTGAACTCATTTTATTACCAATTTAGCACAAGGTTGCATAATCTCTGACTTTAATTAGTTCACCGGCATTTAGTCTGCTAGATAAAAACTCTGAATCACATCACTGGCATATTGTTTGTTTAACAGACTTTCTCTTCAAGTCCTTCAGAAATGAACAGATTCAGGTAGGCCTTATACAATGCCGACGTCCTGGACACGGTCTTACATGTTATTCAAGGTCAATGCCACTGTCCCGGATAGGGTCTTACACACTATCTCAAATCAATGCCTTCGTCCCAGATAAGGTCTTACATGAAACATAAGTGATGCCAGTGTCCTAGACACGGTCTTACACACTATCTCAAATCAATGCCTTCGTCCCAGACGAGGCCTTACATGAAACATAAGTGATGCCAGTGTCCCAGACACGGTCTTACACACTATCTCAAATCAATGCCTTCGTCCCAGACGAGGTCTTACATGAACTCATTTCACACACTTAGTGCCCCAATGACCGATCTCGCACACATAGTGCTCGGCTAAAGAACTCGCACACACAGTGCCTCTTTCATTCGCACACATAGTGCCCATGTTCATACGCACACATAGTGCCCATTTTCATTCGCACACATAGTGCCCATTTTCATACGCACACATAGTGCCCATGTTCATTCACACACATAGTGCCCATTTTCATTCGCACACATAGTGCCCATTTTCATTCGCACACATAGTGCCCATTTTCATTCGCACACATAGTGCCCATTTTCATTTGTTATTACACATTAAAATGGATTAACCAAGTCTATAAAACCTCACATGTATACACTTTGAACATATCATTTCATTTAACTTTGAATTCATACAGTTATGAACACTTAAACATTTTAAAGCCAACTTTAAATCAGTAAATATAAAATTACAAATCATGTCCACATTCAAATTTCCATGTCCAAAACAACTTACATAAGTCATAAACATATGTATATATATATCAATTTCACGCACAATTATTTCTTAACCCAACTGAATGAAACCAATTCCATACTATCCTCTCATGTGCAAAAATAAACCAAATTCACATATGTATTTACCTAACCAAATTTTACCATTACCTTATAACACACTTATAGCCAAGTATGGCACTTTCTCATAGACAAGCATTTAACCGAATGTAACATTGAATCCAAGATACATATAAGGGTAGTCGATCCTATATTTCTCATAACCTTATGCTCAACCCCAATTATTATAAGTATTTATTCAATCGAATATCAAGTCAATATACATATAAATATATATCCCCATGTCATTAAGGATACACATTTCATTTGACATTACATAAGTATAACTTAGCTAAAGATGGCCAAATACCACCCTGTGTACTTCTTGGTACACAACATGCATATTCAAGCCTTTTGAATTCACTTCATTTCATATTTATTATAATTCACCATCATATACATAACACATTTTAACATCTTATAATAAGAGAAAAATGTATACATACTTTATCACGGGTTAACCATAAATTAACCCATACTTACATTTTCATATTTACCACTTATTTATAAGCATAACGATCTTGAGTCACAAAATATCACACCGGCACTAGGCCTGCTAGGCTTTTTAGCCTGATTTCAATAACAAAACACTTCATAGTACTTTGCAAAATTTCACACATCATAATTCATATACCATCATCGGCTCAATTCATATATTCAACACATATCCAGCACATTATAATATCATGCATATTTCCATACCTCATTCACATTCGGCTAACATCAAAGAAAATTTATAGATAACATTTCTCAACCACTTTAATTAAATTCGTTAATTAAATTTAATCACATTGACCTTTCTATCAATCGGCAATTTCTTCCGTGAGTACTTAACACTCGAATTTAACCTACAATATCATATCTCTATTAATATTTAACTCATTTCCGAGCTAACTTAAGAACTTACCTTGACTGTCGTCGAATGATTACAGATATGCTATTCAACCAGCTTTGTTTTCCTCTTATCCGAATTTTGCCCTCTTTGCTCTTGAGCTAAGATGAACAAATTTTATCTTATTACAACTTAATTCTTGAAGCGTTAATTCATAAGTATATACATATATTCAACCCTCACATTCATAATTTCATAGCAAAAGTCATGCGCATGAATAAGCATAATCGAACTAACATTTTCTTTCAATGTCATAAAATCATCCTATAACCAAATACATATATATACTCATTCATATTACACAAATACACATAATTCTATTTCTTTTCAATGATACACTAAAGCCGAATATTATCCAAGATTGCTAAAAACATAACATTTATCAATTTCACAAAATTTAATTTCAATAGGCCAAATATACTAAAATAAAAAATCACATAACAGCCCCTTTCAAGCCAAACATTAGCAATTTGATTCTACCCAAATTCACATATAATTATTTAACAATTACTTATTGTACCTTAATCTAAATAATTTACCTCAACACACTATAAATTCAATTTCAAGATCGATTACAAATCTTTAATTAAAATTCACATTTTGCATATTTTCATAACCGAAGAAAATTGAAGATTACTAAAGATACCACAAAAATAAAAGAATTCACAAGTACATATTCCAATCTCCTCATTAACGATTTAGAACACAAATATCACTCACTTCCTTACTTAGGTTCACATTCGGCAATCTTATACAACAAAAGCACTCTAGCCGATTCTCACATTTCATCTAATCCACATTGATAAACTATTAACTAGTTCAAAAATTCACCTGTCCCCCATTACAAATTAAATCATGAAAGCACAACCATTTTCTTCAATCTCATTCATGGCCGAATGCACTACTAACCATAACTTTGGAAATTAATTCATGGGCTAAGGACATGACTCGGTTACAAGCTCAAAGACACCAAAATTATTGAAAATCAAATCAAAACTCACCTTAGTTCATGCCAACAACAATGCCGAATGCTCCCAAGCTATTCTTTTATCTTTTTTTTTCTTTCTAGTTAGAATCGGCCAAAACATAAAAACCACGTCTCTTGGCGTTGTTTTTATCACCCCACTCACCTTTATTTTAACATATTTTATTTTATAAAATTGTACTTTATAATTATAAAATGCACATGATGGCACTACCTAACATCCACTACCATGCATTAAAAGAATAAAAAGGTTTAATAGCCATGCAAACCCCATAATATTCGGCGACTTAGCATTTGATCTACTAATTTTTTTTTTAAGGTTTATCAATCAAGTCCAATTCAATGAATTAAACATACCAAAATCAAATTCTCATATTAACTTATCACACATGTTAATTCACGTATATTAAACATAAGATATAGCATTTAAATATTTTCTGACTCGGTTTCATAGTCCCGAAACCACTTTCCGACTAGGATCAAGTTAGGGCTGTCACAACAACCGAAAGTTAACTTTTATATAATAAGTAATTTAATACGTACCTGAACAATTTAATGCTTTATTCTATTATTATTGTCATTTGTACTTGTCCCTGAAATCTAGAACTTGTATTATTTCACTGGCAAATAGCCTGCTGGGTTCCACTCGAATTCATCACCGGCTCAAAGCCTACTGGACTTTTAAGTCCGAAATTCCTCACCGGCTTGAAGCCTGCTGGACTTTTATGTCCAGAGCTTATCACCGGCACACAGCCTGCTCGACTTTTAAGTCCGAAACTTATCGCCAGCTTTGCAGGTTGCTAGGTCTAAGACCCGAATAATATCGTACGATAGTTAATTTCACAAGTTTGTCACATATCATATTCGTTTACTTTTAATACTCACATGAAACAAACACATTAATATGTAGTTGCACTCATTCGAACATACTTATACATAACATAGTTCAACTCACTCAATAAAAACCATTCGGTCTCACCATCTACATATAAGTTCACACACCTTTCACATTATCCAACTTTGGCCTCATCACATGTATAATAGTACACACACACTTCACATTTGCCCATTTGGCCACACCACATATGCATAAGTATATATATATACACATTTCACATTTGATCATTAATATTTATGCAATTAGCTTCAATATTCTATAATACAAAACATGCTTGTTTTCTTAATAACTTACCTCAAAAGTTTTTGAACGACTGTATACGGCTATTCGTTTACTTTCGCTTTCCCCCTATCCGAGATTGATGCCCTTTGTTCTTGAGCTAAATTAAACAAAATTCACTTATCAAAATCTTACCATGTGACAGCCCTAGTTCGACCTTAGTCGGGAAGCGGTTTCGGGACCGCTAAACTGAGTCAGAAAATTTATTTGATGATATGAGTTGTGTGGTTGATATGAGTTTTGGTATGTGATAAAAAAAAATTTGTGTGAAAAATTGACCTTCAAAATGATTAATAGCTTAAAGAGGGCTTAATTGATGAACTTTAGAATTATAATAGGCACAAATCAAAGTGGTTAAAAAGTGTAAATTTGCAAAGAATTGTCTTTGCATGTCTAATTACCCATTTCCACTTTAGTGGACGGTAATGATGATGTTTTAATAGTATTTTATACATTGTTTTATGTGAAAATAAGATATAATGCTTTAAAAAAAATAGAATAATAAAAAGAAAATAAAAACACAAAATGAATGCTCATTTCTCTTTCATAGTCGAAACTCAAAGAAAGGTGAAGGGAAGAGAGGCTTGAACATTCGGCTGGTGCAATTGTAAAATTAAGGTATGTTTATTGATTATTCTTTTAGAAATTTTGAAATGTAGTTGATTAATAGGTCCATAAAACAACCCACATGTGAATTTTTTATTTTGGGATGTTTATGAGCTTTCGGTCTAAGCTAAGGAATGTAGGAAATGGTTGAAGTTCTTGCTAGAAGATTGAACGATGGTTAATTAGGCTCAATGATGGTAGAAACCATAAATCTTCAAAACCTTGAGTTGAGATCTTGAAGTGAACCGTGTGTGTGTGTCATGTTTCTAAAAATGAACTTACGGCATTAGTATAGAAGGGTAAATGGGAAACGTTGATGGTGTTAATGGGGTTTTATGATTGTAAATTCTAATTTGGAGCTAGGAGATTTTGTATAAAAATAAATAAGGGTCTTGTGTTATGTGGTTGTGTTACCGAATTTGATAAATTGAGGTTCTATGCATAATTGGTGTGAATTGAAAATTTAAATACTTGAATTCGTAAATGTAGAACTTGAATTTAGTTAACCATGCTTGAAGAGGTGCCGAATGATACTCAACTTGAGTAATAATAGCTTGATTTAAAAATTGAGCCAAAAATTTGTGAAATCTAGAGTATGGTACAAGGTAAATTATGTTCGGCTATTAGCTAGATGTTAAAAGGGGGTCATACTTTTGTGTCTTTTGATGGGTGAATTTTTAATTTTGCCTTTAGGAAATAATTAAATTGAAGGGAAATTAGTTATACCATATTTAAGTTATCAATGTGATAAGTGTGTTAAGATGGTTTTGATGTGCCGAATGGGAGCTATGATATTGAGTTAAAAATGTAAGATAGGGAGAGAATATTCATAGACATAATGATACTTAAATTCACATGAGGGTGCGCTTATTAAGTGTTGTCATGAAACTTTAAAGATTTGTCTCATGTGTTTGAGCTTAACCGAATGTGGAATTGAGCAAATGTGTGATTTTTGTATATACCAAAAGTAATGGACAATGACTCGTGATTTCATCATTTTGAATATGACATATTCGGCCATTAATGATTTCTAGGTATTATGTATTAAGCTGGTTAAAAGATCTATGTATACTTGCTCTAATTCCATAGTCTCTATGTGAAATGTAGCTCAATTGTGTTTTGGCCGAATGTGCTTAGTATATGAAGTATGTATATGTTTCATTAGAATGTTAATAAAGTGAATAAGTGAGAGGAACGAATAAAGTTTAGCCTAATTAAATTTGTTTAAATAAAGATCAAGAACAAAGAGGGACACTCTCGGACAAAGGAAAAGCGAAGGTCGTGGAATAGCCAACCCGTGCACTACTCAGAAAGATACGAGGTAAGTTCTTAAGTAACAAATTTTAGCCCATAATATGATGAAGTCTTAATACATATGAGTAATATATAAATTTAGACTTAAGAGCTATATTTGAGTATGATTGTGGCTAAGGAAATCTGTGAAATTGTTGGTAGAGGCATGTAAGTTTCGAATTTTGATATATGTTGAAATGAAATTGTGCCCATTGTGTATGATTAGTGTTTTAAATGTGTTAAGGTACACTTATGCATAAATGTATGAAAAATATTTGGGGAATTAGATCCGAGCTTAAACTCGAAGGGCTTTCGAGCCAGCGACTGATCCGAGCTTAAACTCGAAGGGCTTCCGAGACAGTAACCAATCCGAGCTTAGCCTCGAAGGGCTTTCATGCCAAGGGTATAACCGGATTAGTTCAGAAGGACTTTGTACCAGTATTGAAACCGGGTTCGGTCCCGAAGGGCACCAGTGCCAGAGCTATAAATTTTAATGTCGAACGACCCTGACGCTTGTGTTAACTATCGTAAGATAGCCAGGTATGCATCTTACTTTTGTTCAGAAATTTTATCATATATGAACTAAAAGTCCTTATGTGAATGTTCTGATTATTGTTGGATGTTACTCGAATAACTATGACTTGGCCATGGGGAATATGTTCCTAATTGATGGTTTAAACCATTTAAGCATAGGATGTATGCTTATAAGCGTGAGTAAAATTCTGACACTTGAAATGAATCTATTCGGTTACAAGTTGAATTTAGTCGGATACATTGAGCGCGCCTCTATGTTGAGAGCGAGAGGAGTGTTATCATAGCTTGTTTCTATTTGGCCAAAAGAGGGAAATAATTAAGTTTAATTATCCCATGTTATTTTCATTATATGGTTTTGTTACTTAAAAACTTACTAAGCAAATGATTGCTTATCTAGTTGCTTTTATTCTCTGTTTTATAGATCACTCTTGGTAGCTACGGTCTCGGGAGCTCCAGGGATTTAAGTCTTCCGCACTATCACAACATCTTTTGGTATTTTGAAGCTTAACCTTAAAAACGGCATGTATAGACTAGACATTTTGTTGCAAATCAAATATGATCTTGAATTGTAATTAAGTTGGCTATGCGAAAATGGCCTATCATGTATTTCTGTATCTATACTATAGTTGAATACTTGACTTAGCTTTATGTGAATGGATGATCGAGTATACATTATAGGAATTATGCTTGAAGAATTTTATTAACTTTTATCTACGTTTTATGAAACTCGCGAGGTTTAAAGGTGATTAAAAATGATTCTCGATTGTAACTTTGCTGCCATGCTTATAGACTTAAAAATGTTACTTGAGATGGTTGTTAATGTACGTTTTACACTGTTGGGAATTTAGAAATCTGCCTAGTTGATTTCGATTTTTAAGCCTCTCTAGGTTATGATAGTTACGAATGAAATGGTTGAGTATGATCTTTGATTCGGTCTATGAGTATAAGAGATGAATATGAGGATAGCGTAAATTAAATTTATGTGATGGAGACATTCTTAAGTTAAATGAAGGTCGGGTAATACTCCTTGACTCTCCTGCGACGGGTACGAGCCTAGGGGTGTTACATACCATGCCTGCCTATAGCCGAATATCCCTTAAGTTTAGCAAGGTACATACATTAAACATATACATATATATATTTTTCATTTCATATGCATGTAGCTTTCGGCAATGCACAAGTATAATTCAAGATATTTTAATTATCAAATAAAGCATGACATTTTCACAATTACTTATGTTTAAAATACTTAAAAACTTACTTCGAATATTTTCGAATCGTCTTGGGTCAGCTATTCAACCACATTTACTCATAAAAACATGAAACAACAACCATTTGTTTCCATCCATATCATGGCCGAATGCCCAAATCACCATAAAATTCAAAATTTTAATATGGGCTATGTCAAGAACTTAGCCATCAACTAAATTTTACAAAATATAAAGGAATTAACATGAAATTTTACCTTAATCAAGCAAAACCAAAGGGTGACCGAATGCCTAGTTTTCCCCTCTTTATTTTCAGAAATGAAGAACAAAAGATGAACAAAACATTGTTCTTTTCACCCTTTAGTATTTTATTCATCTTATTTTATAATATAAAACCAATTAATTATTATAATACTAATATAAAATACATATATTTGTACCTAACAATCATCATGGCCGGCCACTAATATAAAGTGGGAAATTTCTCATGCAAATCCCATTTTTTTAAACCATGCATTATTTGGCCATTAACAAATTCACCTATCATTTTTTAAAGTTTCTCAAACAAGTCCTTTTTATCAATTCCACCTCCAAATGACAAAAATGAAAACATGAAATTTTCACGCATGTAATTTCACCCATAATAAACATAGAATATAACATTTAATTATTTTCTGACTTGGTTTCATGGTCCCGAAACCACTTTCTGACTAGGGTCAAATTAGGGCTGTCACAACTCTCCCCCCTTAGGGATTTTCGCCCCCGAAAATCTTACCAGTGAATAGGTGAGGATAACGTTCTTTCATTGAATCTTCAAGTTCCCAAGTCGTTTCTTCAACCCCGTGTTTGAGCCACAACACTTTTACTAATGAGATTTTGTTATTCCGTAATTCTTTCACCTCATGAGCCAAGATGCGAACCGATTCTTCCTCAAAACTCAGATTAGACTGAATCTCAATTTCTAATGGGTTTATCACATGTGAGGGATCGGATCTATACCGACGGAGCATCAAAACATGAAAAACATCGTAAATCTTTTCGAGTTTGGTTGGCAAATTTAATCTATAGGCAACTGGCCCAATTCTTTCTGAAATCACATATGGTCCGATAAATCTCAGACTCAATTTACCTTTACGGCCAAATCTGAATACTGTTTTCCACGATGAAACTTTAAGAAATACTTTTTCGCCAACTTGATACTCTATATCTTTCCGTTTCAAGTCCGCATATGATTTCTGACGATCTGATGCTGCTTTTAGACTTTCTCGAATCACTTTTACTTTCTGCTGGCCTCCTTAATCAAATCAACACCATAGATCTTATTTTCACTAAGCTCGGTCCAAAACAACGGTGTACGACACTTGCGACTGTATAAAGCCTCGTAAGGTGCTATCTTGATACTTGATTGAAAACTATTATTATATGCGAATTCAACCAAAGGTAAGTATCGTTCCCACGAGCCACTAAACTCAAGGATACAACATCTCAACATATCCTCGAGTATCTGAATAATCTGCTCGGATTGACCATCGATTTAGGGATGAAATGCGATGCTAAAATACAACTTGGTACCTAAAGCTTCTTGCAATTTCTTCCAAAATCTCGAAGTGAATCTCGGATCTCTATCTGACACAATAGAAGTAGGCACCCCGTGTAATCTCACAATCTGAGAAATGTACAATTCAACTAACTTATCAAGCGAATAATCGGTACGAACAGGGATAAAATGAGCTGAATTTGTCAATCTATCAACGACAACCCAAATTGCATCTTTCTTGCTCGGTGTTAACGGTAAACCCGATACAAAGTCCATTGTAACACAATCCCATTTCCACTCAGGTATCATAATCGGCTGCAGCAATCCTGAAGGCACCTGATGCTCCACTTTCACTTGTTGACATATTAGACATTTAGAAACAAAATCAGAGATGTCTCGTTTCATACCGTGCCACCAGTATTGACGTTTCAGATCGTTATACATTTTTGTGCTACCCGGGTGAACCGACATTCGGCTACTATGAGCCTCGCTCAAAATCATCGAAATAAGTTCAGAATTTCTCGGAATACACAATCTATTTCGGAATCTCAAGCAATCATTATCATCAATCAAAAACTCTGAATTTTCATTCGAATTACACTGTGCTCGTTTTGCTATCATATCATTATCAACTTTCTGAGCTTCTCGGATTTGTCGTATCAATGTCAGTTTTGCTTTTAATTCTGCTATCAATACCTCATCAGCAGACACAGACAAGTGCACATTCATCACTCGCAAATAAAACAGTGATTTTCGGCTAAGAGCATCGGCAACTACGTTAGCCTTTCCCGGATGATAATCAATGACCAGCTCGTAATCTTTTAGCAATTCCAGCCACTGTTGTTGTCTCAAATTCAAGTCTCTCTGAGTCATTAAATATTTGAGGCTTTTGTGATTGGAATAGACGTGACATTTCTCTCCAAATAGGTAGTGACGCCAAATCTTCAGAGCAAACACAATAGCAGCTAACTCGAGATCATGAGTCGGATAGTTTTTCTCGTGAGGCTTTAATTGTCTCGAAGCATAAGCAACAATTCTTCCTTCTTGCATCAAAACACAGCCCAAGCCGTTCAAAGAGGCATCGCTATAAACCGCAAATTCTTTACCGAACTCTAGCTGAACTAACATTGGGGCTTCTGTCAAAAGAGTTTTCAGCTGATCGAAACTTTTCTGACATTTTTCAGACTATTCAAATTTGACATCTTTCTGAAGTAGCTTTGTCAACGGGGCTGCTATCATCGAAAAACCTTTTACAAATCGCCAATAGTATACGGCAAGTCCCAAAAAGCTCTGAACTTCCGAAACATTTCTCGGAGGTTTCTAGTCAAGTATAGCTGAGATTTTACTCGAAATAACACGAATACCTAATGCAGATACAACATGCCCCAGAAAGCTGACGTCGCGTAACCAGAACTCACATTTACTGAATTTAGCATACAACTGATTATCTCGTAAAATCTAAAGTACAAGCCTCAAATGTTTGGCGTCTATGAACACAACCACAAACCGATCAAAATATTGCCTGAACAACCGATTCATCAAATCCATGAAAATCGCAGGGGCATTAGTGAGCCCAAACGGCATAACTAAAAACTCGTAATGTCCGTATCTCATTCTGAAAGCAGTCTTAGGCACATCTGAGTCTCTGACTCACAACTGATAATAGCTAGATCGCAGATCAATCTTCAAAAACACTGAAGCTCCCTTTAACTAATCAAATAAATCATCAATTCGCGGCAACGGATGTTTATTCTTTATTGTCACCTTGTTCAATTGTAGATAGTCGATAAACATTCTCATAGTTCTGTCTTTCTTTTTCACAAATAAAACTGGTGCACCCTAAGAAGAGAAACTCAGTCGTGCAAAACCTCTGTCTGTCAACTCTTGCAACTGAGACTTCAACTCTTTCAACTCGGTTGGTGCCATACGATACGGAGCAATCAAAATCAGAGTCATACCTAGTACAAGCTCTATGCCGAACTCAACCTCTCTAACAAGTGGCAATCCCGGTAATTTCTCGGGAAACACATCCGGATACTCACAAACCACAGGTACAGTCTCAAGCTTTCGTTCAAATACTTTGCTATCCAATACATAAGTAAGATAAGCCTCACAGCCCTTTTTCATACATTTCCGAGCCAGTACAGAATGTAACACCCCAAACCCGGCCCAAACGTTATGGCCAAATCTGACGTGTCACATTGAAAACATTAAAAAAACAAGTTCTGATCTTAAACCTTTCTTAAAGAATTTGATGATAACTTTTAAAAGACTAAAGTGAATGGAAGCTGTGCACCAGGTAGGTATCCGAAACAGAGGAGGTGAGCCATGAAGGCTGCTTAAATACCAAGCTCTTGATTGGATCCAATCCTCGACATGCCCATAACCATTGCCACACTTTAGGTTATCAGAAATTTTGAAAATGTCTCGAGATGGTGTTTGTTCAAAGTGATGCCTTAGTTAAAATGTTATATTTTATCTTTGTAAGATTTGAAAAGTGAGAGTTGTTTAAAAACGTAACCTAGATCTAGCCCATTTTAAAATATAAATAATAACGCAGAATTCAAAGTTCAAAACCAACCAAATCCAGAAAGAAATTAGTTAAAATGGCCTTATTACAACCCCAAAAATAAATAATAAAATTTATTTAAAACTTTTAAAAGAAAGTCCAACTGCACATCATGGCCACTCTGAATTTCCCACCGGCTCCAAGTCTCCACATCAAGGCTCACCTGCAGGGTTGAAGAAAGGGGGTGAGTTGAAAACTCAGTGTGCAACAAGCCCTTTCAGAGCCCAAATCCACACTTGCACAAATTTTAATTTTTCATCATATACTGGGCCGTAGCCTTTCGGTTAACTGTTACTGGGCCAAAGCCTTTCAATTTCATATTTCTAGGCCAAAGCCTTTCTGTACACGGTATGGCCCTTAGGCCCATTTCAATATCACATATGACAAAACATGTATGTATGCAAAACCCGTTTGGGGAGACTACTCAACCCACCATCCTCTACTCTCCACCCGTACCAACCAAACTCTCTATGTGGGGAATAACTCAACCCACCCAGCCAAACTCTCCACTGGCAGCATAGCTGCTTAATCATATAACTGGAGGCCAAGCCTCTTTTAATAACTGGGGCAAAAGCCCTTTCGGTAAACTGGGGCAAAAGCCCTTTAACACTTCCTCCATCGAATAATCCCAACCCATGTATGTAATGAGTAAAAACATGGCATATCGTGCATGTGTCATAGCATATCATGTGCATATCATGTCATAGCATGTAAAATAACAATATCACAATCATCATATTCAGAATGAAACCCTAAGGGTAAAATAGACATTTTCATATAGGGGCAAAATAGTCATTTCCCATGCTTAGGGGTAATTTCGTAATTTTACTAACTATTATGGTTTTCCCACGTTTATTCATCAATTCCAAGTGTTTAAACAACCGTTTTTAGCCTATTATAGTGCATTCAAGTTATTGGGCCCAAAACCCCTAATGGGCCCTTCGTAGCCGATTTAGTCATTTAGGCCCTTTTTAGCCCAAGTTACGTAACGGTAATAAAAATTTAACATGCATTTCAATCAGATTCCATTTTTACCCATCTTTACCCAAATGGGCCCACAAGCCCATTGGGCCCTATTTTAGCCCATCGAGGCCCAACGTACCAAACTGCACGAAACCGTGCTCTCACCTGTTCCATCACTCTTGTTTACTGTGTTCATCGCAATTGAACTCATCCACACATCATCTCATATTTACAGGTTACATCAACAACATAATCCGATGTTTCGGCTTTTATGCAATATGAACCTAGGCTTTTACGGGGTATGTTACCCACCTGTTAAATGACGGTCGATTCCTCAAAGTCGTCCACGCACTCGTCCTATATTCATTTACTTAATGTATTAGCTCTTTAAAATCTATAGAATAATCACTATAGTCTTACCAATAACATTCGGCCACTATGCCTATTACTGTAAATTGCTTACCTTAGCAGGATCGATTATTTGATCCAAACTTATCCAACACCGCTTCTCAAAAACCTATTGCTCCTTCGGGGTTGTTTGCTCCGCTACAAGAGACCATAAAACAAATGAAAAGGCCTAATAAAGCCTAGACCACAATCGGCAATCTCCCTAAACCTTAGGGAGGGTTTCGGCTTTTCTTAACATTAACACTACTAAATCGATTTGGGAAAACGAGTACTTACCACAATTTTCTCCTCTGCACCACTTAGATCTGACGTGGACTTAGTCCTCAACCACCTAGCGGCCCTCCACTCCCAGAGGTCTACAAATTCGACTATGCCTCCCAAGACTAAGGTATTTCGGCTTTTAGGATCAAGAAAGGGAATGGTGTGGCGGCTTTGTAATGGTGTTGTCGCTGGAGACCTTTAGAGTTTAGTGGATGAGGGGTTTTATCACTACAATCAAAGAGAGCCGAAAGGTGTAGGTTTAGATAGAATCGACAAAAATAGTCTTCAAGGATCTCAGCTTGTGTAGGTATTCGGCAATGGTGATGGAAGAAAATGGATAGTAGTTTTGATTTTGGCAAAAGGGAAAGAAAGAGATGAATGATAGAAGTGGTGGTTCGGCTAAAAGAAAAATAAAGAAGAAAGGAGGTACTCTTATGGTGTTTTTACAGAGGAAAACGGCACAACTTAAGTCCCTAATGCCGAAATACCACCTAAAACCCCCCTAGGCCGATTTCTCCACTCAGACTCTCACATTCAGCCACTTCCTCCTTCTTTTCTAAATCCCCATATCTCTCCCCTTATCACTCCTAAAATCAAGCCTTAGCCGAATTCAAACTCTCCTCCCACAGAGTTCTAATCAACTTCAAACTCTCACAAGATATAAAAATAAACATACATTTGTTCCCTCAGTGAATCGATCCTTGGCCCTCTCTCCTCATTTACACGCCACCTTTTTAGGAGACTAGTGGCGTTACTTAGCCACTTTACCAATGCTCCGTTTGTGATACATTTTATCCACATATTTTAATAAGGCCTTCTAACCAGAGCCCCTAATTCTTTAAGTCCAAAACTCAAAAATTCTACCGGGTTTTGGCCAACTCATGGGCCTTCCACAGGCCCACTTATACACTCTAAACATGAATTCCACAACCACATCTCAACATTTTAAAATTTTACAAAACATCACACAAAATTATTAAGCCCCAAAAATTAGGATGTTACAACTCTACCCTCCTTAAAGAAATTTCGGCCTCGAAATTTACCTTATTAAAATAGTTGAGGATACTGTTGACGCATCGCCTCCTCGGGTTCCCAAGTAGCCTCCTCTCTGCCATGGTTTCTCTAGAGTACTTTTACCAATGGGACTGATTTCCTTCTCAACACTTTAACGTCATGATCAAGTATTTGTACTAGTTCTTCTTCGAAGGTTAAATCTACTTGTACCTCAATGTCTGCAACTGGCACGATATGAGTAGGATCAGAACGATATCGTCTTAGCATTGAAACATGAAAGACATCGTGAATACGATCCAACTCCGGAGGTAATTCTAGCTGATAAGCAACCGGTCCTATTCGCTTCACAATTCGATAAGGCCCAATGAATCGCGGACTCAACTTGCCCTTTCTACCAAATCTCAATATCTTCTTCCAAGGCGAAACTTTAAGAAAGACCATGTCTCCTACTGTATACTCAATATCCTTACGCTTTAGATCTGCATAGGACTTCTGTCGATCTGCTGCCTCCTTCAAACTGTCCCTGATTACTCTAACTTTGTCTTCAGTATCAGCCACTAATTCAGGTCCAAATACTCGTCTCTCCCCTAACTCAGTCCAACAAGTAGGCGAACGACATCTTCTCCCATACAGTGCCTCATATGGGGCCATCTGGATACTCGTTTGATAACTGTTATTATAAGCAAATTCTGCCAACGGCAAGTAATCCTCCCAGCTACCCCTAAAGTCGATCACACAACCCCTCAACATGTCTTCTAAAATCTGGATAACTCTTTCTGACTGCCCATCTGACTGAGGGTGAAATGCTGTGCTAAAATCCAATCGCGTCCCCAACGCCTCATGCAATTTCCTCCAAAACCGAGATGTAAATCTTGGGTCTCGGTCAGAAATTATTGACACTGGCACTCCATGCAACCGTACTATCTCTGCTACATATAGCTTGGCTAACTTCTGAAGTGAATAATCTGTTCGAACAGGTATGAAATGGGCAGATTTCGTCAGCCTATCCACAATCACCCAAATCGAATCTTTCTTGGAAGGCGTCAAAGGCAACCCACTTACGAAATCCATGGTTACCCTTTCCCACTTCCAAAGTGGTATTTTCACTGGCTGCAACAATCCCGAAGGCAGTTGACGCTCGGCCTTTACTTGTTGACACGTTAAACACTTTCCCACAAACTCGGTCACTTCTCTCTTCAGTCCAGGCCACCAATATAACTCTCGCAAGTCTCGATACAACTTATTTCCTCCTGGATGCATGGCACAAGGTCCACTATGAGCCTCTTTCAGAATCATCAGCCTTAGTTCAGAGTCCTTTGGCATACAAATTCTTCCTCGAAAACAAAGAATCCCATCACTGTTTAACCCAAAGTCTGAATTCTCCTCTTTCTCGGCTTGCTAAAACCGAGAATCCAAAGACTCATCCAACAGCTGCTGCCTCTTAATCTGTTTTACCCAAGTTGGTTTCACTTGTAACTCTGCCAACAGGCTCCCATCATCGTATAAGCTTAAACGAGCAAACATTGCTTTCAATTCTGCTATAGTCCTACGACTCAACGCATCGGCCACCACATTTGCCTTGCCTGGATGGTACTCAATCGAACAATCATAGTCTTTCAACAACTCTATCCACCTTCGCTGTCTAAGATTCAACTCCTTTTGAGTCAACAAATACCTAAGACTCTTATGATCTGTATAGATGATACACTTCTCCCCATATAAGTAATGCCTCCATATTTTAAGCGCGAAGATCATCGCCGCCAGCTCCAAATCATGCGTAGGATAGTTCATCTCGTGAGGCTTAAGCTGCCTTGAAGCATATGCAACCACCTTTCCCTCCTGCATCAACACACACCCCAAACCTACATGTGATGCATCGCTGTACACAGTGAAATCTTTACCAGACTCTGGCTGAATCAACACTGGTGCCTCGGTCAAAACTTTCTTTAACTTTTCAAAAGCTTCTTGCTGCTTCTCCTCCCAAACAAACGGTACTCCTTTCCTTATGAGTTTGGTCAATGGTGCAGCCAGTACAGGGAACCCTTCCACAAACCTTCTATAATAACCTGCCAACCCCAGAAAACTTCGAATTTCTGACACTGACCTTGGTGGCTTCCATTCCAGAATCGCCTCAATTTTCCGAGGATCTACCTTAATCCCCTCGGCAGAAACAACATGCCCTAAAAAGGTCACCTCACTCAACCAAAATTCGCACTTACTGAACTTAGCATAGAGTTGCTTCTCTCTTAATACTTGTAGAACGATACGAAGATGCTCATCATGCTTTTCTTCTGTTTCCGAATACACTAAAATATCGTCGATGAACACAACTACGAACTGATCCAAGTATGGCTGGAATACACGATTCATCAGATCCATGAATGCTGCAGGTGCGTTAGTCAGTCCAAAGGGCATAACTAGGAACTCGTAATGACCATATCGAGTTCTGAATGCCGTCTTATGAATATCCCCCTCTTTGACTCTCAGCTGATGATATCCGGACCGAAGGTCGATTTTTGAAAATACCGATGCTCCTCTCAACTGATCGAACAAATCGTCGATTCTTGGCAAAGGGTACTTGTTCTTGATCGTCAGTTTGTTCAGCTGCCGATAATCGATACACATTCGCATGGTTCCATCCTTCTTCTTTACAACCAAAACTGGTGCGCCCCACGCAGAAACACTTGGTCTTATAAATCCTCTGTCCAATAGTTCTTGTATCTGAGCCTTCAGTTCTACCAACTCCTTTGGTGCCATCCTATACGGTGCAATAGACACCGGAGCTGTTCCAGGTAACAGGTCAATTCCAAACTCAACCTCGCGGTTTGGAGGTAATCCAGGAAGCTCCTCAGGAAAGACATCTTGAAACTCTTTGATAGTCCTGACTGACTCTGTGGTCATCTTTTCAGGCTCAGCTTGGCTCACAAAGGCCAAATATGCCTCACCACCTTTTCGAATCAACTTCTCAGCTTTTAAGGCTGACACCACATTAGACAAATAATTTCTTCGCTCCCCTATAACTAATACCTCCTCATCCTCGTCAGTTCTTAATACCATCCTCTTAGCAGCACAATCCAATGTCGCCCTATGCTGAGTTAACCAATCCATTCCTAAGATGAGATCAAATTCTCCAAATGGCAATTCCATTAAGTCTCCCACGAATACTTTATCTTGAGTCTCTAGAGGCACTTCCCTAAAAAGTTTATCTACCTTAACCGAGTGACCCAAAGGACTTATCACTGATACCCCACTCACAGTCTTCTCAGAACGCACACCCAATGCCCCAGATACGTTACAGGCAACATACGGGTGAGTGGAACCAACATCTATCAAGGCAGTATAAGGCGTGCTATGAATGAAAAACGTACCGGTTATAACATCAGGAGCATCACCCTCCTCTCGACGTCGTGCGGCATAAACCAACGCCGGCTGACGAGCTTCAGCATGCCCAGTACCCCTGCCAGGTGCCCCACGTCCTCGTCCATTACCATTACCACCTCTGCCTTGCCCACGACCTCTCTGTGGTGGTGGTCCTCCTCGCACTGGTTGTACAACCCTTGGCTCAGCAACTTGGTCCTGAACTGCTCTCCTAGGACATTCTCTAAACTTGTGTTCCTTAGACCCACATCGGAAACATCCTCCAGTTCTTTTCCAACACTCACCCAAGTGTGCTCTACCACAATCCCCACAAACTTGAGGTCCGACGGTATTCACTGGCACGGCCAGGACCGGCTCCTCTACTCTGGTTCGTTTAACATTTCTGTATGCAGCACCCGAGGGTCCAGAATCCCTCCTAAATCTAAGTCGATCCTTCTGACGATTCTGTTGCTCAACCCGTTTAACTTCCTCAGCTATCTTGGCCTTTTCCACCAATGCAGCAAAGTCACGCTCCCTCTGCGGAGCTATCAGCACTCTAAGCTCATCTCGAAGGCCATCCTCAAACCGAACGCTACGCTCGTATTCAGTCGCCACTATCCCACTAGCATATCGGCTCAATCTCAAGAATTCTGCCTCATATTCAGCAACAGTCCTATTACCCTGGGTTAGATTTAGGAATTCCTTTCGACGAGCATCCACATAACTAGCTCCCACATACCTGCCCTTAAAAGCAGCCTTAAATAGATCCCAAGTTACCCGCTCAGCCGGGGTACTCTCTCTCACTGTGATCCACCATTGGTAAGCATCGTCTCGCAGCAACGATACAGCCCCTTTCAACTTTTGCTCCACAGAGCAATCCAAGTCGTCCATAATCCGTTCTGTTGCCTCAAGCCAATATTCAGCCACATTCGGAGCTACTCCAGATAAGCCCCTAAAAACCTCCGCTCCATTGGCCCGCAGTCGCTCAGAGATAGATCCTCTATTCACTGTCCCAGTACTAGCTCCAGCAACCCTTTCTAAGACCCTCAGCATTGCTTGGGACAAGGCATCGTCCCCTACAGCTCGATCATGCGACCCAGTCTCAGATGCTGGTGGCACAGATGCCTCTTCAGCTGGCCTATGCCCTGAAGATGAAGATTCGGCCCGCGCTCTACCGCGACCACGTCCGCGGCCTCGTCCACGAGTTCCTCTAGTACTCATATCGACTTATCTGATTACGAATTTTATGACATTAGTTAATATTTCAGTTGTTTATTACGAGATATCTTATGGAAGTATAGTAGTTTAGAAGTTGTTCCGCGACATTGTATCTAACTACAGTCTCGATCCTATAATGTTTTTTTTTTAGCTCTACCCTTTCTAAGGTAACATAGTAAGGTCTTTGATTCTATCTATAACATCATGTTAAGACCAACAATAATATCATATCATTCTCAAATATCCTTTAAATATCAAATGATAAAGAAAGTATACTTACAGACTTGGGGCCGGGAATTCAGTGTGCCACCTCTTCCTTTGAATCATTTAAAACATATATTTATCCACAAAAATGTGTTGAAAGATTTTATTTAAATTTGATTCAAAAAGAAAAATCATTATTTAAAATTTTTGGAAAAACCCGTTAAAAAGCCCGTTAAAAAGGCCATTAAAATACCGTTAAAAACCCACAGCCGAGTTGTTGCAACCGGGCTCTGATACCACTAAATGTAACACCCCAAACCCGGCCCAAACGTTATGGCCAAATCTCACGTGTCACATTGAAAACATTAAAAACACAAGTTCTGATCTTAAACCTTTCTTAAAGAATTTGATGATAACTTTTAAAAGACTAAAGTGAATGGAAGCTGTGCACCAGGTAGGTATCCGAAACAGAGGAGGTGAGCCATGAAGGCTGCTTAAATACCAAGCTCTTGATTGGATCCAATCCTCGACATGCCCACAACCATTGCCACACTTTAGGTTATCGGAAATTTTGAAAATGTCTCGAGATGGTGTTTGTTCAAAGTGATGCCTTAGTTAAAATGTTATATTTTATCTTTGTAAGATTTGAAAAGTGAGAGTTGTTTAAAAACGTAACCTAGATCTAGCCCATTTTAAAATATAAATAATAACGCAGAATTCAAAGTTCAAAACCAACCAAATCCAGAAAGAAATTAGTTAAAATGGCCTTATTACAACCCCAAAAATAAATAATGAAATTTATTTAAAACTTTTAAAAGAAAGTCCAACTGCACATCATGGCCACTCTGAATTTCCCACCGGCTCCAAGTCTCCACATCAAGGCTCACCTGCAGGGTTGAAGAAAGGGGGTGAGTTGAAAACTCAGTGTGCAACAAGCCCTTTCAGAGCCCAAATCCACACTTGCACAAATTTTAATTTTTCATCATATACTGGGCCGTAGCCTTTCGGTTAACTGTTACTGGGCCGAAGCCTTTCAATTTCATATTTCTAGGCCAAAGCCTTTCTGTACACGGTATGGCCCTTAGGCCCATTTCAATATCACATATGACAAAACATGTATGTATGCAAAACCCGTTTGGGGAGACTACTCGACCCACCATCCTCTACTCTCCACCCGTACCAACCAAACTCTCCATGTGGGGAATAACTCAACCCACCCAGCCAAACTCTCCACTGGCAGCATAGCTGCTTAATCATATAACTGGAGGCCAAGCCTCTTTTAATAACTGGGGCAAAAGCCCTTTCGGTAAACTGGGGCAAAAGCCCTTTAACACTTCCTCCATCGAATAATCCCAACCCATGTATGTAATGAGTAAAAACATGGCATATCGTGCATGTGTCATAGCATATCATGTGCATATCATGTCATAGCATGTAAAATAACAATATCACAATCATCATATTCAGAATGAAACCCTAAGGGTAAAATAGACATTTTCATATAGGGGCAAAATAGTCATTTCCCATGCTTAGGGGTAATTTCGTAATTTTACTAACTATTATGGTTTTCCCACGTTTATTCATCAATTCCAAGTGTTTAAACAACCGTTTTTAGCCTATTATAGTGCATTCAAGTTATTGGGCCCAAAACCCCTAATGGGCCCTTCGTAGCCGATTTAGTCATTTAGGCCCTTTTTAGCCCAAGTTACGTAACGGTAATAAAAATTTAACATGCATTTCAATCAGATTCCATTTTTACCCATCTTTACCCAAATGGACCCACAAGCCCATTGGGCCCTATTTTAGCCCATCGAGGCCCAACGTACCAAACTGCACGAAACCGTGCTCTCACCTGTTCCATCACTCTTGTTTACTGTGTTCATCGTAATTGAACTCATCCACACATCATCTCGTATTTACAGGTTACATCAACAACATAATCCGATGTTTCGGCTTTTATGCAATATGAACCTAGGCTTTTACGGGGTATGTTACACACCTGTTAAATGACGGTCGATTCCTTAAAGTCGTCCACGCACTCGTCCTATATTCATTTACTTAATGTATTAGCTCTTTAAAATCTATAGAATAATCACTATAGTCTTACCAATAACATTCGGCCACTATGCCTATTACTGTAAATTGCTTACCTTAGCAGGATCGATTATTTGATCCAAACTTATCCAACACCGCTTCTCAAAAACCTACTGCTCCTTCGGGGTTGTTTGCTCCGCTACAAGAGACCATAAAACAAATGAAAAGGCCTAATAAAGCCTAGACCACAATCGGCAATCTCCCTAAACCTTAGGGAGGGTTTCGGCTTTTCTTAACATTAACACTACTGAATCGATTTGGGAAAACGAGTACTTACCACAATTTTCTCCTCTGCACCACTTAGATCTGACGTGGACTTAGTCCTCAACCACCTAGCGGCCCTCCACTCCCAGAGGTCTACAAATTCGACTATGCCTCCCAAGACTAAGGTATTTCGGCTTTTAGGATCAAGAAAGGGAATGGTGTGGCGGCTTTGTAATGGTGTTGTCGCTGGAGACCTTTAGAGTTTAGTGGATGAGGGGTTTTATCACTACAATCAAAGAGAGCCGAAAGGTGTAGGTTTAGATAGAATCGACAAAAATAGTCTTCAAGGATCTCAGCTTGTGTAGGTATTCGGCAATGGTGATGGAAGAAAATGGATAGTAGTTTTGATTTTGGCAAAAGGGAAAGAAAGAGATGAATGATAGAAGTGGTGGTTCGGCTAAAAGAAAAATAAAGAAGAAAGGAGGTACTCTTATGGTGTTTTTACAGAGGAAAACGGCACAACTTAAGTCCCTAATGCCGAAATACCACCTAAAACCCCCCTAGGCCGATTTCTCCACTCAGACTCCCACATTCGGCCACTTCCTCCTTCTTTTCTAAATCCCCATATCTCTCCCCTTATCACTCCTAAAATCAAGCCTTAGCCGAATTCAAACTCTCCTCCCACAGAGTTCTAATCAACTTCAAACTCTCACAAGCACAAGACATAAAAATAAACATACATTTGTTCCCTCAGTGAATCGATCCTTGGCCCTCTCTCCTCATTTACACGCCACCTTTTTAGGAGACTAGTGGCGTTACTTAGCCACTTTACCAATGCTCCGTTTGTGATACATTTTATCCACATATTTTAATAAGGCCTTCTAACCAGAGCCCCTAATTCTTTAAGTCCAAAACTCAAAAATTCTACCGGGTTTTGGCCAACTCATGGGCCTTCCACAGGCCCACTTATACACTCTAAACATGAATTCCACAACCACATCTCAACATTTTAAAATTTTACAAAACATCACACAAAATTACTAAGCCCCAAAAATTAGGATGTTACACAGAAGATATCACTGTCGGTAGCCTGTTTAGATTAGTAGATTCAACCCGAATTATCTCATTATTCGAACATCACAAATTAATAGTCTTTCGTTTACAATTCACTACAGCATCGTGCACAGTTAACCAATCCAGCTCGAGAATAATGTCAAATTCGTCGAATGGTAATAGCATCAAATCGGCCGGAAAGCAAAAATCTCGAATCATTAAGGGACATTTCTTGCACACTTTATCAACTAATACACAACGACCCTGAGGATTGGACACTTGAATCACAAACTCAGTAGACTCAACAGGGAGAGTCTTACTGGATGCTAAAGTTTCACACACATATGAATGAGTTGAACTGGGATCAATCAGAGCAATAACATCAGTGTCAAAGAGAGTAAAAGTACCAGTAATAACATCTGGAGAAGAAGCTTCCTCACCGGCGCAGATAGCATATGCTCTGGTAGGTGCACGAGCCTCAGATCGAATAGCAGTGTCTCTAGTCTTCCTCTGACTGCCACTAACATTACCCGAGTGTCTGGGTGGTCTACCCTGCGCTGCGGTGTTACTAGGCCTTTCAGTCTGATTAGTATTCTGCTCAACTAGTCTTGGACAATCTTTGATAAAGTGATAAGCAGATCCACATTTAAAACAGGAGCGGTCATGTAATCTACAGCTCCCCAAATGCCATTTACCACATTGTTTACACTTGGATCTGTCCTAACGATCATTGCCAACACTAGCGACTGAAGTAGCTCGTGAACTCACAAGTGGTCAGTCGCGATCTCATCTTGAAAAGCCCGAGGTAGCCCTAGATCTGCCCGAATCATCTTAAAATTTCTTCGATGACTGCGGAATAGATTTCCCCAAAGATCTCTTATGGAACTCTCTGGCTCCGTCTTTAGCTTTTCTCTTTTTAATCCCAAGCTCTTCAGCTTTGCAAGCTCGCTTGACAAGTACTACAAATTCTTTAATTTCTAAAATACCAACCAGCAATTTGATATCTTCATTTAACCCGTCCTCGAAATGTTTACACATAATAGCCTCAGACAAAACACACTCACGAGCATATCTGCTGAGCCTTACAAATTCTCGCTCATACTCTGTCACTGTCATTCAGCCCTGTTTAAGCTTAAGAAATTCTTTGCATTTTTGATCAATGAACCTCTGGCTGATAAACTTTTTACGGAATTTTGTCAAAAAGAATTCCCAGGTGACCCTCTCTCTGGGTACAATAGAAACCAAGGTATTCCACTAGTGGTAAGCAGCATCACGCAGCAAAGACACTGCACACTTTAAGCATTCATCAGGGGTATACGATAATTCATTGAATACTCGGATAGTATTATCTAGCTAGAACTCGGCTCGCTCAGCATCATCACTAACGGTAGCTCTGAACTCTTCAGCCCCATATTTCCTGATTTTATCAACTGGAGGCTTACTCGATCTCAAGGGATCGGTCACAGGAGTTACCACAGTATCGGAGTTGGATCAGTCGGGGGCGGGGGTTGTGAACCAGCCGGATTAGCTCGAATATATTGGGAGAACCAATCATTCATCATAGCATAGAAAGCTTGTCTCATATCATCATCTCGATGACTGGTATTTTGCTGAGAGTCAATCGGTGCAGTCCCTTGCGCGGGAGCAGCCGCAACGCTCTCAACATCATCAGCTACAGCTCGATCAGGATTGGGATTCATTGCTATACGAAAAACATGTTTTAGTTGTTAAAAGTCATCACACTATCGTATTAACACATAATGGCATGTATAGCTAGACTCACACGCGCTATGTTAGTCCTAGAATCGACTAAACCGTAGCTCTGATACCAATAAAAATGTAACATCCTAATAACCCGAAACCATCGCCGGAATAGAATGTAAAACATTTCCACATGAAACACAAGCTCTAAAACATTTGCGATGACGAAAACAACATTTCATAAGAAGCAATTAAAACTTCCTATAACTTCCTACAACATCATTATAACAAGATCTCATTATCTTTAGCATCATAACCCATTCGGCATATACATATAAGTCTAAAACAAATGAAAAATGATCCAAAAGAGTTTTACTCACTAAAAGCAATTAGAAAATATACTAATTCATAACATAACTCATTCACATTACATTCATACGTAATAACAAGGCTAGCCATTTTCGCATGACTAATGCAAATATATACAACACAAAAATATCACTTTCATCAAAATAAAGAGTTAAGCCTATACATGCCATTTATCGAAAATATAAACTAAAAAAAGTACCAAATAGTGTCGATAGTGTGGATGACTAAAATTTGAATCCCCGAGCTCGTAGCTAGCAAACACGATCTATAAAACAGAGTAACAAAATGAACAAAGTAAGCTTCTATTAGCTTAGTAAGTTTAAGTAAACAAAATAACTTAATTTCATTATTTCATTGATCACATGTACATAATCATAGTGGAACATTAATATGCCGAATATACAATTTCATATATCCATGAACACATTTCCATTGACATTTCTTCGGTTTATTACTCGAAAACCGCAATTATATCATCCAAACTTTCAAAGTCATTCATTAATCCAATTTTAGGGAATAATCCCTAGGCATTTTATGCAAATAAAATTTTAATGGTCATACTCACAATTAGTCCATGAGATTTTAGTGTATAACCTCACAAGAACCAAATGCATATATATATATATCCACAAGCACCACTTCATGAAGCTTATTCAATACTCATTCAAAAGACAACCAAAAGTTAACTTTTATATAATAAGTAATTTAATACGTACCTGAATAATTTAATGCTTTATACTATTATTATTGTCATTTGTACTTGTCCCTCAAATTTGGAACTTGTATTAATTCACTGGCAAATAGCCTGCTGGGTTCCACCCGAACTCATCACCGACTCAAAGCCTGCTAGACTTTTAAGTCCGAAATTCCTCACCGGCTTGAAACTTGCTAGACTTTTATGTCCGGAGGTTATCACCGGCACACAGCCTGCTCAACTTTTAAGTCCGAAACTTATCACCAGCTTTGCAGCTTGCTAGGTCTAAGACCCGAATAATATCGTACGATAGTTAATTTCACAAGTTTGTCACATATCATATTCGTTTACTTTTAATATTCACATGAAACAAACACATTAATATGGAGTTGCACTCATTCGAACATACTTATACATAACATAGTTCAACTCACATAATAAAAACCATTCGGTCTCACCATCTACATATAAGTTCACACACCTTTCACATTATTCAACTTTGGCCTCATCACATGTATAATAGTACACACACACTTCACATTTTCCCATTTGGCCACACCACATACGCATAAGTATATATATATATACATATACATTTCACATTTGATCATTAATATTTATGCAATTAGCTTCAATATTCTATAATACAAAACATGCTTGTTTACTTAATAACTTACCTCAAAAGTTTTCGAACAACTGTATACGGCTATTCGTTTACTTTTGCTTTCCCCCTATCCGAGATTGATGCCCTTTTTTCTTGAGCTAAATTAAACAAAATTCACTTATCAAAATCTTACCATGCCTGCCTATAGCCGAATATCCCTTAAGGTTAGCAAGGTACATACATTAAATATATACACATATATATATATATATATTTCCATTTCATATGCATGTAGCTTTCGGTAATGCACAAGTATAATTCAAGATATTTTAATTATCAAATAAAGCATGACATTTTCAGAATTACTTATGTTTAAAATACTTAAAAACTTACTTCAAATATTTTCAAACTGTCTTGGGTCAGCTATTCAACCACATTTACTCATAAAAACATGAAACAACAACCATTTGTTTCCATCCATATCATGGCCGAATGCCCAAATCACCATAAAATTCAAATTTTTAATATGGGCTAAGTCAAGAACTTAGCCATCAACTAAATTTTACAAAATATAAAGGAATTAACATGAAATTTTACCTTAATCAAGCAAAACCAAAGGGTGACCGAATGCCTAGTTTTCCCCTCTTTATTTTTGGCAATGAAGAACAAAAGATGAACAGAACATTGTTCTTTTCACCCTTTAGTATTTTATTCATCTTATTTTATAATATAAAACCAATTAATTATTATAATACTAGTATAAAATACATATATTTGTACCTAACAATCATCATGGCCGGCCACTAATATAAAGTGGGAAATGTCATGCAAATCCCATTTTTTTAAACCACGCATTATTCGGCCATTAACAAA
This sequence comes from Gossypium stocksii, assembly GCA_020496765.1. Taxonomy (NCBI): domain Eukaryota; kingdom Viridiplantae; phylum Streptophyta; class Magnoliopsida; order Malvales; family Malvaceae; genus Gossypium; species Gossypium stocksii. Next base: position 5,506,833 of record CM035625.1, read on the forward strand.
TTCACCTATCATTTTTTAAAGTTTCTCAAACAAGTCCTTTTTATCAATTCCACCTCCAAATGACAAAAATCAAAACATGAAATTTTCACGCATGTAATTTCACCCATAATAAACATAGAATATAACATTTAATTATTTTTCTGACTCGGTTTCGTGATCCCGAAACCACTTCCCGACTAGGGTCAAATTAGGGCTGTCACAATTTTCAATGAGTTACTTTGTATTTACTTAGAGTCTATATTAGGAAGCTGAGATTAATACATGCTTTAAGACTTGTTTAGGTTTTGTATGAAACATTATTGTGTTTATTCTAATATGTTCATTGAGGAACTATATTGTGACAGAGTGAAAACTGTTAGGGGAGATTTGGAGGTAAGTGTTCTAGTCTCTAGGTACAAAGGTGAGGTCTCTATACCTGGAGAGTGATAAAGTGTGAATCACTTGTTGTATTTACGAAGAAGGATAGGGAATTACTCATTGAGCTAGGCTCCATAAGTGTATAGAAATTGAACTGTGTAAACAAACCTTTGTGTTGTTTCTATTTTTGTTTGCAATGTTTTCGTAGTGCCAAGCCGTAGTGACCATTACAGTCTAACATTCTTGTCGTATTTTCCATTTTAACGAAACAAGCAACTTAAGATATTAATATGAATGATAAGACAAATTTATAGTTTTTTTTTCCAATTGTGGCTTATCCGGTGAGTTACATCATTCTCTAGGAAACTTTACCCGATTAGAGTACCTTTGTTTTCCTATAATGATAATATTAACGGTTCTGTCCCTCCAGAACTAGGAAATTTAGTGAACCTTTCCAGTTTAAATATGAGCACTAACAGTCTTACTGGGAGGGTTCCTTCAAAATTAGGATTTTTAACAAATTTGGTTTATTTGGATCTTTATAGCAACAAGCTTTTCGGTCCAATACCATTTACTCTATACCATTTGATAGATCTAGAACATTTGTACATTAATGATAACTACCTTGAAGGATCGATCTCTAAAATTATTGAAATTTTCAAGAAAATAAGCTTTTTAAGCATCTCTAATAGTAGATTTATTGTCCATGTTCCTCTAGTTTTGTGTCGTTTGCCCATTTTGTAAATAATCTATCTTGAACAAAATCAAATAAGTGGTTTAGTCCCTTCTTGCATTGATAATTTATCCAACTTGGAAATCTTGGAGCTAGATTCAAATCTATTAGATGGTTCTATCCCTTCTTGTCTTGGTAAGTTTTCCAAATTGCATACCTTAAGACTTAATTCAAATCTATTAAAAGGTCATATTCCTGAAGGAATTTGCGACATAGCAAATTTAACTTCATTAACCCTCTACCAAAACAAATTTGATGGTTCAATCCCTTCTTGTCTTGGTAAATTGTCGAAATTAGATTCCTTACCACTTTATTCAAATCTATTAGAATGTCTTAGTCCCTAAAAAAATGTAATTTAGCAAATTTAACTTCATTGTACCTTTTCCAAAATAAATTGCGTGGTTAAATCCTTTCTTTTATTAGTAGTTTATCAAAGATGAAATATTTAAGCCTTGGTTCTAATATATTAAAAGGTCCTATTCCCCAAGAAATTTGTAATTTAGAAAATTTAACTTCATTGTACCTCTCCCAAAACAAATTGAATGGTTCAATCCCATCTTGTATTGGCAATTTATCCAATTTAGATACCTTAAAACCTGATTCAAATATATTAAAAGGTCCTACCCTAAATGAAATTTACAAGCTTTTTGATCTATCATATCTAAATGTTGAAAGTTGGCAACAATACAGCATCAAGGAAATGTCCAATATGTAATTTGGTTGATAGAACTTTTTGTAACATGTGAATTATGTTTAGTTTGATTGTAATATTTTTTTTTGTAAGGTTAGTTAGCCACTTACCTTATTTAGTAGCTTCTTAGGTTATCATTAAGTTGATTTTACAGCTTGGATACTAGCACAAGTTATGTTTTGTTTTCTTCTAATGTTATGAAGCTATTTATGCGTATTGTATTGTTACTAATTAAATTAATAAGAGTTGTCATTTTTTCTCTCAATTGATTTCTCTTTTTCATCTATTTTTCATCTTTCAAACATAAATTTTCTTTGCTTTTGATCTTTAGATGCTGATATAACTCAATAAATGGTATCAAGAGCCTATCAACTTTGATGGCCTTTTGCTGTGTGTTGTTTATTTGTGTGTTATGTGCTTGAAAGAAAAGAAACATAAGAGGTTTTGTTGGTTTTTTGGTTGTTGCAAAAGAATAAGTTTCTCATCACCACCACCACCACCTATTTTGTCTAGTGAAAGCTATAACATTTGGACTATGAAAATAAAGACATACCTGTAGGCTCATGATTTATGAAGTGTTGTTTAAGCTAACACAGAGCCACTACATTTGAGAGCTAATCCTACCATAGTTCGGATTAGGCAATATAATGAGGATTGTGCCAACAAGTATAAGGCTATGTCATGCCCTCAAAATGGAGTTTCAGATATCATTTTCACAAGGATAATGGTTTGTGACTCTCTAAAGCAGGCATAGGACAGGCTCAAGGAAGAGTTTTGAGGTCACATAAAACCAGATAGAAGCAGTTGATCAAGTTGAGGAGGGATTTTGAGAATATGAAGATGAAAGAGTCTGAATCCCTTAAGCAGTACTCTGATAGAATAACAACTATAGTTAACAACATTAGGCTTTTTGGGGGATGATTTCAGTGACAAAAGAACTGTTGGAAGGTCATTACAACCCTTTCAAAAAAGTATGAGTAAAAAATTTCTTCCTTAAAGGACTCTAGAGACCTATCAACGATATCTTTGACAGAGCTGATAAATGCTCTTTATGCATAAAAGCAAAGAAAGGAAAATAGGATACAAGAGCATTCTAAAGGAGCCTTTCAGTATAGAAGCAAAGAAATCTCAAGCTCAAGCTATAAGGGGAAAAAAAACCTTGGTCTGAAAAGAAAGAGAAGCCAAAGAATGATGCTGGAAAAAGAAAGTTTCCACCATGCACTCACTACAAGAAGTCCAGTCATTTAGAAAAATATTGCTAGTACAGGCCTAACATTCAATGTAGAAGTTGCAAGCAACTTGGTCACATGGAAAAGGTCTCCATAAATAAAGGAAAAACACGACCACAGCAGTAGAATCAAGCTCAAGTTGCTGAGGATGTTCAACCTCAAGAGGAGCATGTTTTTACTGATTCTTACTTTACAAGTTCGAGCGAGGTTAGAAAAAATTGGTTGATTGACAGTGGTTGCACTCATCACATGTCATCAGATAAAGGGATGCTTAAAGAGCTAGATAGCAACTTTGTGTCTAAGATCAGAATTGAGAATGGTGAGTTCATTGAGGCCCAGGGCAAGAGCAAGGTTGTGATCAGCACTAACACAGGTAACAAAACAATTTCAAATGTGCTTTTTGTACCTGATATAGACCAAAATTTACTTAGTGTTAGTCAGTTGTTAGGGAAGGGTTACTATCTTATTTTCAAAGATAATCTATGTGTGATTGAAGACTCATTTGGTCAAGAACTAGTGACAGTAGCCATGATCAATAGATGTTTTGTTTTGGATGTAAATCAGATAGATAGAAGAGCCTATACTAGTCTACCTAATGAATCATGTTTATGGCACAAAAGGTTTGGGCATATGAACTATAAGTCACTTGGTTTATTGCATAAAATGAGCCTAGTTGAATACATGTCCAAGGTTAATGTTATGGATAAAGTTCGTGAAATTTGTCAGCTAGGAAAGTAAGTTAGATTGTCTTTCCTAGTAAACAAGGCATGGAGAGCTCAAAAAAGGCTTCAATTGGTCCATATTGACATTTGTAAACCTATGAAGACCTATTCATTGAATAATGATAGGTATTTTCTGTTGTTCAATGATGATTGTACCAGATTTTATTGGGTGACTTTTTTGAAGCAGAAGTCAGAAGTGGCTGTTTTCTATTTTGAGTTTTAAGGCCTTACTTGAGAATCAAGCAAGTTGTAAGCTAAAGGTATTGAGATTAGGCAATGGGGCTGAGTATGTGTCTCAAAAGTTTTAGAAGATTTGTGATGAAGCTAGAATTCAGCATCAGTTATACCACAGCAAAATGGTATTTGTGAGAGAAAGAACAAAATTGTCTTTTATATGGCCAAGTGTTTGTTATTTAAAGGCAAAACACCATTGGAAGCCTAGTTTGGACACAAGCCTACTGTCTCACAATTGAAAGGGTTTGGTTGTTTATGTTGCACACTTATACCAACTGAAAAGAGAACCAAGTTAGAAAGAAGGTCTATGCCTGGAGTTTTTGTTGTCTATAACAGCACAAAGAAAGGGTACAGGGTCTTTGATTCGTCCACTAAAAGGATTATTGTTTGTAAAGTTGTGAAGTTTAATGAAGGCAACTGTTGGAAATAGGATGGAACAGAAAGCTTGTCCGAGCAAGACCAACAAGATCTTGATTTGCAACATGTTAAGAATGAAGTTCAAATTGAGTGAAAATATGATGATGTACCTATTAGAGGCACAAGGACTATCGCAGACATCTATCAAAGATATGATGTGACCATTATTGAGCCTTCCAACTTTGATGAGGCTGCAAAGGAGGACTGTTGGAAAGAAGCAATGTAAGCAGATGAATATTGAATTATTTGTAATACCCATTATATGATTTTGAATAAAATCATTGTTTTATTCGATTCTTATTTATTTTGAATGCATGCATGCAAGCTCTAGACACAGGTGACTACATGTCATGTTCTAGATGGAATTGAATCTGAAAGGATTAAATACAATAGATTATTAATTGATTGATGCAAGTGATTACTCGAAAGAATATTCGCAGCACTCTAAATATAGAAAGAGTGATCTATACATGTGAAGAACGTTAATGTAGTTATCAATTGATCGTGATCTTGTGATTAAGTAATAAAATTGATTGTACCTGGAAACTAACTAATATCACGATAAAAGACAAGTGCACCTATCGAATAGTAGTATAGTTAGTGGCAAGACCAGAATATCGAATCCAAGGAACTAAAAGTACTAGTAATGACTTCCTTCCTATTATCTAGCCTAAAAACAAAGAGGTGGTTTTATGTAAACTAATTAATTCTAACTAAACTACAGATGTGACAAAAAGTAAATTGGGAAATTGCTTTTGGGAAAGACTGATGAGGGTAATACCTAAGAAAGAATCCACCTAGACTTCACTTGTTATCTAACTCTAAACCAAATGATTTCTTTATTCGATTTGATCTGTAGAGATCCCTAAATTATGTTAATACCTCCGTCGAGGATAAGAACAACTAATCCTAGGTTGATTAACTGAAATCTCTTTCTAATTAAAACCCCTAGTCTTGCATTAACTCGATCTATGGCTCCCCATATTAGATTTGACTCTAATTCAGCAGATTTTCGTCGTCCTATCTCTAGGATTGTGATCAACTCTGCTTAATTGTGTTGGATCTACTCCTATGCAGCGACTTTTGCTCCTCTACATAAGCACATTCGACTTAAATCAATATCCCAGTATATCAATTTAAGAATTAAAAACACAATTAAGAACAAATCAAATATTTATCACACAGTTCAGATAACAATAACAAGATCTATCTTAGGTTTCATCCCCTTCAGGTATTTGGTGGTTTAGTTCATGATTATAAAAAGAAACATCTCAGAATATATAAAATAACAAAACATAAGAAAACCCAAAACCCTGAAAGGATAGAAGGGAGATCCTCTATCTTTGATGTAGATCCTGGCTTCTGAGATGGATCAATCGGCTTTTCTTCGAGTAATTTCCTGCCTCTAGCTCTCCGTTTTGGCAGGAGAACTGGGTTGGTACTATCTTGTACCGTCCCCTCTACTGTACTTCTTTGTAGTTGCCTCCTAGGGTTTTTATATAGAGTTTAGAATGCCTTTCTTAGCCCCTAAGTAGCCTTTTCCGAGTGAAATTGAACTTCATCACGACAGGGACATGCCCGTGTGCCATGCCCGTGTAAGTCAACTTCTAGGCCGTGTTCGAGCCTGTTAATGTGGCATAGCCGTGTGACACGCACGTGTGTCAAACTTCTAGGCCATGTTATTTTCATATTTTGGTCCATTTTCTCCATTTTCGACTTGTTTCTTGCTCTTTTCTCTTCCTTATGCTCACATAAGTATAAAACATGAAATTGAAGGTTTAGGAGCATCAAATTCCACAAATTCAACGATAATTCATCCAGAAATTAGGCTAAGCATGAGGTAAAAATATGAATAATTTACGGTTTATCGTTAATCATGAGTCTTGTAGACATACATAGACTCTAAATAATAACTAAAGTCTAACTCTCGAAAGGAGTAGACTACAGTAGTAATTCTCTGGGTAGTATTTTAGTCAAAATTTTGCCATGGCATTATTATGTTATGAACATATTTCCTTGAGTAATTCCAACCTTTATCATTCATGAGTGGAAATACACTCTACTTGTTCTTTGTGAATTGTAACCGCATATAGATTATTTTGTCATTTACAAGTTATAATTGATATATAATTGATATTATTAATTCATTCATTGATTCCTTTCACCAATTTATACTTTGTTTTTTTGCATAGATTCATTAGTTAAATCTACAGTAATACCTATCAATTCTAGCAATATTCGATCCCTATGGAGACGATACTCATACATCATTATATTACTTAAATTGACATGCACTCTTGTATATTTGCATTACACAATTATACGTAATAATATCTTTCCCTTTATTGTTTTGGTTCTTTAGAATTAAATTCCTATCAACCAACTCACCGTCTTAATTAGAAACTGTGCTATTTAGAGCCTTAAATTTAGAACCTTCAGTATTTTTTGCCGAAATTGTAGTGCCTTTTTTATGTAAGTCCCTTGATTTTTAGGTGATTTCCTCTCAACCAACATCCACAGCCCAAACGATTGGTACTCCTCCTCCGTTGCAACAACAACCATTTTTGCAGAGGAAAGATGAAATAGGCAAGAAAAAGGAAAGAGGAAGAGGAAAAGAGAACGAAAGAAATGAAACATTGCCATAGAAAATAGTGGGATAGATTGCCAATAGAAATGCCATGGTAATTCTAGGAATATGACACATCACTCAATCCACGTCACCCTCAGCCAACTGTACATGTACCAGATAATGACCCTAAAAAGGAGGAGCAAAATATGCATGCTAAAAGGGACAGATCTACCTTATAAAAGGAGGAGAGAGAAGAGAAGAAAAACACAACGAGATTGTGAGGCTAAAAGAAAAGAAAAAAGAGCGAGTAATTTCTCTCACTACAATAGAATACTGTGAGAAAACTGTTTGGAAAATTTAGAAAAGAAGGAGAGGGTAGCAGCTAAAAAGAGGAGATCACAGACACGAAGAGGGGAAGAGAAATCTACCCTAGATTTTGCTTAAACTCTTGAGAAAAAGCTGGAGTGTAGCAAGAGCTTCCTACAGTTCTGCCTTTATTCTATTTTTCTTGGTTTTAATTTTTGTGATTCATAAACTTGAAGAATGTTGAAAAATGATTTAGTTTTGGACTTCATTGCCCAACCCATGATCTAATTTTCTTTGGGCTAGAATTATTTGGGTTAATATTGAATTATCTGTGATGCCCTTAATATGATTTTGATTAAAGTCACTATTTCATTCAATTCTTATTTTTTTGGAATGCATGCATGCAAGCTCTAGACATAGTTGACTACATGTTATGTTCTTAGATGGATTTGAATCTGAAAGGATTAAATACATCAGGTTATTAATTGATTAATACAAGTGAGTTCTCAAAAGAATATTCGAAACATTCTAAACATAGAAGTGTGATTTGTACATGTGAAGAACGTTAGGGTAGTTATCATTCGTAAGTCTTGTAGACATACACAAAATTTGAATAATAACTGAAGTCTAACTCTCGAATGAAGTAGACTACACTAGTAATTCTTTGGGTAGTAGTTTAGTCAAAATTTTGCCTTGGCATTATTATGTAATGAATATATTTCCCTGAGTAATTCTAACCTTTATCATTCGTTAATAGAAATACTCTCTACTCGTTCATTCATTAATTCCCTTCACCAATTTATACTTTGCTTCTTTTGCATAGATTTATTAGTTAAATCTACAGTAATACTTAACAATTCTAATCAATATCTGATCCATGTGGAGACGATACTCACTTATCATTATATTACTTAAATCAACGTGTACACTTGCACGTTTGCATTACACAATTATATGCAACAATATCTTTTCTTTTATTTTTATGATTCACCTTAATTAAATTCTTGTCAGCCAAATCACTGTCTTGATTAGAAACTGTGCTATTCAGAGCCCTAAATCTAGAACCTTCAGTGTTTTTTTGCCGAAATTCCAGTGCATTTTTTAGGTAAGTCCCTTGATTTTCACCGTGATTTCCTCTCAACAAACATCTATGGCCTAAACGATTAGTGCTCCTCCCCCATTACAAAAACAACAACCATTTTTACATATTCCGATGGTATTGTTTCCTTTGCCATGCTGGACACTATAGACATTTTCTGGCAAACTTCCTTAAGATACCCATAATGCCCACAATGAAAATAGACCATAGGTAAAAACTGATACTCTATTCTTTGTATTTTTCCATTGATGAGGTCTTGAGAAACTAGAAGTTTTTCAAGATTAACATATACAACCATATAGGCAAAGTGCCTTCTTACCTTATTATTTGTATTCATATCTAGTTTAGCAACTCTCCCAATTAAACCTCCTATTTCCAAAAGAATTTTCTTTTTATACAAGTATCCTGGCAATCCAGGGAGCTTGATCTAGGACATGACAACGTTAGGAAAAAGTTGCGAGGGATTGAAGGACATAGTCCAAGGTTGAACAGTCAGGTATTGTCTGAATATGATCCAAGGACTTTTAAAGAGAACCTTTTCACAATCAAGTTTGTTATGAAATTTGGCTAGAATATAGCTCTTTTCGATGTCCATCAGTTTAAACTGAGATGATGGCTTCCAAATGCTATAACTTTTATTGTGAAGAACAAAGTAACCAATATTTCAGCCTAGAAGTTTCAAGACAACTATATTTTCCATGTCCCTAATGAGCAATTGGTGGATTCTGTTTGAAAAATCTATTGAAGATATACCATTAACAATAGATTTTTGTATATCTCCATCCATTAGATCAAAATCTTTATCTTCGTCTAGCCTATTTCTATTAGCCATGGAAGGTTGCCCCACTCATATTTCTTTCCAAGAAGGTAATGTTTCAACAGAGACATCAACGACCATATTTGTATCCATCTCTTCGAGTACTATATTGTGACAAAGTGCAAACTATTAGGGGAAGATTTGGAGGTGAGTGTTCTAGTCTCTGGGTACCAAGGTGAGGTCTCTATACTTGGAGAGTGATAAAGTGTGAATCACTGGTTGTATTTGTGAAGAGAGATAGGGAATTACTCATTGAGCTAGGCTTCATAAATGTAGAGAAATCAAACTGTGTAAACAAATCTTTGTGTTGTTTCTATTTTTGTTGGCAATGTTTTCACGATGCCAAGCGATAGTGGCCATTGTTGTCTAGCATTTTTGTTGCATTTGCCATTTTAATCAAACGAGCAACTTAAGTCAGCACTGTATCAACAATAACAAATTCTAAAATTTTAAATTATTAATATGAATGATGAGACAATTTTATAATTTTGACCATATAATTATTATAACAGAGTAATGTAATTTATGTAGCACGCAAATTAAGTTAAATTTTGCTTAAATTAAAACTTTCGAGTATTTCAATGATAGTTTTGTAATCTTTTAAAGTTGTGTAATTAAAATATAAACTTGTTAATAATTTAATACTCTTGACTATAGTTACCCTAAATTTTAATTTTTCTATCATTAAACAAAAACATTAATCCTTCTTAAAGAAGCACCAATCTCACTACAGAAATTTTATGTAGGTCTTGCCAAACCGAATATGACATAGAAAAAGAATATTACACGTATTTATAAAAATTAAATAAACATTTATTCAAATTCATTTTTTGAGATTAATATTTTTATTAAATTCTCTTAAACATTCCGTTAACTTTTAAATTTAAATAAATATCCCAACATACAGAATAAGTCTAACTCACAAAATCACCAAACCTTGATAATATATATTCAGATGGTAGGAACTTTAGGTTGAAAAAATATATTTTTTAAAAAATTATTTTGATTTCTCCAAGTAAGAGTGGAAAAGCCAGAATAATCTTCAACTAAAAGAAAATCAACCCATGAATTAAATATTATATCAGAAATTTGGGTAGGATTTGAATTTGAATGAGATACAATTTTGTTTTATATATTGCATCAGATATTTGAGAGTAATTATATATTTTGGGGGAAATTATAGAAAATTTTACTCTCAAACGTGTGTCGAAACCATTTTTTACGGGTTTGAAAACGGGGTTTGACTTTAAAAAAACTAAAACGGGAGTCGCCACCAATCTTTTTAGGTGTGATTGGATCACCTTTAAAACATTTTGTTTTAAAATCATTAGTTTTGGTCTACGAAATAGAGAAAACGGGTTCGGGAGTCGGTTACATATGAGGAAGGGCTAGCACCCTCGTAACGCCCAAAAATTGGTACCTAATTGATTATTTGACGTCTTTTATGTTGGAAATTTGAAAGTTTTAAAATGCAATCCTCTTTTGAAAGAAAACTATTTGAATGCCTCGAACTTGAAAACTAAGACTCACTTATCTCAAACGAATCAAAACATCACATCCAGTAAGTTAGGACGCAATATTTCAAAATCTTTGAAGCTAAGCTTGCCTTTGGAAAATTTCTATCTTGAAACAACAAAACGCCATATCCAGTAAGTTAGAATACAACGTTTTGAAATCTCAAGAATAGTTGTTTATATTTTAAAACTCAAAACATTTAGAAGGGTACTTGGATATTCGAATTCGACGAGAAAAATCGCAACCCAGTAAGTTAGAGCACTACTTTTCTCGAAACTCCTAAATGTCAAATATTGCCTTTAATTAAAAAAAACAATTTTTGGATAAAAACGACAATTAAATGAAATATATTTTTTAAAACAATGATTTGAGTAAAATTTAAAAAAACAATAAAAAATAAAAAAAAAAAAAGGAAACATGGATTAAATAAAAAAAAAGGTTGAAAAACAAAGATGAACAAAGAATAAAATAAGAACAAACTGTAGAAAATAAGAACGTAAGAGGGAGAGAAATTTGAGTGAAAGCTCTCAAGAATTTTTATTGCTTCTCAAAACTCAAGTGTCTTTTACAATGAAGGAGAGGCCTCTATTTATAGTTGAGCCTCCTCAAATCCAACGGTACAGATCAATTACATCAACGGTTAAGATTAAAAGGTATCTACAAATTAAATCTCTAAGATTACAAAATCATATCTTCTAAGATTGCATATCATATCTAAGATTGCAATCATATCTAAGATTGTATCATATCTAAGATTGCATATCATATCTAAGATTGCATATCCTTGAAGATTACATTTCCATATGAGTCAAGCTTGTAGATGGGCCTTAAATCTTTTCAAGTAATGGGACATTCCGATCGGGCCAAATTATATTTGTAATTCTAGACTGGACTTGGACTTCTTTTTTTTTGGGTTTATTATTTTTGTTTTTGGACTTATTTCTGGGCCCGGGCAAAATTGAGTGTCTACAGCTGCCCCTCTTTGCTCATTGCTGTGTAACAGGAATAGAGCAAAGACTATAAAAGGACCAATTTTGCCCGGGGTTGCCGAGTCTTGAGTTCTTGATACTTGATCTTCTTTAAATGGCCTCTTGACGGCTTCAATTTGCTTCACTGCAACTCAGGAAAGCGATATCTGCTATCTTTGATCTGCTCCCTGTCTAATACAGAGATGCCAAATCTGCTTCTTCAATCTGCTCCCCGTCTAATACAGAGATGCCAAATCTGTTATCTTTGATTTGCTCCCAGTCTAATACAGAGATGCCAAATCTGTCATCTTGGATCTTCGATCTGTTCCCTGTCAATATAGGGACTGCCAAATCTGCTATCTTGGATCTGCTTCAATGCAAACACATGAAGGTCTGATCTACTATGTCTTCGATCTGCTCCCCCCCGAACACAGAGACGCCAAATCTACTTTTTTGAGTTGTTCTCTGTCAATACAGAGATGCCAAATCATCTTAGATTTACTTTAACGTAAGCACGTGAAAGCCAAATCAGCTATGTCTTCGATTTGTTCCTTGTAAGCACAAGGATGCCAAACCATCTTGGATCTGTTTCAGCATAAACATCTGAATGCCAGATCTACTATATGTCTGCCCTCCGTCGAATATGGAGATGCCAAACTTCGATTTGCTCTCCGCCAGTACAGAGACGCCAAATCATCTTAGATTTGCTTCAACGTAAACACACGAAAGCCAAATCAACTATGTCTTCGATTTGCTCCTCGCCAGTACAAGGATGCTAAACCATCTTGGATCTGCTTCAGTATAAACATCTGAATGCCAGATCTGCTATGTGTCTGCCCTCCGTCGAATATGGAAATGCCAGACTTCGATTTGCTCTCCGCCAGTACAGAGATGCCAAATCATCTTAGATTTGCTTCAACGTAAACATGTGAAAGCCAAATCAGCTATGTCTTCTTTTTGCTCCTCGCCAGTACAAGGATACCAAACCATCTTGGATCTGCTTCAGTATAAACATCTGAATGCCAGATCTGCTATGTGTCTGCCCTCCATCGAATATAGAGATGCCAGACTTCGATTTGCTCTCCGCCAATACAGAGATGCCAAATCATCTTAGATTTGCTTCAACGTAAACATGCGAAAGCCAAATCAGCTATGTCTTCGATTTGCTCCTTGCCAGTACAAGGATGCCAAACCATCTTGGATCTGCTTCAGTATAAACATCTGAATGCCAGATCTGCTATGTGTCTGCCCTCCGTCGAATATGGAGACGCCAAACTTCGATTTTCTCTCCGCCAATACAGAGATGCCAAATCATCTTAGATTTGCTTCAACGTAAACACGCGAAAGCCAAATCAGCTATTTCTTCGATTTGGTCCTCGCCAGTACAAGGATGCCAAATCATCTTGGATCTGCTTCAGTATAAACATCTGAATGCCAGATCTGCTATGTGTCTACTCTCTGTCGAATACAGAGATGCCAAACTTTGATTTGCTCTCCGCCAGCGCAGAGACGCCAAATCATCTTAGATTTGCCACAGCGTAGGCACGCGAAAGCCAAATCAGCTATGTCTTCGATTTGCTACTTGTAAAACAAGGATGCCAAACCATCTGGGATCTGCTTCAGTATAAACACCTGAACGCCAGATCTGCTATGTTGTGGCCTGTTACCCTACTACTTAGGGGATTAAGGCGAGTCTTCGATCCACTCCACTACTGTTCAAGGAGATAGGATCTGCTATATTAGCCTGTTACCCTACCATTAGGGAGTTAAGGTGCATCGTCTTTGATCTACATAACCTGTAGAATGCGTTTGTGATTATGCCTGATGATTAAGATGCCATAATTGAAATGAGTCAAATGTTCCTAATTAGACATATTTATGATGCAAAATGAAAATGACTCCTATTTCAGACGTCTTGATTCATTCAAGTTTCGTCTTAAAGTACCAATCCTATTTTGCTCGTATGCTTAGAATCTTCTTCCTCAATTTTGTCCACTGTACCATTACCAAATGTTACGACCCACTGGAGATGTTTGTGAAGTGATCCTCTCTTAGGATTGAATCGTTTGAAATTGTCCAATCATCATTTGGACTAAAGAAGAAATTCTCTCAAGGACCTCCGATTCTTACTCAATGGGAATTCCTTAAACAATTGTCATGTTTCAGTTTCTTGTATTATCTAGTAATTTCCAGAGCAATATGTAAAACTTTGTTTGTGAAAATATTTTAGTTCATCAATCATTGTTTCAATGCAACATGCTTTATGAATAATGGACAACAGATAAATTGATCTTTGAGGATAATTAGAGTTTGAAAGATTTATGAAAAAAATGGAAGTTAATCTAGGAATCTATCTTTGTGAAGAAAGAGAATTCAAAGATAGTAAACAGCACAAAAAATCAGATGCCCTAGATATCGCAGCTTGGGCTTCCATATACAAATTCTATGAAGATTGCGTTAAGTTTAACATGTGTTTAGAAAACCCAAAGTACTTTGTTGATGCCCCGGTATGTAACATACTCCGCTTCTTGTCGAATCAGGTATAACAAGGTCACTGCATGCCTTTCAAAATTTGAGCCGCCCTTTCGGGTTTTCAACTCAAAACCCCCTTTGGTCTCAAGGCGCCCTTTGCGGGTTTTCACCTTGGCCTCTCCATTTTCTTTTTTCTTTTTTTCTTTTTTCTTCTTTTTCTTTCTTCTTTTTTCTTTTTTCTTTTTCCCTTTTTTCTTTTTTCTTTTTCCTTTTTTTGGAATAGAAGTCTCAAAGTGCCCTTTGCGGGTTTTCACCTTGGCTTCCGTGAGAAATTCTTGTGGAGGAACCCTTTTTGTCATAAGTCTGTGTCATCCATTCTTAGTACATTTGATTAGGATCGATACTTTCAAGTTAAGTTCACTGGAGGTATTCAATTCTTGACTCCATCGAAGCTTGGAGGAAAAGATCTTGATTCTTAAACCCATGAAAAAAGTGTTGCCCCAGCAAAAGTCTTGGCTGACTTTTGACAAGCATAGAGAGCATATGGTAGCTAAAATCCAAAAGCTCTACACAAAAAGATGGTTCAATGATTCTCAGTAGATGAAAATAGAGCTGCTGACATTATTCTTCAACTTGCGAGGCTGAGGTACAGAAACTGCTCTCAGAGTTGTTACTCCATCATGGCTCGATGATGTCTCTGAAGCATCCTCAAACTTTATAAATTGCCCCAACTGTGAAGTTGCCAAATGGGCATAACAAATAGGGGCCACAACAAACATGGCTGTGGTGTTTGTAGGATAGAGCATGGACTAGTTCTTACAGATCATCGACCAAAAAAACCAATCTGATCTAAGAGAACATGATAATGAGTATGCCTCGTGGTTCCTTATCATTCCAGCATGGGCACAAAGATAGAAGTCGTCATTCTTAAGATGATAGATTTTGTTGTCTATAACGGTTCCAAGCAGGACTTTGTCAGGAGATCCCCGCTGGAAAATCTTGGTATGATGGTTTTTCTATGCCACAATGACCATAAACTTGGGGTTCCCATTCTCGTCAAGGAACCTGGTTAAGTTCTTTGTTCAAAATCTGATTGAGACTTACTAACTCCATCCTTGATAATAATGAGCTAATCAGGCTTCATCTTCCCTGAACTTGTATAGAAGTCTAAGAGAGCTTCCTTCATGGTACCCTCATCCACTTTGTCAGAAATTAGTTTGGAGAGAAAATTTATCATTTCAAGCTTCAGAATCTGTGTATGGCCTAATGCCCCATAGCTGGAAATCAATGGCCATTACTTAGAACTAACCACCACAGCTATTAATGGCGCATCAAACTACTTAGGAGAACCAAACAATGCATCCATTTCAAGGATGATGGTTGGAACCTTTGAAAAAACTGGAATTGAAGGTGTTTGCTCCAACGTAAGCATAGAGAGTAAGTGGTAGTTTCTTATGCCAATCTTTACCAGTCTCGGTCATCTTCTGTAATTTATTTTTTCTTGTTTTTCTTTTCTTTTGACAGCCTTTGGTGTACTATGATATGGCGCCTTATTTGAACAGACAGCAAACTTTTGACATTGTGTAGTTGGATATGATCTTTTTTCTTTTTTTCTTTTTTTTTGAAATAGATAACTATTGACTTTGTAATATTGGCATATGAAGCTACTCTTACCCTTTTAATGGAGTAGTCGATGACTACAAAGATGAACCATTGTCAGCCTAAAATTTTGACGAGCTCGGGCCCATAACATATATGCCCCATATATAAAAATTTTGTGAAGAAAAGAAGGAGGCACATAAGTCTTGATTCCTTCGATTCGGTATTTATGGTATAACTAACACGGTCTCCTTCCATGGTAGACCAATAGTGCCCAAACCTCATGCTCGTCCTAGCCACTATGAATCCTCCTGCATGTGTCCTTCTGACATTCCTTTGGACCTCTTTTAACCTTGACAACGTCTTTGAATTCCCAAAATAGCCTCCACAAGGTCTTATTTTGCGTTCCAACCTTTCCTTTCTCTAAGGCTAAATTCTCTTCCATCTCTTCATGGGGTAAAATTTGCTTCTTCTTACCTTACTATTTTCAACAAATTTAAAAATAAGGTTATAATTTCTGTCATCTTCAAAGTACTGAGATTCCTTTAAACACATGTCGCACTCAAAAGGAACTCTGAATCTGTAGTATCGTTGCCCCTGTCATTAATATCTAGGGACCTATGATAGGCACAAAAGAATGTACAAGGTATGAATTCAAGAATGACTATTTACATGTTATAAATGAAGAAATTTGATGAAAATTAGAAAATCAAAGAATAAAGAATGAGGGAACATTTGCCCGAATTAATCATGAAAGATATGTTTTATTGAAACAACAATGTCTGAACACGAGCCTATTTCACAAATAAAATCTTGTTACTCCTAGGCTTTAGAGTAACAAGAGTGTTCTACAGATTACTCTATATAATTTCTAAAGACTACAGGAAGTTCTTCCACAGTCCAGTTGTTTAAGGACTTTCCTGATTCGTAAGAACGGATGCCCTCTAAATTTCCTTAATTAGTCCCTTCTTTATGTATGGCATTGATGGAACTATTTTCATTTCAAAACACCCCCGTTTCCGGGTAAGCTATCCCTCCGGATACAAAAGTTTGGGATACGTAAGGGAACGTCTTCTTTTCCACTTAGCCGTGACCCTCTTCTCTCTCTCTCTCTTTTCCTTTCTCTTTTTAACCTTAACTAATTAGGGTCTTTTTATGGATTTAAATGCATGTGATGCAATGCAAATGCATGAATGCAAAAGAAAAGGAGATGTTGATCATGAATTCAATTCCATTAGAATAACTTTTCTAGAAAACAGATTTCTTTACATGAAAATGGATTACATATGCGGTCTTGCCCTTCATAGTCCCAGTAAATGCTGATCTTTTCTTCATGGTCGAATCCTGTAAATTCTCCAAAAGATGTCTTTGCTAGCTCCTTGCTGCTTGATCTGAGCCCCAATCTCTTGCTCGCTTATCTCCATGATACTCATCAAAAGTGTCGGCTCTTAGATCATCTTCGTTGACTTGAATCTTTGGCAATCAAGTCATGTATTCCTTCGTGGACTTTCGGCTTTCTCTCATCATGCTCTTGGATAACCTTCGTTGGCTTGAATCTCTAGCAATTAAATCATGTATTCCTCCGTGGACTACCAACTTTCTCTCGTCGTGTTTACTTGGACTATATTCAGACGACCACACTATAATCCACTTTATCAAGAAATTCATTTCCTTATGACAAACTATTCTATTTAGGAATCGAATTTCGAATCAACACCTTCTTTTCTTTGATGTAATGTAATGCAAATGCATGAATGCAAAAAGGTATCGATCTCGATTCAATTTCATTTAGAAAACTTTATTTAGAAAAAGAATATCTTTACATATGAATGGATTACAATTACGCCTTCGCCCTATGGCCCAAAGCTTTAACTCTCCTAAACGACAAAGCTAACTCTTGACCACGATCTGACTGTAGCTCGTATTTCGTGCTCGATGTATCAGCTTATACCTTCAGGGTCCATAAATGATCTACTACCATTTCAAATTTGAGCTATGGCTTCACCCATGAGATAATCCCTATAGCCATGGACACCTCCTCCAATGTCTGTGAAGTTGTTCTGATTATCTTGAAAGAAAGATTGAACAAGTAGGTATTCCTGCTTCACAGCATGCTACCTTAAAATGATATCCTGTACCTTCAGTGTTTCTTGAGAGCTTTTAGATTCTTGTTCGCGCAAAGCATTTTGAAATGCTTACATGGGTATCTTCTCAGCATAGCTAATCTCCACTTTAAAGGTCTTTAAGTGATATGGTCTTCTTTAATCTCTTTCTTTTGCGTCCATTTGGGTAGGCCATCAGAGCTTGCATTTCCATTGTCTCTGATAGGTGCAACATAGTAAACTCATGCTTGTTGTTTGGTAGCGGTCCTATAGTGAATAAATCTTTTACCATCATAGGCACAATTCTTTCCATCCAACTCACTTTTGTAGGACCCATGCATTCTGTCAATCACTTTCCTTCCAACACTTTTACCATCGACCATCTTCATATGAAAGAGAAATGCTGTAATGGTAGAAGTGTCCATCAGTACTCTTCTTGTTCACCTTGAAGTGATTGGTGAGTACATTACCTTCTGCCCTTTAGTTCCTGGAGCATGCCTTGCCATAGGGTGTCGAACAATCTTCCTCGCATCCAATTCTGCTTTGAGTGGAACAACATTAGGAAGCACCAGTGGCGGAAGAGGCAGGAATTCCAACGCTGCCCCATTTCCCTCTTGCTCTTTCCTTTTAGCTTGCTCATTCTCCCTATGAAGTTCACAATTTCCTCACAAAAGTTGGCATACATTCAGCCCTTAGTAAACTTTATCAACTTGAATCTTAGGACAACACCAAAAAATCGAGTATTCCTCTGCCACGGGTACCATATCGGCTTTTCCAAACGTAAAGCAACTGTATACAAGATTCCAATACTAAGTGATGGCCCAAAACAAGTTCTCGTATAAGTCAAACAAGTACTGCAAGTCCCCATAGTTGTTGTAGAACAATTGCTTGGCTTCGCTACTCCATTGATCCCATATTTCCTTTAACTCATGGTGACTATTCTGTGTGATGATGATACAAAGGTAATCTGATAGTTCTGACACATATCCCACAGCTAAATTATCTCCCTTTACCAACTGAGTTTGCTTTGACCATATATGGATGTTAGCGTTGTCTTCCACTCCATCAAGAAGTCCGCTCTCCATAATAAAACTTTCTAACTTAGAGACTGACCGTGAATCGATACCTTTTAAATGCAAAATGACATGTAATAACAACAAAAATAAAATTGGTCAGTGACAAGTATATAAAACATAATTCAAGGAATTAGAAAATAAACAAGCACCTATATAGGTGATTGCTATGGGTCAACAAAGTTCTACCTAAGGCAAGCTCCTAGGGTTAACTATATGAGTTTTTGGTTCTAAAGGAAAAGGGTACCTGAACCAGCAGATTCCTCAATCCTCACCCATCATAGGCTCATTTGAATCGAGTTCAGTTCAGGGGAATACATTTCCCTATGGCTACACGGAGATGAAAATCTCACGAAACCATAGGTACGGATGTATTCCGAAAGTGATCCACTATCCTGCACGGAGGCGAAAACCTCACGAAGGCGTAGTTTCTCACTCCCACTTAAGGGTATGACCACAACGGTCATGCAAATGCAATGCATATCAAAATATAGCAACACATGCAATAATTCAAACACATGTAATGCAAAGAGGATTGAATTTTAAAACTTTTCAAATTTCTGACATTAAGACAAAAGGTAATCAATTATACGGCTCGACTCTCTTAAAACATCCCCAGCGGAGTCATCAAGCTGTCGAAACCATTTTTTACGAGTTTGAAAAACGGGGTTCGACTTTAAAAAAACTAAAACGGGAGTCGCCACCAATCTTTTTAGGTGTGATTGGATCACCTTTAAAACATTTTGTTTTAAAATCATTAGTTTTGGTCTACGAAATAGAGAAAACGGGTTCAGGAGTCGGTTACGTACGAGGAAGGGTTAGCACCCTCGTAACGCCCAAAAATTGGTACCTAATTGATTATTTGACGTCTTTTATGTCGGAAATTTGAAAGTTTTAAAATGCAATCCTCTTTTGAAAGAAAACTATTTGAATGCCTCGAACTTGAAAACTAAGACTCACTTATCTCAAACGAATCAAAACATCACATCCAGTAAGTTAGGACGCAATATTTCAAAATCTTTGAAGCTAAGCTTGCCTTTGGAAAATTTCTATCTTGAAACAACAAAACGCCATATCCAGTAAGTTAGGATACAACGTTTTGAAATCTCAAGAATAGTTGTTTATATTTTAAAACTCAAAACATTTAGAAGGGTACTTGGATATTCGAATTCGACGAGAAAAATCGCAACCCAGTAAGTTAGAGCACTACTTTTCTCGAAAATCCTAAATGTCAAATGTTGCCTTTAATTAAAAAAAAACAATTTTTGGATAAAAACGACAATTAAATGAAATATATTTTTTAAAACAATGATTTGAGTAAAATTAGAAAAAACAATAAAAAAATAAATAAAATTAAGGAAACATGGATTAAATAAAAAAAAGGTTGAAAAACAAAGATGAACAAAGAATAAAATAAGAATAAACAGCAAAAAATAAGACCGTAAGAGGGAGAGAAATTTGAGTGAAAGCTCTCAAGAATTTTTATTGCTTCTTAAAACTCAAGTGTCTTTTACAATGAAGGAGAGGCCTCTATTTATAGTTGAGCCTCCTCAAATCCAACGGTACAGATCAATTACATCAACGGTTAAGATTAAAAGGTATCTACAAATTAAATCTCTAAGATTACAAAATCATATCTTCTAAGATTGCATATCATATCTAAGATTGCAATCATATCTAAGATTGTATCATATCTAAGATTGCATATCATATCTAAGATTGCATATCCTTGAAGATTATATTTCCATATGAGTCAAGCTTGTAGATGGGCCTTAAATCTTTTCAAGTAATGGGCCATTCCGATCGGGCCAAATTATATTTGTAATTCTGGACTGGACTTGGACTTCGTTTTTTTTTTGGGTTTATTACTTTTGTTTTTGGACTTATTTCTGGGCCCGGGCAAAATTGAGTGTCTACAACGTGAATGGCAAAGTCACTCAACCATGGTGTTGGTCCTCCTTCGCCTTTCTTAATGTAATTTTGTTGCAATATGTGGACACTAAGTTTGAGATGAAAAATCATAATTTTCGTAATACCAACTTAATAAAATATATTAAAAATTGATTTTAATAATATTTACTTTATTAAAATTTAAATAATTTTTTATGGTTAACTTATAATACAAATTCAATAAAATATATAATATAAAAAATATTTAATACTTATTGAATAAAAGAAATACACTGCTAATATTCACCCTAAAATAAATATAGATATAACTTCATTAAAATGACAATAAAGAGAACACCATTAATTTGTCTGAAGGACCCCTTTTTGTGTCTTGATTTAATATGGTCAGATGAGAAATTTCGTAATGTCCAGAAAATGATAGAGAAGTCTTGGGGCCACAATTAAATCATCTTTAAATTGTTAAACCAAATTAAAGATGGAACAATCGTTCTCATGGGATCAACATCTTGTTACTTATACTCTATAGGGAATAAATTCAAGTCAACGCCAATTTATAATCATGTTAGTATATATGAGTAATAATTTTGTTAATTAATTACTACTTCATTTATTATCCACAATTTGGCTAATCAATTTTAAATTAGCACTTAGTACACCTACACCATCTTTTAACATCATGCAGTTTTGAATTCAACTTAAACAGTATTTAAAAAAAAAAAAGAAATTTCAAGCAATGCAAAGACTTTTAACAATTGCAACATATTAGACTGACAATGAAAGATAAAATTTAGGTGAATTTTTTCTGCGTATTGTTTCGCTTCATGGTTGTTTACTTGGTTATTTTTTTGATTTGTTCTTTATCGTGTTCTTTTGTTAATTTAATTAGTTAATTTTAGTTTTTAATCAATCACTCGAATTTATCGGTTAAATAATAGAAAAACAGTAATTACTATTACTTTTAGTCTTCGTGGGAACGATATTTTTGCTCACTCTAGCTATACTATTAATTGATAGGTACACTTGTCTTAGTTAAATTTTTAGTTGGTTTATGACTACAATCATTATCATATGTGTAATGTCATGTTAGATTATTATTTCCACGCATTACTCACTAAAAATCCAATTGATGAATTAATGATTGTTATTAGTGTAAAAATTGAAATTTCAAAACATGAAAAGTATAGAGTCTTAGAATGACCCAATTGGAGAATATAGATTAAATCTCAAACTATACACATAGTTCAGGACTAGTAATTGAATTTAATCAAACGAATTTAAATGTTATTGTTTGGGTTAGGACTAAATTTTCAAAATTCTAAAAGCACAAAGATTAAAATCAGCTAATTCATAAAGTACCAACAATTTCTCTTAGAAAGTGGGTGACTCTTCATTAGCTTCTTAATCTATTTCTATTTTGAGAGTATTTCAGAATAATAAATGATTTCACAAGTCAGTTTAGACCTATGTTGTCTTAAGTTTTATATGCTTTGTTTTGTTTTTTTTATTGTTCAATAAGTATTTACTTTTATAAGTTTTTATGTACTCTTATAACATTTTTTAGTATTGCTTATGCATGTAGTCTTACTTTGGCAAGTGATTTTAATGATGCTTTTGTCGTCATCCTCTCTAGTTTGGTAGATGTTGGTTCTTTTGTCGATTTTGCCCATTGCTTTGGACTATCCGGGGTTGATTTCCTTATCGTGATAGTTGCTTACAATCACTCTAGATATGTCGTGTTTGAGTTGTGACAAAGTCAGTTGTTAACGTGTCATAATGTTCTATTGATGTTGAGGTTGAAGCCTTTGTCGTGTCGATGGAGCTTGTCCTTTACCAACGATGATGATTGTTTGTTGTTTTCTCTTTTACTTGAATTGTATGGTCTCATTCCTGGAATGAACTTATGAATTTTATCTTAAAAAAAAAAATCATTTTTAGAATTTAGAGTAAACTACACTCAAGGTCACTAAACTATTAGTAAGTTTACGTTTTGGTCACTGAACTTTAATTAAAAACTTACAAAATAGTGATATCCAACACTGACCGTTAGATTGACTTGGATATGATGTATGTTCTTCTACTTTTTGATGGGTACTGATCCTTTGTACCGATCGTCAAATTCTCACTTGGAGCTGCTAGTCGAACATTTAAAAAAAAAAAAACTTAATAATTTGGTGACTTAAATTAAAAAAATTAGAACAGTTCAATGACTTAAATTAAAACTTTCGAATAATTCAGTGACCATTTTATCACCTTTTGAATTGAATGACTAAAATGTAAAGTTATTAATAATTTAATGACCTTAAATATAGTTTACCATAAAATTTAATATTTCTATCTTTAAACAAAAACATTTATCAAAATATAATATAAAAAAATTATTTGATACTTATAGAATAAAAGAGATACATTGCTAATTTTTCAAATATTCAGCCTAATACAAATATAGATTTAACTTCATTAAAATGACAATAAAGAGAACACCATTAATTTATCTGAAGTCCCCCTTTTTGGGTCTTGATTTAATATGATCAGATGAGAAATTTGGTAGATAAAACCCCAACTATGTGAAAATTCGAGTCACAATCTTGCGAAAAATTCGACACCTAATTGAAAAGTATGTCCAGAAAATAATAGAGAAGTCTTGGGGCCACAATTAAATCATCTTTAAATTGTTAAACCAAATTAAAGATGGACCGTCATTCTCATGGGATCAACATCTTGTTACTTATACTCTATAGGGAATAAATTCAAGTCAACGCCAATTTATAATCATGTTAGTATATATGAG
The DNA here is from genome assembly GCA_020496765.1 of Gossypium stocksii. NCBI lineage: Eukaryota > Viridiplantae > Streptophyta > Magnoliopsida > Malvales > Malvaceae > Gossypium > Gossypium stocksii. The sequence continues at coordinate 5,530,435 of CM035625.1, forward strand.
TAATAATTTTGTTAATTAATTACTACTTTTATTATCAACAATTTTGCTAATCAATTTTAAATTAGCACTTAGTACACCTACACCATGTTTTAACATCATGCAGTTTTGAATTCAAATTAAACTGATTTTTTTTTTTTTTAAATTCAAGCAATTGCAAAGACTTTTAACAATTACAACATTCAGATTTCCAAATAAAAAAAAATCATTCCGCATGAAAAGGTAAGTTTGGAACACATTTTTATATCTTCCACGGCAACATCTTGCCCCTACAACAATGGCAACAAGACCTATAATGAGTTTCCTTAGATTCTTAGGTTTGGAAACTATAACATATATGCTACTACTGAACCTTTAGCTGATAATTAAGCTTAGCGAATTAAACATGTCCTCATCTTTAACCATTTATGTTATTTGGAAGCTAAAGTGTTGATAAAGAGTGGTTGGTAGAGTAGCTATAGCAATGATACTGTTAGTGTCTCAAGGCTACAACTATTTTTTAAAATATAAGACTAAAACCTAAGGAGATTTACTAAGTTCTAGGGAGCAGAGGCGAATACAGGGTGGCTGGCAGTGGCCTTGGCCCCCCTAAAATGGAAAATTTATATTTAGGTCATTAATTTTTTTAATTTTAAATTAGTAAAGGTAAAATTATACTTTGGCCCCCTAAAATTATAAAAATTCTATTTAATCCTTTAAAAATTATAAATATATAGACTATAAAAAATTAAAATTCTATTCGGCCCCACTAAAAATTTGTTCTGGCTTCGTCCGTGCTAGGGAGATTTGTTAGCTTCCTAGTAGGAGTAGGACTTGTTAACTTGTTAGTAGGAGTAATAATTTTAATTTTTTGTTGAGGTTGTTACTTGAGACTTGTATATAAGGGCTACTTTGTTAATGAATTAAATTATCCATTCATTCATATTTTCTCTATGCTTCAATTAGTTCTTTGCTAAACCAATAGTGGTACCAGAGCTATTTTTCTTGAGGGACCTGCAAGAAAAATTTTGTGAGAGTTCTGAGAGAAAATTGAAGGATACACTTATGAGGTTTTGAAGGAAAATGGAATCGGGATCAAGTAACCTGTCTGCCTTAGCCCCACCTTTTTTTTACGGAGAGAATTATCAAGTATGGGCCATGAGAATGCAAGCATACATGGAGGATTGTGATTGTTGGGAAGCTGTCGAGGAAGACTATGAGGTGACTCCTCTTCCTAATATCCAACTATGAACCATATCAAAATGCACAAGAAGAGAACCACCATGAAGGCTAAGGCAAAGGCTTGCCTTTATGCTTCTTTTCACCATCCATATTTAATAGAATTATGGCTTTTGGATCAGTGAAGGTGATATGGGACTACCTCAAGGCTGAGTATCAAGGAGATGAGAGGATCAAGAGCATGAAAGTGTTGAACTTGATCAGAGAATTTGAGAGGATACAAATGAAGAACTCTAATTCAATCAAAGAATACTCGGACAAGCTAATAGATATTGCTAACAAGGTAAGAGTTCTTGGGACTGATCTCTCTAATTCTAGACTGGTGCAGAAAATACTTGTCTTAGTGCTTGAGAAATATGAAGCATCGAATGCCTCTTTGGAAAACAGCAAGGACTTGACTTAGTTGAGAGTAGTAGAGTTGATTAGTACTTTACAAGCACAAGAGTAGAGGAGGCTAATGAGGCACGAAGGATGTTTAGAAAGAAGCATAGAAGGGGCATTAAAGGCTAAGATGCAGCAAAGCAAAAAAGGAGAGGAACAAAAGTGGAATGGGAGGAAGGGTGATTCCAAAGTGGTTTAGAAATTGTTGCAAAAGGTAATAGTATTGGAACTTATAATAATTACTCTTCATGTAAGTATCATGGAAGACAGAATCATCCCCATTTAGGTGATCGAGAAGGACAGATGTGAAATGCAGAAGGTACAACTTGATAGGGCACATTGAGAGGTTCTGTAAAGAATCAAGAAATTAGCAGCAAAGTGGAGCACATGCTGCAGTTAAAAAAGAAATGAACCACTTGTTTGTCATCTCTTGCTTCTTATCAAGCACTCTATGTGATAGTTGGTTAGTTGATAGTGGTTGTACCAATTATATGGCTTGTGATGAAATGTTGGTTAAAGACCTTGATAGGTCATTGAAGTAGAAAGTAAGGATAGGAAATAGAAAATACCTAGAAGTGAAGAGAAGAGGCATAGTAACAATAAAAAGTTGTACTGGAACTAAGTTGATTTCAGATGTTCTATTTGCACCTGAGATTGATCAAAACTTGTTGAGTATGGGGCAATTGGTGGAAAAGGGTTTCAAGGTGATGTTAGAAGTGGGAATGTGTCTGATCCTTGACTCTAATGGCAACGAATTGTTTAGGATCAAGATGCAGAAGAAGAGTTTCTTATTGAATCCATTTGAAGAGGAGTAAATGCCATCCAAATGTTAGGAAGGAATGACATCAATGCAACAAACAATTATGAAATTGATGACACAATGTAATGAAAGGAGTTTTGAGCTTGAGATAAAATCAGCAGATAATCGTATCTTGCAAAAACAACTGCAAATCAAGTGTTTTGAGAATGAGAAGTTGCATGCAAATGTAACTCTCTTGGAAAAGTAGTTGACATCTCCCTGTGATGATAAACTATCATCTTTTACTCATGAAATATCTGAAGAACATGTTGATGAGTTATGAAAAAATTCTATCTTATAAGATAGAGAGTAATATGCAACTTTTAGAAGAAAATAGTGGGTTATGATTCCAAAATCAAAAGAAAACTGACAAAGTTTCATATATGAAAGAATTGGCATCTGTAGATGTTGTTGAGTTTAAGAATTTAGTTGGTAAGGTGATAGTGGCGAGAAGATTTGTTAATCAACCCATAAATGGTATTAATTGCAAGTATAGTGACAACATAAGACCTTGGAAGAAAGGGTGGCATTTTGGACACTATTATGACTTTTTTAAAGTTGCTTGTGATGATTTTGAATTATGGAATTTTGATTTAGATGGAACTGCATTCTAGGAAGCAATTGGAGGCAACTCTTGAAGCTACACTAGTCGAGAAAGAATTCATAGAAGGTGAATACTTAAGGAACTAGTTAGGCGATTTAAGTTTCTTAAGAATAAACTTAGTGTCTGCAGCACTTGAGTCAGGAGGAGAATGTTAGTGTCTCAACGCTGCAACTACTTTTTAAAAAATAAGACTAAGTCCTAGGGAGATTTGACTAAGTCCTAGGGAGATTTGTTAGCTTCTTAGTAGGAGTAGGAGTTGTTAGCTTGTTAATAGGAGTTACAATTTTAATTTTTTTGTTGAGGTTGTTAATTTAGACTTGTATTAAAGGCTACTTTGTTAATGAATTAAATTATCCCTTCGTTCATATTTTTTTATGCTTCAATTAGTTCTTTGTTAAACCAGCAAAGACTCCACAATATTGCAAATGGGATGGTATATCATGAAACAGTGCCAGAAGCAACACCAAAATTAACATTTCTGACGCGCCCAATATTGAGGTTGGAGATAGATTTGGGAAATTGAATTTCTCTTCATTTCCAAATCTTGTCTTTCTTGATGTTAGTGATCATTAACTTGATTGAAATATCCAACATCAAATAGGTGATCTATTCGTATTGAAGTACCTTGACTTGTCCAATTGTGGGTTATCGGGTAAGTTATCTCCTTTTTTAGGAAACCTAACCTGATTAAAGTAGCTTGACATTTCATATAATGATAATATTAACGGTTCTATCCCTCTACAACTAGGAACTCTAGTTAACCTTGTTAGTTTAAACATGAATGCCAACAGTTTTACTAGGAAGATTCTTTCAGAATTAGGATTTTTATCAAATTTGGTTTATTTGGATCTTTATAGCGACAAGCTTTTTGGTCCCAATACTATTTATTCTGTACCATTTGACAAATTTGGAACATTTGTACATTGATGATAACTACCTTGAAGGATCGATCTCTAAAATTATAGAAAATTTCAAGAAAAAAAGGCTTTTTAAGCACCACTAATAATAGATTTACTATTCATGCTCCTCTAGCTTTGTGTCATTTGCCCACTTTGGAAATAATCTATCTTGACCAAGATCAAATAAGTGGACCAGTCCCTTTTTGCATTGATAAATTATCCAACTTGGAAATCTTGGAGCTAGATTCAAATCTATTAAATGGTTCATTCCCTTCTTGTCTTGGTAAGTTGTCAAATTACATACCTTAAGACTTGATTCAAATCTATTAGAAGGTCCTATTCCTGAAGAAATTTGTGACTTAGCAAATTTAACTTCATTAAGCCTCTACCAAAACAAGTTGGATGGTTCAATCCCTTCTTGTCTTGGTAATTTGTCCAAATTGGATTCCTTACCAATTTATTCAAATCTATTAGAAGGTCCTATTCCCTAAAAATTTTGTAATTTAGCAAATTTAACTTCTTTTTACCTCTTCCAAAACAAATTCAATGGTCCAATCCCTTTTTGTATTTGTAATTTATCAAAGATGCAGAACTTAAGCCATGGTTCTAATCTATTAAAAGGTCTTATTCCCTATGAAATTTGTAATTTAGAAAATTTAACTTCATTGTACCTCTCCCAAAACAAATTGAGTGGTTCAATCCCATCTTGTATTGGCAATTGATCTAATTTGGATACCTTAGAACTTGATTCAAATATATTAAAAGGTACTATACCAAAAGAAATTGGCAAGCTTTTTGATTTATAATATCTAAATGTTGAAAGTTGGCAACAATGCAGCAGCAAGAAAATGTCTATTGTGTAATTTGGTTGATAAAACTTTTTGTAACATGTGAATTATGTTTAGTTTGATTGTAATTTAGATACTTATTAGGTTATCACTAAGCTGATTTTACAGCTTGGATACTAGCACAAGTTATGTTTTGTTTTCTTCCATTGTTATGATGCTATTTATGCATATTGTATTTTTACGAACTAAAGTAATGAGAGTTGTCATTTTTTCTCTCAATGGATTTCTCTTTTGCTTTTGTTTTTCATCTTTCAAACACAAATTTTCTTTTTTTTTTTTTTGTTCTTTAGATGTTGATATAACTCAACAAATGGTATCAAGAGCCTGCCAACTTTAAGGTCATTTTGCTGTGTGTTGTTTATTTGTGTGTTTTGTGCTTGATTGAAAAGAAACGTAAGCTATATTATTGGTTTTTTGGTTGCTGCAAAAGAATGAGTTTCTCACCACCACCTATTTTTGCTAGTGAAAACTATAACATTTGGGCTATGAAAATGGACACATGCTTGTAGGCTCATGATTTGTGAAGTGTTGTTCAAGCTGAAACAGAGCGACCACATCTGAGAGCTAATCCTATCATAGCTCAGATTAGGCAGCAAAATGAGGACTATGCCAAAATGTATAAGGCTATGTCATGCCTTCAAAATGGAGTTTCAAATGTAATTTTCACAAAGATAATGACTTGTGACTCTCTAAAGCAAGCTCGGGACAGGCTCAAGGAAGAGTTTTGAGGGTCAGATAAAACTAGACAGGAGCAGCTGATCAACATGAGGAGGGACTTTGAGTGTAACAACCCATTTTTTAGTATGATTGGAACGGGTGGTTTTGAGACCACTTAACCAAGACAAAATATTTATTTTATTATTTTATTATGTTTTACACCATGATAGAGTTACTGTGTGAAAGTTTCATATAGAAATTTTACTGTTTAAACAATTAATTCGGTAAAAAGGACTAAATCGCGTAAAGCGATAAATTTAAGTTCTATTAGTAAAATGACTTAGATGGCTATGATTTTTAAAATAGAGGTACTTAAATTGAAATTAGACCATTAGTGGTCATAGTGGACATTTATGGACACTTTTATAATGATATTTGTTTGATTAATAAAAGGGTAATTAAGTAATTTATGTATTAAAGCTTTAATAAACTAAACAAAAACATTTTTTTTCATTAATTCTTTTCCATAGCCAATTGTAACAAGATAAAGAAGCCATTTCTTTAGGTCTTCATTCTACTAAGCTTTTAACTTTAATTAAGGTACGATTTTTGTTTCGTTTTTAATGATTTTTATGTTTTTGAGCTCGTTGCAGCTCGATATCGCTAGCCCATCCCTCAATTTTTGAAATTGGTTATGTTTTTGAAATATGCCATTGTTGAATACTTGTATATTTTGATAATTTTTGATAGATTATTAATGGTTTTTAGTAGATATACAAGTTTTATAAAGTGATTTTTGGGAAATTTGAGCAATTGGGATTAAATTGAAAAAAATAGAATTTTTGTAGTTAGAATTGTGAATAAATGAATAATTGGTCTTGTTTTGGATGTATGAGCATTTGGCTATGGGGAATTCTAGTTAAAAATGTGTAATTTGTTATTTTGTGAATAAAGGACTAAATTGCAAAGTAGTTAAAAGTATTGGGGAAAATATACAATTTGCCAAATTTATAAGTATATGTGTTAAATTGAATGTGTTAGTGAATAATTGAGTTAAATTTGAATTAATATAGATCAAGTCAAACAAATCCCGGAACTTGATCGGGCGAAACAAAAGGTAGACGAGTAGATATCGGGTATACGAGCTAAATTGAGATAAGTTCGTATAATTAGAATTTAATTATAATTATGATTTAAATTGTTGTCTTGAATATTGAATGATTGTATAAATGAAATAAAAGATAGAAATGCCTATTGATTATATGTGTAAAGTTATGAACGAGTCCCGATTGAACTGTAAAAAGTCGTAGGATACATGTGACATGTCACTAGGGCTACAGGTTGGTTGAGCTCCTGTATTTGTTGCGGACTCACCACAGCTCATGAGCTTACATGTTCAGCCTTCGGGCTTACATGTTCAGCCTTTGGGCTTACCGTTCAGCCTTCGGGCTTACATGTTAAGCCTTCAAGCTTACCGTTATCGGCTCAAGAGGAGCATTCAGTACATGACTCGGAAGAACATATATGAAGAATTAACGGATTTACAGGTTTACATATATACAGTGTGTGTGTATCACCCGAGTATCCTTCGATGTTTTCGAAGGTTCAACAGGCATTATACCAATATGAAAAATTAAGAAATACATGTTATAAAGATACAAAATGTACATGGTATGTATATATGTTGTATGAATTACATGGACTACATGAACGACATGAATGATACGTTACAAGTATATGATTACATGGTTTATGCTACATGATTTAAAAAGGATTATGTGGTACAAAAGTATAAATGCGATATGATGACTTGATAAATGAAGCATATGAATTATATGTATGAAATGTGACATGGTTTACATGATCCTATAAATAGAAGATGAAATATGATATGTCATAAGTATGGAAAGGTACATGAATAATATGATTGTTTCATCCTTTGAAGGAATGATTGTATGATTTATAAGTGACTAACATGTGGTTGAATGATTTGAATAGGCTATATGAGCATATGAGTTGGTTATTATTGCTTTAAATGCTTATTGATACTTTGGTAAGTTTAATTCTATATTATACGGGCTTACTAAGCTTTTAAAGTTTACTTCGTTTATTGTTTTCCGTGTTTTATAGATTCGGAAGCTAGCTCGATTTTGGACAAAGTCGGAGATTGCAATCACACTATCCAAGCAAGCTTTTGGTACTTTTGGATCTTTGTAAATGTTGTAAATATGGCATGTATAGGCTAGTTTATAAGTTTATATATATGGCTATCTAAGTTAATGTATGCGGTTTGATTTTGGCATATGCTCAAGCTATGTGATATGGCTTGATTTTAGAAATGAATGTTTTGATATGAGGACTTTATATGACATGTCTTTTATATGTTATATGTGTTTATTAGTAATGGTATTTTGGTGCATGCTTGAGGTAAATGTCTTTGATTTGGTATAATTTGGAGTAAATGATATGATGAGTTTCAAGTTTGATTTGGTAAGTTGATATAGATATTAGACTGGTTCATATGAGTACATGTTTGGATGATGCAAGTTGGCATGAGATATGATTATTTATAAATAGGTATAAATGTGTTTATTTTGGCTGATTTGGTTGCTCATTGAGTATATGAAATTGTTATGCAATTGATGTTTTATGTACATGACCTAATGGGGTGTGAAAATGGCTTAAACTAAGCCTATTTCGTGCCATAGGGCCAGAGCACACGGGCGTGTGACTTGACTGTGTGACCCCTGCATCTTAGTTATTTTGGTCAGGATGCCACACGGGTTAGACACACGGGCATGTCTTGTACCCGTGGGCGTAAGTCAGTAGCTTCTTAATTTTCACACGGCCTAGACACACGGGCATGTCTTGTGCCCGTGTGCACAAGTCAATATGTATGCCCTGTTTGCACAATGCCTAGACACCTGGGCGTGTCTGGTGGCCGTGGGCACATGGCTTTGTGACCCTACTCCGAATTTTTTCTTAAGTTTCTCATATCTTTTATATGTTATCAAATTAGTCCCTATTGTATGATTGAAGCTTTATATGTATGTTTAAGCATGTTCTGTTTATAAACGATTAATATTGTTAATTAGAGAAATTGATTGTTGAAAGCTTAAAGTTTTACTGATCTGGTTTGAGTTACATATCTGGTAATGCCCGTTACCTATTCCGACGACAGTTACGGGATAGGGGTGTTACATTGAGAATCTGAAGATGAAAGCATTAAGCTATACTTTGATAGTATCATGGCTACAATTAACAACATTAGGCTTCTTGGGGATGATTTCAGTGACAAAATAATAGTTGAAAAAGTCATTATAACCCTTCTAAAGAAGTACAAGCTGAAAACTTCTTCCTTGGAGGACTATGGAGACCTATCAACTATATCCTTGACAGAGTTGATAAATGTTCTTTATGTACAAGAGTAGAGAAGAGCAAATAGGATGGAGGAGCATTCTGAAGGAGGCTTTCAAGCTAGAAGCAAAGAAAGCTCAAGCTCAAGCTCAAGCTACAAGGGAAAAAAGCTTTGGTCTAAAAAGAAAGAGAAGCCAAAGAAGGATGCTAGAAAAAGGAAATTTTTACAATGCACTCACTATAATAAGTCCACTCATTTAGAAAAATACTATTGGTACAAGCTTGGCATTCAATGTGGAAGTTGCAAGCAACTTGGTTATATAGAAAAGGTCTCCAAAAATAAAGGAAAAGCACAACCACAAAAGCGAAATCAAGCTCAAGTTACTGATGATGTTCAAGCTCAGTAGGAACATGTTTTTACTGCTTCTTGCTTTGCAAGCTCGACCAAGCCAGAAAGAACTAGTTGATTGATAGTGGTTGCACTTATCACATGTCAACAGATGAAGGGATGTTTAAGGTGTTAGATACTAGCTTTGTGACCAAGGTCAGAATTGGGAATGGTGAGTTCATTGAGGCCAAGGGCAAAGTCAAGGTTGTGATCAACACTAACTTAGGTAACAAAACAATTTTAGATGTGCTTTTTGTACCTAAAATAAATGAAAATTTTCTTAGTGTTGGTCAATTGTTAGAGAAGGGTTATTCTCTTATTTTCAAAGATAATATGTGTGTGATTGAAGACTTATTTGGTCAAGAACTAGTGACAGTAGCCATGATCAATAGATGTTTTATTTTAGATGTAAATCAGATGGATATAAGAGCCTATACTAGTCTAGCTGATGAATCATGTTTATAGCGCAAAAGGTTTGGGCATGTGAATTATAAGTCACTTGGTTGGTTGCACAAAATGAGCCTAGTTGAAGACATGTCCAAGGTTAATGTTAAGGATCAAGTCTTGAAATTTTTCAGCTAGGAAAGTGATAAACGCTAAATTATACATATTTTTACCTCATGTTTAGCCTATATTTTGGATGAATTATTATCAATTTAGTGAGAATTCATTCTCTTAATCTTTCTTTTTCATATCTTATACTCAGAAGAGCATAGAGAAGAGAAAAGAACGGAAAATAGACCAAAAATCAGAGAAAATGGGCCAAAATGTGAAAACGCACGGCCTAAGAAGTCACCACACGGCCGTGGCACACGACCGTGCCACACAAAGATCACACGGTCCAGCCCCGACAAGCACGACCAGGCCACACGGCCGTGCCCCAATCGACGGAATCTCACACGGCCTCTTGTCGAAGTACACAGGCGTGGCACATGGGCGTGTTCTAGTCGTGAGGAAGAGGAATTTCACTGGGTTTTGGATGCTTAGAGGCTAAGAAAGGCTCCCTAAAGCTCTATATAAAGACCCTAGGAGGCAACTCTAAGGATATACTCTTTTCTCCCAAAAAGGAGCGCCATCTTTCAGCCAACACAAGGAGTGGAAGCAAGGAATTACTCCAAGGGAAGCCGATTGATTCATCCCAAAAGCCAGAGTTCTACATCAAGACTGAGGATCTCCCTAAATTCCTTCAGGGGTTTTTGGGTTCTTTATGTTTTGTTATTTTAATTCTTTTGACATGTTTTCTTTCTTTATTATGAACTAAACCCCTCAAATACTTGAGGGGGATGAAACCTAAGACGAATCTTGTTATTATTTATTTTTAAGTTATATGATAAATACTTGAGCTGTTCTTAATTATGTGTTCTTCATTCTTGATTTAATAATCCTAGGTATTAATTCAAGAAACGGATGTGCTTAAAGCAGAGGAGCAAAAGTCCCTGTGATAAGAGTAGATCTACCATAATTAAGTGGAGTTGCATGCAACCCTAGACATAGGGTGACATAAATCTGTCGGATTAGGGTCAAACCTAATATGGGGAACCATGGATCGAATTAATGCAACCTAGGGTGTTAATTAATAAAGAAACTTTAGTTAACAACTTAGGCCTAGTTGCTCTTCGCCTCGACAGAGGGTTTAGCATAAATTAGGGATCTCTACGGATCAAGTCAAGTGAATAAATCATCTAGCTCAAGAACCAATAACAAGTGAAGTCTAGGTGGATTCTCCCTTAAGTATTGTTTATATCAATCAGCTTTTCCCTAAAGTTTTCCCCAATTTATTTTTTGTGCACTTTTAGTTAGTTTTAGAATTAGTTTCAAACAAACCTCTTTTATTTTTAGGCTAGATAATTGATAACGACTCGCGATATTAAGTAATAAAATTTATAAGACTGATCACACCAAAACTAACTAATATCACGACCTTAAAGGCAAGCGCACCTGTCGAACAGTAGTATAGTTTAGTGGCAAGACTGAGTTATCGTACCTAAGGGAACCAAAAGTACTATTACTCACTTCCTTTCTATTATATAGCCTAAGAATAAAAGAGGGTTTGTTTAAACTAATTCTAAACTAAACTAAGAAAGCACAAAGAGTAAATTGGGAAAACTTTTAGGGAAAAGCGAATTGATAAGGACAATACTCAAGGGGGAATCCACCTAGACTTCACTTGTTATTATTTCCTTGAATTATATGATCTAATTACTAGACTTGATCCGTAGGGATCCCTAACCTATGCTAAACCCTCTGTCGAGGCGTAGAGCAACTAGGCCTAAGTTGTTAATTAAAGCTCCCTTATTAATTAACTCCCTAGATTGCATTAATTTGATCTATGGCTCCCCATATTAGGTTTGACCCTAATCCGGTAGATTTATGTCGCCCTATGTCTAGGGTTGCATGCAACTCCACTTAATTATGGTAGATCTACTCTTGTCACAGGGACTTTTGCTCCTCTACTCTAAGCACATCTAATTCTTAAAGTAATGCCTTGGATTATTAAATCAAGAATGAAGAACACATAATTAAGAACAATTTAAGTATTTATCAAATAAATCAAGAATAAATAACAAGTTCTATCTTAGGTTTCATCCCCTTCAAGTATTTGAGGGGTTTAGTTCATAATAAAGAAAGAAAACATCTCAGAAGATATAAAATAACAAAACATAAAAGAAACCAAAAACCCCTGAAGGAATTTAGAGAGATCCGCTATGTTGCTGTAGAATTCCGGCTTCTGGGATGTATCAATCAGCTTCTCCTCTAGAGTAATCCCTTGCTTCTACCCTCTGTGTGGTAGAAAGATGAGAAGAAATCTAAATATTCTATACCTAAAGGTGTATAAAGTGTGTCCTCTGTGTTGCCTCATGGGGTCTTTATATAGAGAGCTTTTGAGGGGCCTTTCTTAGCCTCTAAGCATCCCAATTTGAGTGAAATTCCCCTTCCTCAAGACTAGAACACACCCGTGTGCCATGCCCTTGTGAGTTCAACAAAAGCCGTGTGGAACTATTGGTGGGGACATGGCCGTGTGGCCTGGCCGTGCTTGTCGAAGGCTGGACCGTGTGATCTTCATGTGGCACGGCCGTGTGGCGACTCCTTGGGCCGTGTGTTATGTCATTTTTGGCCCATTTTCCTTATTTTCGGTCCATTTTCTATTCTTTTCTCTTCCCTATGCTCTCCTGAGTATAAGATATGAAAAAGAAAGGTTAAGACCACCAATTCTCACAAAATTGATAATAATTCATCCAAAATATAGGCTAAACATGAGGTAAAAATATGTATAATTTAGCGTTTATCAAATACCCCCACACTTAAGCCTTTGCTTGTCCTCAAGCAAAATCTCAATCCCTAAATAAGAATCATTCTTCTCAACCTACAATCTCTATCAATAATGTTTCAAACTAATCCATAGGTAATCACACAATGAAATATTCAATCAGAAGAACATTAAAGATTCAATTATTCTAAGTTGAGAATTTTATCATTGAAAACACAAGTCTCTTCCTTCCTTCTAAGTAGTTATCTCTCCATCTTAATTAACAGGAGTTGACATCCTTACTAAAGATTCACTCTATTCACTCGAAGTGTTTAGGGTTCAAATTTAAGAACTCACTAGTCAACCTGAAAAGTTATTATCATAAGCTTGCAAGAAAATCAAATCTCCACCACTATAATTTGATATGATACATTGATCAAAAGGTCTTTTAATGGTTGTAATGGGGCTTGGTTAGGGGTGTTGTCACAGGCTGCAAAAAAGGGTTGGAATCGAGATTGAACTAAAAAAAATTATCTAGCTAGAAAAATCTCTATCACTGGAACATATTTCTAAAGCTTAGTAACATCGTTTCTTTCTTGGTAGCCTTGAAATAGAAATATGCAAAAATTATTTGAACTATTACAAATTATAACTGAATTTCACTGTATATACATATGGTTTTTTTTAAGAACAATTCATAATAACTTGAATATTTACAACTTTACATGCTGGAAAAGAGAATAAAGCTAGATAATAATTTCAACTTGAATCTCGACAAAAATAGAGATCAAAAATAATTGAATGGAAATTCAACAAAAACGGGTTAATGGTTAATAATTATAGGGTAAGTTAAAGAATGGGTTGTTAGGCTCAACGGGGTTTACTAGGGGTTAATTTTTAGAGGTAGGCTTTTTGTGGAGTGAGTGGGTTAAATCCTAGGTGCCTTTATCATTTTGGTATATCAAATCAATGATGTGGTCTCGACATGTATAATCAAGCAAGTTCTAGAATAACAATTCAGTATTGACTCACTCAAAGCAATAATAAAAGTGAGCATGAAAGAATGTATGCTCAAAAGGCTCAAAGTCTCACCAAAATTATGGCTTTTGATGTCAATCCTGCGAATTTTAAATCTCAAGATAATACTTAAAATTAGAGAAGATAACTTATGCAAAAAATGGGGTTCTCAAAAATTTCAACTTATCATGCTTGATTCCCTGATATTTTTAAAGTTTGAATAATCAAAGTACAATTGCCTATCTCTTAATTCTCAACATATTAATAAAAATCATAAATCAATCAGAATTAATTCCTAATAGGAAACTGAAGAAAATGCAGAGAACAATGTATGAAGTACAAATTCAGGGATTTTCATGAAAGATATACTGAATTAAAGTATATTCCCCCCCACACTTAAGATGTACATTGCCCTCAATGTACAAAGATATAAAAATAGCAATAAAAGTATAATATCATAAGATAGGGAGAGAATAGAAACTCCCTGAATTGTGGATGAATTTTGTGAGGAAAAGTTGGCAATTGTGGCAGGGTGCTCCTTTGTTCATAGAAGTTTGAGCTGTAGAGCTCCTTTGAAACTGCGAAGGGATTTATTAGTCGTGGGATGTTAAAATGAAGAGGGGTTACTTCGTTAGGAGATGGCCGAAGAAAATAAAATAAATAGAATATATAAAAAAATAATTGAAAATTCAAATAAAGAAAAAGCTGAAATGAAAAAAAAAATTAAAAATAAACCTAAAAAGGAAAATAAAGTTAGAAGAAAAAGTGAAAATAAAGATCAGTGTTTAAGAGTTAGAATAAAGTAATAATAAAAGATAAAAGATAAAATAAAAGTAAAACAAAATAAAGATAAAAATAAAATTAAAAGAGGATCTAGTCCTCTGATGGATCTCGTGGCGGTGGGGAAATGCGGAGGTGCTGACATATGTGCGCTAAAGTGGCGTCGATGTAATCGAGGCGCTGCTCAAATCGATCCAGGCGGTCGTGTATGTCAACATGTGGGGCTGCTATCTGGGTGGGTCGTCTGGGGCGTGGTGGCTCGGTGGGCTCATCCTCTGCTGGCGGTGGGACATCGTCAGGAATGTCCTCTGGCTCCTCACCTTCTTGGACAAGGTAGAAGTGGAAGTGTCCGCCACCTGGTCGTCGCTCTATCATCCTCATGTGTAACATACTCTGGATGCCCTGTGAGGACATCTGGCCGAGGAAAGTATAGGAGGATGTTTGGGCCGTAGTGTTGAATAAGCCGAAGTAGCAGCCTAGTCTCGTGATGTAAGGGCCCATGGATATGACGCCTTTCTGGTGTCGCTCAGTCTGGTGCTGCATGGCAAGCACGATGAAGTATACGAGGTCGATAGCGTGGCCGTTAGCCATGCACCAGAGGAAGTAGACGTCAGGAGTATTGACGACGCCTGTACTCTCTCGCCTACCTATCAGAGTATGAGCGAGAAGAGCATGAAAGTACCTCAAGGAAGGAGCGAGGGCGATCGCCTTACTAACGCTGGGGTTATAAACTTGTCGCCCCAGAGCGATCTCGTTCCAGCAGTCGAGGGGCCAGATGTGGATGCAACGAGAGAGGGTGGGGAAGTCCTCCTCTGCCATGAACTGCTCAGTGTAAAGCCCAAGTGCTATTCCGAACTCTGGTACACTGAGTCATCGTACGAGCCCTTCCAAACAGAATTGGACCGTCCCTGGATCGTCAAATCTGGTAATTAGGTCTGGAGGTGGAATGTGGAGCAGAATTTGTGGGTGAGCTCTAGGTAAGTGGGCTCTACAATCCTGAAGAACTGGTCCTATGGGTCAGTCGCTAACAGGGCTCAGACATCGTCCACCAGGTTTACTTGCGCAAGGGCCTCCCAGTCAATACACTGGCCCATAGAGATAGTGCGTGCCCGGAGTAGCTGATAGCATTCCTCTTGGGAGTCTTGGGTGAAAGTGTTGAATGGGTGACGTGCCTCAGAGGTGGGCCGCGAAGATGAACTCCTAGGTCCTTTTCATTTTTTGGAGGCGGGGACTGTAGCTTTTCTGGCGCGTGAAGATGACATAGTATTTGAAATAAAATAACAAAATCATTAGTCCTAAATAAAAAAAAATTGGATTCAAACTAGATAGTTAATAATATAAAATGATAATGTTTCTAAAATAACAAATGAGGACTAACCTAAATAGTAGAATCTAATCATGTTAAAATCTTGTAAGAAAACTAAGAACTATTGGTGTACATAAAGTGAAATTATGATAAAGATGGCGTGCAAATATGTGTCCAAGTGGCAAAATAAAATGAAATCTAAATGGCAAGAAAAAACAAAATTAAGTGGCATGCAATCCTAATTAATTCTATATTATTCTAGAATATTCATCCTATATTTCCTAGTTCCATGCTTGAATCAACAATTAGACTAAAGTAAAAATAAATAGATATTTAAAGAAATGAAATAAGACAAAAATCAATGAAACAAATGAGAAAATAGAACCAATTGTGGGCTTGCACGGTCGTGGGACGCTACTACACGTGCATTTGGTGGTTATTTTCGAGTTTGATAGTGGTTTTGAGGGTGGTGACGGTGCTTACGGGGGTTGGGGAGATTTTGGGTGAGAAATTCTAGGGTTTGAGTGAAAGGGGAAGTTAAAAAATGGCCCCCTATTTATACATTTTGGGTCACACAGGCATGTCGTACACCCGTGTGAGTCGTGTTTAGCCCGTGTTTTTCGAAAATCAGTCGTTATAGCGCACTTGGTGTCGATGAGCACGAATGGTGCGCACGCCCGTGGGAGATCGATTCTTCGTCAATCACATAGTCGTGTGATGGTAGGAACGGGCATGAGAGATCGTGTTCGTTCGTCACACGGTCGTGTGTTTCTGGGCCACGGGCGTATTCCAATTGACAGTGTCTTCCACGGGCTGGAAGCACGGACGTGTGTCTTTGTGTGTGCCCGTATTGATGCTGCAGGGTTACCACGGCCATATCGCACGGCCGTGGGCATGTGTTGGTAGCCCGTGTGGAGTTCGTAAGGTCGCCACGATCGTGGCACACGGCCGTGGGGTCTTGTCGACCACCCGTGTTTTGGGGAAAGTGTGCTCTGTTTTTACACGGTCGGGGTGCACGACCGTGTCCCTATTTTAAGTGTGCGCACGGCCTGAGGCACGCCCGTGTGACTGGCCGTGTGGTCCTAAATTTCTGCATTCAACAAGTTAGTTTATGCATGAAAAACACTAAAATCATAAAAAAAGAAAAGTTACTAAGTTATTGCTCGGGTTGCCTCTCGAGAAGCACTTATTTAGAGTCTAAGCTCAACTCTACCTTGATGTGTCAAGAAGGGATGTGGTGGAGCCGAAGCTCCTCCCTGTCTTCCATAAAATTCTCTCCTTTATAATGTTTAAGCCTATGGCCATTTACCTTGAAAGTACCATGGTTAGGATGAGTTACCTCAATGGTGCCATATGGAAAGACATTTAGGACAGTGAATGGACCTGACCACCTTGACTTGAGTTTTCCAGGGAATAATTTCAGCCTTGAGTTGTAGAGTAAGACGAGATCACCTGTTTTGAATTGCTTAGGTTGTTTCAGCCTTTTGTCATGACGTTGCTTCATGGCTTCCTTATATAGTTGTGAGTTCTCGTAAGCATTGTAGTGCCATTCATCTAGTTCATTCAACTACATTAATCTCTTCTCACCTGCACTCTTAAAATCAAGGTTAGAAATTTTGTAGCCTAGAATGCTTTATGTTCAAGTTCAAATGGTAGATGGCAGTTTTTTCCATAAACAAGTCTATAGGGAGATGTTCTTATGGGTGTTTTAAAAGCAGTTCTATAAGCCCATAATGCATCATCTAATTTTCTTGACCAGTCTTTCTTATTTGTTTCTATGGTTTTCTCTAAAATGCGTTTTAGCTCCCTATTGGTCACTTCGACTTGACCACTGGTTTGTGGATGATAAGGGGTGGTTGTTCTATGATGTACTCCATACCTTTTCAAGACCTTTTCAAATTGGGTATTGCAAAAATGTGTGCCCCTATCACTGATGATTATCCTAGGTGTTTCAAATCGAGAGAAAAGTTTTTTCAAAAAGCGTACTACCACTCTAGCATCACTCGTAGGTAAGGCTTGGGCTTCTACTAATATTTATTTATTCCCAAATGAATTAGGGAATGGACCCATGAAATTGATGCCCCATACATCAAATATTTCACATGAAAGTATATAGTTCTGAGGCATTTCATTATGCTGAGAGATATTACCTATTCGTTGGCATTTATCGCAAGAGGTCACATACCTGTTGGCATCTCTGAAAAGTGTAGGCCAGTAAAAGCCTGATTCGAGTACCTTATGAGTAGTTCTAGTTCCGCCGTGATGTCCTCCTGTGGGTCCTGAGTGGCAGTGATTCAAAATTTGATATGCTTTTATGTCATCAACGCATCTTCGTATAACCTGATCTGCACAAATTCGAAAAAGAAAAGGATCTTCCCAAAAGTAGTTCTTCACATTAGCAAAGAATCACTTCTTTTACTGATGGGTTAGCCCTTTTGGGGTTATGTGAGCTGCTAAATAATTTGCAAAATTAGCAAACCAAGGAACTGTCGTACCTGCTAAGGCTAGAAGTTGTTCCTCAGGGAATAGATTGTTTATCTTGTCAAGGTACTTGGGCTGTGTGTTTTCTAGTCTTGAGAGGTGATCTGCTGCCAAGTTTTCAGCTCATTTTTTTCCTTTATTTCCAAGTTGAATTCCTGTAACAATAGAATCCATCTTATTAATCAAGGTTTTGCATCAGTTTTAGTTAAGAGGTAGCGAAGAGCCGAATGATCAGTATAAACAATGACATTTGACAAAATTAAGTAAGATCTAAGTTTGTCAAATACAAAAATAACAGCTAGCAATTCTTTCTTTGTGGTAGTGTAATTTGCTTGAGCGGCTGTCAAGGTTCTGCTAGCATAATAGATCGGCTGGAAGTGCTTGTCCCTTCACTATCCTAGAACTGCACCTACTGCAAAATCACTTGCATCGCACATTAGTTCAAAAGGTAAATTCCAATCATGTGAGATCATAATCAGGGCGTTGACTAACTTTTCCTTAAGGGTCTTGAAAGATTCTAGACATTCTTGGTCAAAGTTGAAGGGTACGTTTTTTTCTAGTAATTTAGTTAAAGGCTTAGCTATTTTAGAAAAGTCTTTAATGAATCTACGATAAAAACCGGCATGACCTAAAAAGCTTCTTATAGCCTTAACTGAACTAGGAGGAGGTAATTTTTCAATAGTTTCAATCTTTGCTTTATCTACCTCTATCCCTTTACTAGAGATTTTATGTCCTAATACAATACCTTCTTGGACCATAAAGTGACATTTTTCCCAATTAAGCACACTAGATTTGTCTCTTCAAATCTCATCAGAACATGCTTTAAATTATTTAGACAGTGTTGGAAAGAATTACTGAAAACAGAGAAATCATCCATAAATACCTCCATGATGTCTTCCAAAAATTCATTGAAGATAGCTAGCATGCATCGCTGAAAAGTAGCAGGAGCGTTACATAAACCAAAAGGCATTCTACGATAAGCAAACGTACTGTATGGGCATGTGAACGTCGTTTTCTCTTGATCTTCTGGAGCTATCGGGATTTGGAAGTAACCAGAGAGGCCATCTAGGAAGCAATAATACATGTGACCTGATAGTCTTTCTAACATCTGATCAATAAAGGGTAAAGGAAAATAATCTTTTTGAGTGGCGTCATTCAGTTTCCTGTAATCAATGCAAACTCTCCATCCTGTGACTGTTCTTGTAGGTATCAACTCTTTTTTGTCATTAGTCATCATGGTCAATCCACCTTTCTTAGGAACAACCTGCACAGGGCTTACCCAATAACTGTCAGAAATAGGATAAATAATACCTGCATCTAGAAGTTTAATTACCTCGGCTTTCACAACTTCTTGTTGGGATTCAACCGTCTTTGGGCTTGCACCACTGGTTTATACTCATCTTCCATCAAAATTTTGTGGGTGCAAAAAGAAGGATTAATTCCTTTAATAACTTAAATTTTCCATGCTATGGCCTGCTTGTGCTTTCTTAACACATGGAGAAGTTCTTTTTTTTCTTCAGTGCCCAAATCTGATGCAATAATAACTGGTAAAGTCGAATCTTCCCCTAAAAAGGCATATTCTAAATGATCTGGCAGTTGTTTTAATTCTAATTTAGGGGGTTCATAAATGGAAGGTCTCTATCTCAACTCATCATTCATCTTTATACTTTCGTAACTTATGTGTCTAGTGATGGTTTCACTAGAATCTAACTCTTTTCTTATTTTCTCAACTTCAGTGGTGGCCTCATCTGCCCCCTCACCTTGAACAAGACACAGTTCCAACGTGTCCGCGAGAGAAAGTTCCTGAAAATTGTCGTGAACAAAGTGATCAATCATATCAACAAAATAACAAGAATCATCTTGTTCTTTAGAAAATTTCATGGCATCATAGATTTTAAAAATGACTTCTTCCTCACCAACTCTAAGAACTAATTTACCATCCCCTACATCAATAACAGCTCTAGCAGTGGCTAAGAATGGCCATCCTAAAATCAAGGGTATTTCAGTGTCCTCATCCATGTCAAGCACAACAAAATCAACAGGGAATATGAACTTATCTACTTTTACTAGCACGTTTTCAATGATTCCCCTAGGATATTTAACAGATCTATCGGCTAATTGAATACTCATCCTAGTGGGTTTAGGTTCCCCTAGACCTAGTTGCTTGAACATTTTATAAGGCATGAGATTAATGCTAGCACCTAAATCAACTAATGCTTTATTAATAATTAGACTACCAATCAAACAAGGAATAGTAAAACTCCCTGAATCTTTCAGTTTTGCTGGCAGTTTATTTTGGAGAATAGCTAAACATTCCTCATTGAGTTCTACTGTGGCTAGTTCTTCTAACTTCCTTTTGTTTGTCAAAGTTCTTTAAAGAACTTGATAACGACTCGCGATATTAAGTAATAAAATTTAGAAGACTGATCACACCAAAACTAACTAATATCACGACCTTAAAGGCAAGCACACCTATCGAATAGTAGTATAGTTTAGTGGCAAGACCGAGTTATCGTGCCTAAGGGAACCAAAAGTACTATTACTCACTTCCTTTCTATTATCTAGCCTAAGAATAAAAGAGGGTTTGTTTAAACTAATTCTAAACTAAACTAAGAAAGCACAAAGAGTAAATTGGGAAAACTTTTGGGGAAAAGCGAATTGATAAGGACAATACTCAAGGGGGAATCCACCTCGACTTCACTTGTTATTATTTCCTTGCATTATATGATCTAATTACTTGACTTGATCCGTAGGGATCCCTAACCTATGCTAAACCCTCCGTCGAGGCGTAGAGCAACTAGGCCTTGTTAATTAAAGCTCCCTTATAATTAACTCCCTAGGTTGCATTAATTCAATCTATGGCTCCCCATATTAGGTTTGACCCTAATCTGGCAGATTTATGTCGCCCTATGTCTAGGGTTGCATGCAACTCCGCTTAATTATGGTAGATCTACTCTTATCACAGGGACTTTTGCTCCTCTGCTCTAAGCACATCTAATTCTTGAAGTAATGCTTAAGATTATTAAATCAAGAATGAAGAACATATAATTAAGAACAATTCAAGTATTTATCAAATAAATCAATAATAAATAACAAGTTCTATCTTAGGTTTCATCCCCCTCAAGTATTTGAAGGGTTTAGTTCATAATAAAGAAAGAAAACATCTCTGAAGATATAAAATAACAAAACATAAAAGAAACAAAAAACCCCTGAAGGAATTTAGGGAGATCCTCTATGTTGCTATTGAATTCTGGCTTCTGGGATGTATCAATCAGCTTCTCCTCTGGAGTAATCCCTTGCTTCTACCCTCTGTGTGGTAGAAAGATGAGAAGAAATCTACATATTCTATACCTAAAGGTGTATAAAGTGTGTCCTCTGTGTTGCCTCATGGGGTCTTTATATAGAGAGCTTTTGAGGGGCCTTTCTTAGCCTCTAAGCATCCCAATTTGAGTGAAATTCCCATTCCTCACGACTAGAACACGCCCGTGTGCCACGCCCATGTGAGTTCGACAAAGGCCGTATGGAACTATCGGTGGGGACACGGCCGTGTGGCATGGCCATGTGGCGACTCCTTGGGCCGTGTGTTTTGTCATTTTTGGCCCATTTACCTTATTTTCAGTCCATTTTCTATTCTTTTCTCTTCCCTATGCTCTCCTGAGTATAAGATATGAAAAAGAAAGGTTAAGACCACCAATTCTCACAAAATTGATAATAATTCATCCAAAATATAGGCTAAACATGAGGTAAAAATATGTATAATTTAGCGTTTATCAATAATAGAAAGGAAGTAAGTATTAGTACTTTTAGTTCCCTTGGGTACGATAACTCGGTCTTCCCGCTAAACTATACTACTATTCGATAGGTGCGCTTGCCTTTACTATCGTGATATTAGTTAGTTTTGGTGTGATCAGTTTTATAAATTTTATTACTTAATATCACGAGCCGTTATCAAAAAGCGAGTCAAATTGCCTTTTTGAGTAAACAAGGCTTAGAGAGCTCAAGAAAGGCTTCAATTGGTCCATACTGACATTTGTGGACCTATGAAGACCTCTTCATTGAATGATGACATATTTTTTGCTATTCATTGATGATTGTACCAGATCTTGGTAGGCAAATTTTTTGAAGCAGAAGTCAAAAATGGCTAATTTCTTTTGTAAGTTTAAGGCCTTAGCTGATAATCAAGCAAGTTGTAAGTTGAAGGCATTAAGATCAGACAATGGGCATTAGCATGTGTCTCAAAAGTTTTAGAAGATTTGTGATGAAGCTAGAATTCAGCATCAGTTAACCACCATCTACAGACCATAGTAGAATGGTGTTTGTGAGAGAAAGAACAAAATTGTCCTTGATATGGCTAGGTTTTTGTTGTTCTAAGGCAGTAAGTACCTCAATGTATTTATGCAACAGATTGCCAACAAATGCAGTCAAAGGAAAAACACCATTTGAAGCTTGGATTGGACACAAGCCTACTGTCTTACACTTAAAAGTGTTTGGTTTTTTATGCTACACATTTGTACCAGGTGAAAAGAGAACCAAGTTAGAAAGAACGTCCATGCTTGGAGTTTTTGTTGGCTATAGCAGCACAAAGAAAAGGTACATGGTCTTTGAGCTATCCACTAAAAGAATTGTTGTGAGCAGAGATGTGAAGTTTAATGAAGGGAGATGTTGGAAATGGGATGGAAGAGATGCAAGCTTGTTTGAGCAAGACTAGCAAGATCTTGATTTGTAGCATGTTGAAAATAAAGCTGAAATTGAGGGAGAATATGATGAAGTGCCTATCAGAGGTACAAGGACTATTATAGACATCTAACAAATATGTGATATGATCATGATTGTGATGAAGTAATAATAATGATCGTACCCAGAAACTAACTATTATCACGATAAAAGGCAAGCGCACCTATCGAATAGTAGTATAGTTAGTGGCAAGACCGGAATGTCGAACCCAAGGAACTAAAAGTACTAGTAATAACTTTCTTCCTCCTATCTAGCCTGGAAATAAAGGGAGGTTGTTTATAAACTAAAATTCTAACTAACTAAAAACGCGACAAAGAATAAGTTGGGGAAATACTTTGGGAAAACTTGATCGATAAAAGCAATACCCAAGGAAGAATCCACCTAGACTTCACTTGTTATTTAACTCTGAACTAGACAATTTATTCATTCGACTTGATCCGTAGAGATCCTTAAATTATGTTAATATCTTCGTCGAGACTAAAAACAACTAACCCTAGGTTAATTAATTAACATCTCTTTCTAATTAAAACCCCTAGTGTTGCATTAACTCAATCTATGGATCCCCTATTAGATTTGACTCTAATCGGACAGATTTTCGTCGTCCTATGTCTAGGATTGCGATCAATCCGCTTAATTATGTTGGATCTACTCTTAAACAGGGACTTTTTCTCCTCTGAATAAGCACATTCGACTTGAATTAAAATCCTGAAATATCAACTCAAGAATTAAAAACACAATTAAGAACAAATTAAATATTTTAAACTTTACTAATTAAGGGGGAGAACATAGCTAGATAATTATTCAACTCAAATCTCGACAAAAATGGGGATCAAATTAGAGTGAGGGAAATTCTCAAAGAATCAAAAATAGGTTTATGGGTTAATATTAATGGTAAATCAATAAATGGTTTGTTAGGCTCAAGGGGGTTCACTAATGGTTAATTATGAGGGTAGGCTTTTATGAAGTAAGTGGGTTAAACCTAAGTGCCTTTATCATCCTGACATATCAAATCAATGGTGTGGTCTTGACATGCATTATCGAAGCAAGTTCTAGAACAACAAATCAATATTGACTCACTCAAAGGAACAATAAAAGTGAGCATGAAAGGATGTATGCTCAAAAGGCTCAAATATCTCACCAGAATTATGGCTTTTGATGTCGATCCTGTGAATTTCAAATTTCAAGATAATACCTAAATTTGGGGAAATAACCTAGAAAAATTTAAATTCTCAAATTTCAACTTATCATGCTTGATTCTCTAATGTCTTAAAGTTTGAATAATCAAAGCATAAATACCTATGTCTTAATCCTAAAAATATCAATAAAAATCATAAATCAATCAGAATTCATTGTAATAGTGATATGAGAAAGTGACTTGAGAGACAAGACAAAATTTAGGGACTGCGTAGTAGTGGTGCACGGGTATGGACTGCGTAGGCTAGTGTTTGGGTGGTGGTAGGTTGTCAGCAGTGATGGTGGTGCAAGGGCATGGTAGTGATGGATATGGGCGTGAGGAGGGAGAGAAAGACAAAAGGAGGGAATAGTGAGGGAGAAGATGGAAGAGAGGTTATTTCGAAAGTGAATCATCGGGGCAGGTGCCCGAAAGTGGAGCAGCGGGCGTGGGAAGGCACGGCAGATGCTAGGGTTAGGGTGAAAGATTGAGGGAGGAGATAAATAGTGAAAGGGGCTTTAAATAGGATTTGGGACACACGGGCATGTCATACACCCGTGTGCCCTATGTGTACCCCATGTGGTTCGTGATTTTAGGGTTTTAGCGTGCCGATGCTTTGGGCACGTCTGTGTTCTTTAGGCGTGTTGGTTCACACGGCCATGTCGCACGGCCGTGTCCTGCTTTGTTTGCTTCTCCCACGGCTATGTATTAAGTCACACGCCCGTGTTTAATTAGCAGGTTCGACCACAGGCTTCAAGCATGGGCGTGTCAAACGGCCGTGCTAATTTTTTAGCTTTAACCATGGCCTGAGGACACGGGTGTGTCACACGCCTGTGTTGGTTTAGCAGGTTTGCCCATGGCCACATTGCACGGCCGTGTCTATTTGTCGAAAGTTGTGTTTTGGGAAAATTTTTGCCCTGTTTTCACATAGTCGTGTCGCACGGCCGTGTCTTCGCGTGTGCCTGGCTGTATGGTTCTGAAAAACTTACATTCAATGATTTAGTGAACAATTTAGATGTTAAAAATTGAAATTAGAGAGGTTAACAATGTTAGTGCTCGGGTTGCCTCCCGAGAAGCGCTTATTTAGGGTCTAAGCTTGACTTTACCTTAATTTCACATGGTCACGGTGGTTCGAGGAGTTGGAACTCCTCTTTCATGCTATTAATTCTATCACAATAAGGCTTGAGTCGAGTATAATTTACCTTGAAAGTGCCGAATATTATGTGTTATCTCAACTGTACCATAAGGGAAGGTTTTCATTACCGTGAAGGGAGATGCATCATCTGTTTGACGTTTTGAATTCAAAATTCGAGGGTCCTCTTCCTCTAATAATACCTTATCCCCTACCTTGAATTGATTCTTCTTTACCTTAGGGTCATCATGGTGATGCTTTGGTTCGGCATGGCATATTTTCATTTCTTTCTTGCTATAGTTTTGCCACTCGTCTAGTTCATCAATCCGTAACATTCCCTCTTCATAAACTGCTCCTTTGTTGTAGCATGAACTCGAATGTGGCTCAATTGTACTTTTTTTAAGAATATCCTGCAACAAAGGTTGAACAGTGAGATTATTCTTGTTACAAGAACTCATAATAACATCTTTATCAGTAAATGCTCTATTAAAATTACGAGCTTGCAAAGTAATTGTGTCATCGCCTACGCGAAGTGTTAGTTCACCTGTGCCTACATCAACAATAGTCTTAGTAGTTGTTAAAAATGGTCGCCCTAAAATTAATGGCACATCGCTATCCTCATCTATATCTAAAACAACAAAATCTACTGGGAATATAAATTTGTCAATTTTAACTAGCACATCTTCAATTATACCCCTAGGAAATCTAATGGTTTTACCAGCCAATTGAATGCTCATCCTAGTTTGTTTGGGTTTCCTAAGACCTAGTTGTTTAAACAGTTTATAAGGTATTACATTAATACTAGCCCCTAAATCAGCCAAGGCATTTTAAACATCTAAGCTACCAATTAAACAAGGAATCGTAAAACTCCCTAGATCTTTTAATTTGTTAGGTAGCTTGTTTTGCAAAAATAGTCGAGCAAATTGCATTCATCTCTACATGCGATGACTCGTCCAGCTTCCGTTTGTTTGCTAAGAGCTCTTTTAAGAATTTAACCGCGTTTGGCATCTGCGAAAGAGCTTTAATAAACGGTAAGTTAATATGTAATTTCTTTAAAAGTTTAAGGAATTTACCGAATTGCTCATCTGTTCAGTCTTTCCTTGTCGCATTCGGGTATGGGACTCGAGGTTTATACTCCTTACTTACTACTTTTTGTGTACCATGACTTACCTTAATCTTACCATTACTTACCACATTTTCTTGTCTCTCTTCAGATTTACGTTTAGCTACCCCCTCTTTGTCGTGCACAGTTATAGCATGGAGTTGCTCCCTTGGGTTAGTTTCTGTGTTGCTCGGCAAACCACCTTGTGGTCATTCAGAGATCAGCTTAGCAAGCTGACCTATTTGGGTTTCGAGGCCTTGAATTGATGCTTGCTGATTTTTAAGTGCCGTCTTGGTATTCTGAAAATGAGTTTCTGCTACGGAGATAAATTTCGTGAGCACCTCCTCAAGGTTCAGCTTTTTCTCTTGCTGGTAAGGTGGTTGTTGGAAGCCTGGAGGGGGTGGTGGTCTTTGATTTCCTTGACCACCCCACGAGAAATTGGGGTGGTTCCTCCAACTTGCATTATAAGTGTTACTATAAGGGTTGTTTTGAGCTCTAGAATTATTACCCATATAGTTGGCTTGTTCATTTTCTATGGTAAGATCGTGGGATGAATAATTTGTGTTGTATATTCCTCCTCCATTTGAATCGCACCTCATCACTGGTTGTACCTGCGTAGAGCCAACTAAACCATCAATCTTTTTATTTAAGAGCTCTACCTGATTTGACAGCATTGTGACTACATCGGCATTAAAAACACTAGCGGCTTTTTGTGGCTTTGTTCTCATGACTTGCCACTGATAATTATTCAGTGACATCTCCTCTATAAACCCATAAGCCTCCTCAAGTGTTTTGTTATTTATGGTTCCACTGGTAGCTGCATCGATCATCTGTCTTGTTGAGAGATTCAAACCGTTGTGGAAAGTTTGCACCTGTAGCCACAAAGGAAATCCATGGTGAGGGCACCTTCTCAATAAATCCTTGTGTCTCTCCGAACCATCGTAGAGTGTCTCTAAATCCATCTGCAAAAAAGAAGAGATATCATTCCTCAACTTTTCCGTTTTAGCCGGCGGAAAATATTCAAGTAAAAGCTTTTCAATCATTTGTTCCCAAGTAGTGATTGACCCTCTGGGTGAAGAGTTTAACCACTGTTTTGCCTTATTTCTCAAAGAAAAGGGAAATAACTGAAGGCGAATGGCATCATCAGAAATGCCATTTATTTTAAATGTGTCGCAGAATTCCAAAAAGTTAGCTAAATGTGCGTTAGGATCTTTATCCTACAAACCATCAAACTAAATAAACTGTTGAATCATTTGAGTAGTGTTAGGTTTCAGTTCAAAATTTTTTGCAGCAATAGCAGGCCTAACAATACTAGATTCAATACCAGCTAAATTAGGCTTCTCATAATCATACATAGTACGAGGAACAGAATTTTGATTCATAGGATTTGCGGCTACCACAGGAGGTAGCTGATTATTTTGATTTGCTTCCATCTCTTCAGTAGATCCGGGTTCGTTCTCTTATCCTTGTTCTGTTTACTGTAGGCTTCGCCTTATGTCTCTTCAGTTTCTGCAAACTGTGGCTTCTAAAGTGCTATCAAACAATAGTGATTCTAACGGGTTTCTTCTAGTCATAAACCAAAGATACCTATCAGAGAAGAACAAAAAGAAAATTTTAGTAAATAAAACCTAAAAATAAAAATAGAAAATAAATTGCAATAAAAGTAAAAATGGCTAAAGTAATAGAAATAGAGTGTTTCTAATATCTTAGCTCCCCAGCAACGTTGTCCAAAAGTTGATCGTGATTGTGATGAAGTAATAATAATGATCGTACCTAGAGACTAACTATTATCATGATAAAAGGCAAGCACACCTATTGAATAGTAGTATAGTTAGTGGCAAGACCGGAATGTCGAGTCCAAGGAACTAAAAGTACTAGTAATAACTTTCTTCCTATTATCTAGCCTAGAAATAAAGGGAGGTTGTTTATAAACTAAAATTCTAACTAACTAAGACGTGACAAAGAATAAGTTGGGGAAATACTTTGGGAAAACTTGATTGATAAAAGCAATACCTAAAGAAGAATCCACCTAGACTTCACTTGTTATTTAACTA
This sequence comes from Gossypium stocksii, assembly GCA_020496765.1. Classification (NCBI taxonomy): domain Eukaryota; kingdom Viridiplantae; phylum Streptophyta; class Magnoliopsida; order Malvales; family Malvaceae; genus Gossypium; species Gossypium stocksii. The sequence goes on from CM035625.1 coordinate 5,558,607, forward strand.
TGAACTAGACGATTTATTCATTCGACTTGATCTGTAGAGATCCCCAAATTATGTTAATATCTCCGTCGAGACTAAGAACAACTAACCCTAGGTTGATTAATTGAAATATCTTTCTAATTAAAACCCTTAGTGTTGCATTAACTCGATCTATGGATCCCCATATTAGATTTGACTCTAATTCAGCAAATTTTCGTTGTCCTATATCTAGGATTGCGATCAACTCCGCTTAATTGTGTTAGATCTAATCTTAAACAGGGACTTTTGCTCCTCTGAATAAGCACATTCGACTTGAATTAAAATCCTGAAATATCAACTCAAGAATTAAAAACACAGTTAAGAACAAATTGAAAATTTATCATATAGTTCAGATAATAATAACAAGATCTGTCTTAGGTTTCATCCCCCTTTAGGTATTTAGGGGATTTAGTTCATAATAATAAAAGAGAACATCTCAAAATAAGGAAAACAACAAAACAAAAAGAAAACCCAAAACTCCTGAGAGAAATTTAGGAAGATCTTCAGTCTTGATGTAGATCCTTACTTCTGAGAAGGATTGATTGGCTTTCCTTGAGTAAATCCTTGCTCTCTACTCTCTGTCTCCCTTAAGTCCTCTCCTAGGGTGTTTATATAGACTTTGGAATACCCTTCTTAGTCCCTAAGTAGCTTTTTCCGCGTGAAATTAAAACTCGTCATGACTTGATTGGCTTTCCTTGAGTAAATCATTACTCTCTACTCTCTGTCTCCCTTAAGTCCTCTCCTAAGGTGTTTATATAGACTTTGGAATACCCTTCTTAGCCCCTAAGTAGCTTTTTTCATGTGAAATTGAAACTCCTCACGACAGGGACACGCCCGTGTGGCACGCCGGTGCGGATCGAGCCCAAGCCATGTTTAAGTCTGCTAATGTGGGACAGGCATGTGGTGCACCCATGTGAGGAACTCCAGGCTGTGTTGATTTCTTACTTTGGCCCATTTTCTCTATTTTTGGCCCGTTTCTCCTTTTTTTTGTTCGCCTATGCTCACCTAAGTATAAAACATGAAGTTAAAGGATTAGGAGCATCAAATTCCACAATTCAAGGGATAGTTCATCCAAAATTATGCTAAGCATGGGGTAAAAAATATGTATAAATTATGGTTTATCATGATATGACCATTATTGAGCCTTCCAACTTTGATGAGGCTGCAAATAATAACTACTAGAGAAAAGCAATGAAAGCAGAAATGGAAATGATATACAAAAATGATACGTGGGAGCTGATTGATAGGCCAGTACAATGAAAATTTATTGGTATGAAATGGGTGTTCAGGACCAAGCACAATGCAAATAGGTCACTGAACAAGCACAAAGCAAGGCTAGTTGTGAAGGGATATAGCCAACAGTATGGCATTGACTTTTCAAAAACCTTTGCACCAGTTGCAAGGATTGATACTATAAGGCTCCTGTTTGCCTTAATAGCTCATAAGTTATGGATAGTGCACTAGTTGGATGTCAAATCTACTTTCTGAATGGTTTTCTCAAGTAAGAAATCTTTGTTGAGCAGCTAGATGGATTCAAAGTTTTCGATGAAGAGCTTAAGGTTTACATGCTTAAGAAGGCTTTGTATGGCCTAAAACAGGCTCCAAGGCCTAGTATGATAGAATTGATGCTTATTTGTCAAATTTGGGGTTTGAAAAGAGCATTAGTAAGCCTACACTCTATGTGAAGAAATTTGAGAAAGAAACATTGTTGTTTGTTTCATTTTATGTGGGTGACTTGTTTGTTACTAGAAGTAGGAGTGAACTGATTGGAGAATTCAAGAAATAGATGCAAGATATTTTTTGAGAGGACTGATTTAGGTTTGATGGCTTATTTTCTTGGCATGGAAGTGAATTATATTGAACATGGTATCTTCATAAGCCAAGAAGCTTTTCCACTGAAAATTTAACACCCCAAACCCAGCCTAGAAGCTTAGACCGAACTTAAAATGCTACATTGATCACTGAAATGATTGTGAGAAAATTTTACAAAACTAGTCAACCTTAACTTCATTTTTGAAAGCTTTTAAAATTTTACGAACCACACACTTTTAAACGTTTAAAATCCATTTAATACAATTACAACTAAATGTGATAATTACCTAGAATAAACATGCGAATGAAAATTTAAAACAAAAACTGTACTACAACGTTGTAACCCTTTTACAAATCAAACTAGCATAAACAAATTATAAATTGAAAAGAAACAAATTAACCCTTTATGATCATGACTGTATGAGACCTCTGCGTACCAAGTCCAGCATCAGAATTCAGAAAGATACCTAAAATGGGAAACAGAAGGGGGGATGAGCTACACGAGCTCAGTGTGAGATCAAAACCAACTAACTACAGTAACAGAAATAGAAACCTAGAAAGTAGTTCAGAAGTGAAACAAAATATCAGAGCTATACAGAAACAATTGATACCTTCGTAACGAACGTACCGGCAGATAGTAGTATTTTATGCATATTAAAAACACTCTTAGACACAGTCACAAGTACCATCCAGTCACAATAATAGTAATTCTCAATCAGTCACATAATTTCAATAACTATTCAGTTAGTTTGATACAATCAGAGTCCACAAAATTCACGCAGACACAAGTGCTTTTCAGTCGATCAGTACAAACAGGCAGTCCATCACAAGTGCTTAGCCTATTTTTTGGATGAATTATTCCTTAATTTGTGGAATTTGATGCTCCTAATCCTTTAATTTCATGTTTCATACTTAGGTGAGCATAAGGAAGAGAAAAGAGCAAGAAACGGGCTAAAACGGGCAAATTAGGCCCAAATCAATAATCAACATGGCCTGGAGTTCACAACACAGGCATGTCACACGGTCATGCCACATTAACAGGCTTGAGACTGGCCTAAACTCGACTCACATGAGTGTGTCCCTGTCGTGATGAAGTTTAATTTCACGAGAAAAAGGCTACTTAGGGGCTAAGAAAGGCATTCCAAACTCTATATAAAGACCCTAGGAGGCCACCATAAGAACGAACAGTCTTCCCGCCAAGACGGAGAGCTAAAAGCAGGGAATTACTTGAAGGAAAACTGATTGATCCATCTCAGAAGCCAGGAGTCACAACAAGATAGAAGGATCTCCCTTCAATCTTTTCAAGAGTTTTGGGTTTTCTTATGTTTTGTTATTTTCTTTATTCTGAGATGTTTCTTTTTAAAAACATGAACTAAATCCCCAAATACCTAAGGGGGATGAAACCTAAGATGAATTTTGTTATTGTTACCTGAACTATATGATAAATATTTGACTTGTTCTTAATTGTGTTTTTAATTCTTAAATTGATATTTTCGAGAAATTAATTTAAGTCGAATATGCTTATGCAAAGGAGAAAAAGTCCCTGCATAGGAGTAGATCCAACACAATTAAGCAGAGTTGATCACAATCCTAGACATAGGACAACAAAAATCTGCTGGATTAGAGTCAAATCTAATATGGGGATCCATAGATGAGTTAATGCAAGACAAGAGGTTTTAATTAGAAAGAGATTTCAATTAATCAACCTAGGATTAGTTGTTCTTATTCTCGAAGGAGATATTAACATAATTTAGGGATCTCTACGGATCAAGTTGAATGAAGAAATTGTCTAGTTCAGAGTTAGATAACAAGTGAAGTCTAGGTGGATTCTTCCTTAGGTATTGTCCTTATGTATAAGTTTTCCCAAAGCAATTCCCCAATTTACTCTTTGTCCCATCCTTAGTTTAGTTTAGAGTTAATTAGTTTACACAAACCCCCTCTTTATTTTTAGGCTAGATAATAGGAAGAAAGTCATTACTAGCACTTTTAGTTTCTTGGATTCGATATTCCGGTCTTGCCACTAACTATACTACTATTCGATAGATGTGCTTGCCTTTATCGTGATATTAGTTAGTTTGTAGGTTCGATCAGTTTTATTACTTTATCACATCACGAGATGAAGTTTTTCATGCCATTACCAGGGAACTAAGATATTAGGAACACTCTATTTCTATTACTTTAGCCATTACTACTTTTATTTATTTTCAATTTTTATATTAGGTTTTATTTATTAAACTTTTCTTTTTCACTGACAGGTATCTCTAGTTTATGACTAGAAGGAACCTATCAGGACCTTTACTTTTTACGATGATTTAGAAGCCACAGTTCGCAGAAATTGTAGAGATATAAGAAGAAGCCTATGGTACCCAGAACAAGGACAGGAAGAAGAACCCGAATCCACTAAAGAGATGGAGGCAAATCAATATAATCAGCTACCTCCTGTAGTAGCCGCAAATCATGTTCCGCGTACTATTATGGTTATGCAAAAACCTTATTTAGCCAATATTGAATCTAGTATTGTTAGGCCTACTATTGCTGCAAATAATTTTGAACTGAAACCTAACATAATTCAAATGATACAACAATTTGTTCAGTTTGATGGTTTGCAAGATGAAGAAACTAACTCGCATCTAGCTAATTTTCTAGAATTTTGCAATACATTCAAAATAAATGGCGTTTCTGATGATGCCATTCGTCTTCGGTTATTGCCTTTCTCTTTGAGAAATAAAGCTAAACAGTGGTTAAACTCTCTACCACGATGATCTATCACTACATGGGAACAAATGACCGAGAAATTTTTACTAAAATATTTTTTGCCGGCTAAAATAGAAAAATTAAGGAATGATATCTCTTCTTTTATGCAGATGGATTTAGAAATCTTTATGATGCTTGGGAGAGATACAATGACTTATTGAGAAGGTGTCCTCACCATGGGTTACCTCTGTGGTTACAAGTTCAAACCTTTCACAATAGCTTGAACCCTTCGATGAGACAAATGATCGATGTAGCCGTCAGTGGAACAATCAACAACAAAACACTAGAAGCAATTTACGAGTTTATAGAAGAGATGTCACTGAATAACTATCAATGGCAAGTTATGAGAACGAAGCCACAGAAAGCTGCCGGAGTTTTTAATATTGATGCAGTCACCATGCTTTCTAATCAGGTAGAACTCCTTAATAAAAAGATTGATAATTTCGTTGGTTCTATGCAAGTACACCCAGTGATGCAATGTGACTCAATCCAAGGAAACATGTACAATCCCGATTACTCCTCCTATGGACATGACCTGGAAACCGAGCAAGCCAACTATATGGGTAATAATTCTAGATCTCAAAATAACCCTTATAGTAACACTTATAATGCAGGTTGGAGGAATCACCCCAATTTTTCATGGGGAGGACAAGGAAATCAAAGGCAACCACCCCCTCCAGGATTTCAACAACCACCGTTCCAACAAGAGAAAAAGCCAAACCATGAGGAGATGCTCACAAAATTTATCACCGTGTCAGAAACCCGTTTCCAGAACACCAAGACGGCACTTAAGAACCAGCAAGCATCCATTCAAGGGCTCGAAACTCAAATAGGCCAGCTCGCTAAGCTAATTTCTGAAAGACCACAAGATGGGTTACCAAGCAACACCGAGACTAACCCTAAGGAGCAACTCCATGCCATAGATACGATTGATGAAGAAAGGTTAGCTAAAACCAAACCAGAGCCAAGTAAGGAGACTATGGTAAATAGAGGTAAGGATGAGGTAAGTAAGAAGGAACTAGTTGTTATAGAATATAAACCTCGTGTCCCATATCCTAATGCGTTAGGGAAGGATCACACAGATGAACAATTCAGTAAATTCTTTAAACTTTTAAAGAAATTACATATTAACTTACTATTTATTGAAGCTCTTTCACATATGCCAAATGATGTTAAGTTTTTAAGAGAGCTACTGATGAACAAATGAAAGCTAGATGAGACTTCTCACGTGGAACTGAATGCAGTTTGCTTTGCAGAATAAGCTACCCAACAAACTAAAAGATCCAGGGAGTTTTGCAATTCCTTGCTTACTTGGTAGCTTAGATGTTAAAAATGCTTTAGCTTATTTAGGAGCCAGTATTAATGTAATGCCTTATAAATTATTTAAACAACTAGGTCTTGGGAAACCTAAACAAACCAAGATGAGCATTCATTTGGCTGATAAAACCATTAGATTTCCTACGGGTATAATTGAAAATATGCTTGTCAAAATTGATAAATTTATATTCCTGGTCAACTTTGTTGTTCTAGACATAGATGAGGATAGAAATGTACCCTTAATTCTAGGGCGACCCTTTTTAGCAACTGCTAGAACCATAATTGATGCAGGCACAGGTGAGCTTACACTTTGTGTAGGCGATGACAAAGTTACTTTATAGGCTCATAACTCTAATAAGACTGTTGATGATAAAAATATTAATATGAGTCCTTGTAATAAGAATGATCTCACCGTCTAACCTTCTTTGCAGGATACATTTCATGTAAGGGTGACCAAACTACAGATGAGCCCATCCAAGGGAAACATACAGGAAAAATGAATGCTACAGATTGAAGAACTAGATGAGTGTACTGCAAAGAGAAACCCAAAATATGTCACACCGAAACAGAGCATCACCATGATGACCCTAAGGTAAAAACGAATCAATTTAAGATGAGGGGTAAGGTATAATTAGAGGAGGAAGATCCTTGAATTTTGAATTCAAAAGTTCATACAGGTGATACCCCTTCCTTCACAATAATGAAAAATTTCCCCTATGGTACAGTCGAGATAACGCATAAGACACTCGGCACTTTCAAGGTAAATCATACTTGACTCAAACCTTATTTTGATAATAAAACTGAAAGCAGGATAGAAGAGTTCCAACTCTTCAAACCATTATGACTGAACAAGTTTGAGGAAAGTCGAGATTAGACTATAAACAAGCGCTTCTCGAGAGGCAACCCGTGCACTAACATAGTAAAGTTCTTTTATCTGAATTTTCAAACTCTAATTCATCAACTAACCTCCTAAATGCAGGTTTTTCAAGCCACACGACCATGCCCACGGGCATGTCTAAGGCCGTGTGGATGCCAAGGGCAAAGACACGGCCATGCGATATAGCCATGTATGAGCAGGGCAAAATTTTCCCAACACACGGGCTATGGCAAATAGCCACAGCCGTGCGATGTGGCCGTGGCCAATCCTGACAAATCGACATGGGTGTGCGACACTCCCGTGTCCCAAAGCCGTGGTTGATCCTATTAATTTAACACGGGCGTGCGACACTCCCGTGTCCCAAGGCCGTGGTCAAACTTGTCAATTCAGACACGAGCGTGTGACCTCATACACAGGCGTAGGAGAAGTGAACATTGAATAACACGACTGTGCGACATGGCCGTGTGCCCCAACACGCGCAAAGAACACGGGCGTGTGCCACAACTCAGGTGTGCCAAAACCCTTGAAATTCAAACCACACGAGCTAAAAACGATTCACCACGCCCGTGTGCCCCAATTCCTATATAAACCCCTCACTATTCAGCATCTTCTCCACCCAAAAAACCTAAATCCTCTCCCACCACTGCTCATACCAGCCCCTCCTAGTGCCACCGCCGACTTAGACAACGCCTCCACGCCCGTGCAAACACTACCACGACCGTGCTTCGCCCCATCAACTCTATTTTTTATTCCCCTTTCTCCCTTTTCTCTTAAGTTTTAATATCTTTTAACTACTTATCTATTCATGATTTCATTTTTTTAGTTGTTTAAATTATTATTGTTATGATTTTCATGCATTTTGCATGATTAATCTAGGAAACTTATAAATGCCATTTAGAACCATCCTTTGGCTGCCACCTCTAACTATCTTGAGCAATTTTAGTATATATTGATGCCCATATCTTCATTATTTGATTCCATGCTTAGGATGAAATTTATCTTTCAACTAATCTCTTGCATGAAATATTTAGTAATCTTGGTTAGTTTAATTTGTCAATTAGTTTAAAAACTTTCATAATTCATTTTATGTCTATGAGTATTCATAACTTGCCCACTATATTTTTATTTTTATTTTTTTATTTATTTTTATTTCAGGAACAATGTCATCATCGCAAGGAAAGAAAGCTACCGTACCCACTTCTAAAAAGCGAAAGGGGCCCGGTGGTTCCTCTTCTAGAGCCATAGCCAAAATTTGACACCCTTTCCTTCAATTTTCGCAAAGTTCCCAAGAGAAACTATTTCAAATTATAAGGGCGAGACCCCTCAGAGTGGGGAGGTGTATCGATTGGGCCGCATTAGAGTAGGTCCAACTAGTAGATGCAGTTCGGGCCCTATTGACGACAAACCCGTGGGACTAATTCTTCCAAATCATCGAGCCCACTTACCTTGAGCTTGCCTTAGAGCTCTGCTCCACTTTCCATCTACAGACTGTCATGACCCAACACGATGATCCAAGGACGATCCAACTCCATCTAGGGGGCCTTGTTTGACAACTCAGTGTATTGGAGTTCAGTACAGCATTGGGCCTATACACCGAGCAATTTATGGAGGAGGAAGACCTCTCCGAGCTTTATCGCCACATCCACTTCTCTCCATCCAAGTGCTGGCAAGCCCTTGTTCCTGTGTCGGCCACATACGATCCTAGCCGCTCTAAGGTGACAGCTCTTGCCCTTTCGCTGAAGTACCTTCACGCCTTACTCGCACATATACTGACGGGTACACGAAAGAGCACCAGCGTTGGTAACACCCACGATGCATACTGTTTTGTGGAGCATGTCACATGGGCACGTACTCGACCTTGCCTACTTCATCGCCCATGCCATCCAGCACCAAACCGAGCGGCATCAAAAGGGTGTGATCTCGATGGGCCCATATGTAACCCACCTGGCCCGCTACTTTGGCCTCCTCAACACAGCAGCCCAGACATCCTGCTTCACTTTCATCGGCCAGATGTCCCCGTAGGGCATCCAAAGTATGCTTCATATGAGGATGATTCAATGCCGACGTGGGACTGATCCTCTACAATACCATTTATTCCAGGGTGCCGAGTAGGAGGACTATAGGACATTCCTGATGATGTCCCATTCCACAAGGAGCCACCGGCTAAACCACCACCTACTCACCGTCCAGTTCATGCAGTAGCTTCCCATGCTGACTTATCTGAGTGACTCACATGATTTGAGCAGCAGTGCTTCCAACGCCTTTACCACATTGACGCTACTCTACAGTAGATATGTCAGCACCTCCATATTTCATCACCGCCCCCACCTCGTGAACCATCTAAGGATTAGAACTTGCTAGTCCTCTTATCTTTTTTTTTTTTTTTTGCTTTCTTGATCTTTATTTTTACCTTCTCTTGCACTTTATTTTTCTTTTTAGGATCCTTAGATTTTTCTTTATCTTTATTTCGATCTTTATGTTCTAACAATCTAACATTTATTGAACATTTTATTTTATATTCCAATTTTATTTTCATTTTTATATCGGCCTTTCCTTAAAAAGAATACTATATTGATCTAAAATCCCTAAAGTTCTTTTAGTGCTATCGCAGTTTCAAAAGAGCTTTACAGCACAAATCTATATCTAATGGGAAAACCCTACCACAACTGTCGGTTCCTACACGACCACAACTCTAGCCACCACGACACCGATCATCATATTCTTTTGGCACAGAAATTGTGGATCAACACCCCTTTTCTACAAACTTCCACACCTCCAACGCAAGAAATTCATCCAACATTCAGGGAGTTTCACTTCTCTCCCTCTCTTAGGATTTTATGCATCTATTTTTACTAACTTCATCTTTGTACATTGAGGGCAATGTACATCTTAAGTGTGGGGGAACTCACTTTCACTCTTTGTATTATTCTCAAATCCCTGAATTTTACTTACTTTCACATTTCACATTATTTTCAAATCCTTGAATCTTGGCTTTCACAAATAGAATGAATTCTGATTGATTTATGATTTTTATTGATATGTTGAGAATTAAGACATAGGTACTTATGCTTTGATTATTCAAACTTTAAGACATTAGAGAATCAAGCATGATAAGTTGAAATTTTTTGAGAATTTAATTTTTTTCTAGGTTGTTTTCTCTAATTTTAAGTATTATCTTGAGATTTGAAATTCGTAGGATTGACATCAAAAACCATAATTCTGGTGAGATTTGTGAGCCTTTTGAGCATACATCCCTTTGTGCTCACTTTTATTGCTGCTTTGAGTGAGTCAATATTGATCTATTACTCTAGAACTTGCTTTGATTATACATGTCGAGACCACATCATTGATTTGATATACCAAAATGATAAAGGCACCTAGGTTTTAACCCACTTACTCCATAAAGTCTACCTTCATAATTAACCCCTAGTAAACCCCATTGAGCCTAACAAACCATTCATTGACTTGCCCCCAATATTAACCTAAAACCCTTTTTTTTTTTTGAAATCCCTTTAATTATTTTGACCCCTATTTTTATCGAGATCTGAATTGAATAATTATCTAGCTATGTTTTTCCTTTTCAACTAGTTAAAGTTTGTAAACTAATTTAACTTGTTCTTAAAAAAAGCGTATGTACAGTTAATTTAGTTGTAATTCATATATCAGTTGTAATTCAATATTTTTGCATATTTCTATTATAAATCCTAAACAATGTTATCCAAAAGCAGAGCTTAGTTCTAGGGATATGTTTCAGTGATAGAGATTTTTCTAGTTAGATGATTTTTCAGTTCAATCTCGATACTAACCTTCTCTTTCAGCTTGTGACAACACCCCTAACTGAAGCCCCATTACAACCATTTAAAGACCTTTTGATCGATGTATCCTATCAATCTATAGTGGTGGGGATGTGATTTTCATGCAAGCCTATGGTAATAACTTTTCATGTTGACCATTGAGTGCTTAATTTCTGAACCCTAAACACTTTGAATGGATAGAGTAAATCTTTAGTGAGGATGTCAACTCTTGCTGATTTTGAATTAAAAGTTAACTACTTAGAAAAGGGGAGGAAACCTATGTTTCTGTGATGAAATTCTCAACTTAGATTATTTGAGACTTTAATTTTCTTGTGATTGAATTCTCAAGGTATGATTACTTGTGGATTAATTTGAAACAATATTGATGAGGATTATAAGTTGAAAGGAATGATTTTTAATTGTGAGTTGAGATTTTGCTTGAGGACAAGCAAATGCTTAAGTGTGGGGGTATTTGATCAACCGTAATTTATACATATTTTTACCTCATGCTTAGCCTATTTTTTGGATGAATTATTCCTTAATTTGTGGAATTTGATGCTCCTAATCCTTTAATTTCATGTTTTATACTTGGGTGAGCATAAGGAAGAGAAAAGAGCAAGAAACGGGCCAAAAACGGGTAAATTAGGCCCAAATCAATAATCAACACGGCCTAGAGTTCACCACACGGGCGTGTCACACGACCGTGCCACATTTACAGGCTTGCACATGGCCTAAACTCGACTCACACGGGCATGGCACACGGGTGTGTCCCTGTCGTGATAAAGTTTAATTTCACAAGAAAAAGGCTACTAAGGGGCTAAGAAAGACATTCCAAACTCTATATAAAGACCCTAGAAGGCCACCACAAGAACGAACAATCTTCCCACCAAGACAAAGAGCTAAAGGTAGGGAATTACTCGAAGGAAAGCCGATTGATCCATCTTAGAAGCCATGAGTCACAACAAGATAGAAGGATCTCCCTTTAATCCTTTCAGGAGTTTTGGGTTTTCTTATGTTTTGTTATTTTCTTTATTCTGAGATGTTTCTTTTTATAAACATGAACTAAATCCCCAAATATCTGAGGGGGATGAAACCTAAGATGAATCTTGTTATTGTTATTTGAACTATATGATAAATATTTGACTTGTTCTTAATTGTGTTTTTAATTCTTAAATTGATATTTTTGGGATATTAATTTAATTCGATTGTGCTTATGCAGAGGAGCAAAAGTCCCTGTATAGGAGTAGATCCAACACAATTAAGCGAAGTTGATCGCAATCCTAGACATAGGATGACGAAAATCTGCCAGATTAGAGTCAAATCTAATATAGGGATTCATAGATCGAGTTAATGCAAGACTAGAGGTTTTAATTAGAAAGATATTTCAATTAATCAACCTAGGATTAGTTGTTCTTATTCTCGACGGAGATATTAACATAATTTAGGGATTTCTACGGATAAAGTCGAATGAAGAAATCGTCTAGTTCAGAGTTAGATAACAAGTGAAGTCTAGGTGGATTCTTCCTTAGGTATTGTCCTTATGTATCAACTTTCCCAAAGCAAGTCCCCAATTTACTCTTTGTTGCATCTTTAGTTTAGTTTAGAGTTAATTAGTTTACACAAACCCCATCTTTATTTTTAGGCTAGATAATAGGAAGAAAGTCATTACTAGTACTTTTAGTTCCTTGGATTCAATATTCCGGTCTTGCCACTAACTATACGACTATTCGATAGGTGTGCTTGCCTTTATCGTGATATTAGTTAGTTTATAGGGTCGATCAGTTTTATTACTTTATCACATCATGAGATCACATAAAAATGCAATTGAATTATAAAATAACCCAGCCAACTAGCCAACACACCTCTCTGTCCCCCAATCCCTCCTCATGAGAGCTATGAAGCTCATCCAACCAATCACTCCATATAGGACCTCGAAAAGCCCATCCAACCCTGCACTCCAAATAAGGTTATCTCCAGTTGCCCGGCAACGATGACTATCAGAATTGTCCACGACCCTCAGGGTATTGGGATTGCCCTCGACCCTCTGCGTATTGAGGTTATCAGTGAGCAGATAAACTGCCAAATCATATATTACGTAGAAGAGCTAGTGTATAAGCTATACAGTGCTATGCGGTAAACTACAGTACAAACGTGCAATTGAACTGCTAGATTACATAATGGTACGTAGCGTAGCTAACGTACATGTAGTACAGTGCAATATGGTAAACCACTATACCGTTATTAGTAAAGTCCACGACCCTCAGGGTATTAGGACTGCCCATAACCCTCTGGGTATTAGAGGCTAATAGAAAGTAGTTAAACTACCAATTCAGTTCAGTACTTGTCTCTCTTCTCTTCAAAATCCCACCCAAAACATTATATGCAAATTATATGCAAATGTATGTATGCAGTTAGATGTATAAAAATAGAATGCTGGTTTCAGACAATCATTCAGTAGTAGTCATTCACATCCAGTCAGTCAGTTATAGAAATGTGTACTCTCAAATACTTAGATTCATTATTAGACAAGTCCCAGAATCAATCGCAATTAACACGTATCTCAAGCCTAGATTAGAGTCATAATTACCCTCACTAAAGCTTAGCAGAGGGTTGAAACACACACAGAGTCATGATTACACTTAAAATTACCTAAAACCAAAATCTAGCGAGATAGGGCCACATGCCCATGTACTCCAACCGTGTAGAGCAATCCAGGCCGTGTAGGGGTTAAAATGCCCATGTGAAGGGTAGCACATGGCCATGTGGCAAAGGTACATGCCTATGTGATGTAAGGACACAGCCGTGTGAATAGACCGTGTAACTCACTGTTTAATTTCGCTAAAATCAAGTGTAGGGAAGACACAGCAGTGTGAGGGTCTCACATGTCTATGTACCCACCAGACACGACCATGTGTCCTGAAACACACGCCCGAGTGGGATCTCTAAATCCCCAAATCAGTCACACGATCATATAGCCAAGTCGTGTCACCCAAAACTCTGAATCCCTGATTCCCAAACCCACACGCCCGTGTGCCTAGGGGGACACGATCGTGTGAAAATTGACAAAATCCCCAAATCAGCTACACGGGCGTGTGGCCAGGCTGTGTGGCACCCAAATTGGCCCAGAAACCCTAATACCCAAAATCACACGGCTGTGTACCTCGGTACAAGCCCGCGTGGCCACTGAGGAGGTCACGAAACCACTCAAAATAGCCCCGAATTGGCCATTTAAGTCACCAATACCGTCCCTAACCTTTGCCCTATCAAAAGCATATCAGAAAGTGACAATTTCCTATCCCTTTCAACGCCTCAAACCCAAGCTTTTGGGTTAATACACATTCAAGAAAAGTCGAACAGAAAGTTTGCAAAATAAAATAGTGTAGTTAAAGTTTGAATCCCACACCTGTATTGCGATCAGAGACGACGACAGTAGAGCGCAATTCTCGAAACCGTAGACAACACGTTTCAAAAACAAAGGGGAAAGCCAAAAGAAGAATAGGGGAAAAGAACGTATATTGAAAACCCCTTAAAAATAAAAATAAAAGAAAAAATAAATTAAATCATAGAACAACTAATTTAATAATTATAAATAATTATAATTACTAACTAAAACAAATCAAAATAAAAAGGCTCTCCCTTGCCCATGCAGTGATTTGAACACAGGACCCTCAGTAACTTAACACTCCACTTAACCACCAGACCAGTAGGCTCATTTTGTCATTACAAGGCACAACTTAACTCATGTGTGCAACCTCCTCACTATCCCTATGCTCAAAACGCAAAACTTCTGGGCCTAAAATTTGGGGCATTACAGAAGATTTTAAGCAATCTTTGCATGATAAACTATAAACCTGCTAACACTCCTGTGGCACAAGGTGAAAAGCTTTCCAGCAAGAGTGACCATGAACGAGTGGATGAGAAGGGCTATAGAAGCCTTGTAGGTCATCTGCTCTATCTGCCAACGACAACGCCAGAGACCATGTATGCAGTCAGCCTTCTATCAAGGTTCATGCATTGCTGCAATGTTGCTTATCTCAAGGAAACAAAAAGAGTCTTGAGATATGTCAAAGGCACCTTAGGCTATGAGGTAAAGTTTATGAAGACTGAGGAGCTAGAACTAGTTGGCTATTCAAATAGTGAATGGGTAGGCTCAGTTAATGATATAAAGAGCACATCGAGCTATTTTTTCACTCTAGGTTCAAGGGCCTTTTTTTGGACTTCCAAGAAACAACAAATAGTAGCTTAATCCGCTGCAGAAGTAGAGAACATTGTAGTTGCTACTATTGTTAATCAAGTCATTTGGCTTAGAAAGCTTTTGAATGACTTGAATGTTGATCAAGAGAAAGCAACAAAGATCAAGGTGGACAATGAATCATCTGTTGCTATTGCCAATAATCCTGTGTTTCATGGCAAGACCAAGCATTTTAAGATCAAATACCATTTTGTTAGAGAAGCTGAGTTATCAAGGGAAGTTAATTTGAGTCGTTGCAATTTAGAAACTCAGCTTGCAGACATCTTAACAAAGCCACTTGGTAATGCGAGCTTGGAGTACTTAAGGAGAAGCATTGGTGTCTGCTGCATAGTAGCCAATTAGGAGTGTTGAAAGTTGGCAACAATGCAGCAGCAAAGAAATATCCAATGTGTAATTTGGTTGTTAGAACTTTTTGTAACATATGAATTATGTTTAGTTTGATTGTAATTTTTTTTTGATAAGGTTAGTCAGCTACTTAGCTGATTTAGTAGCTTCTTAGGTGATAATTAAGATGAATTTACAGCTTGGATACTAGCACAACTTATGTTTTTTTTCCTTCCAATGTTATGAAGCTATTTATGCATATTGTATTGTTACTAATTAAAGTAATGAGAGTTGTCATTTTTTATCTCAACTGATTTCACTTTTGCTTCTGGTTTTCATCTTTCAAACACAAATTTTCTTTGTTTTTGATCTTTGGATGCTGATATAGCTCAACAATAAACCTTAGCTTCAACAAACTCTTAGGTCATGTCCCTATCTTGTCTGCCACTAGTCTCTACATTGTCGATGATGGAAATGGTTGTAACAAGATTTCTCCCAATCTATTTGAAGGAAATAGTAGTTTTATCACCCTATATGTGTCCTTCTCTAGTAACCAACAAAGGCAACAATAGTAAAATTCCTTACTATATCAAAATATTCCTCCCTATTGCCATCTTATCCACATTATCCATTTTTGGATGTTTTCTATTTTCACAGTTTAAGCTCAAGAATAACCATGTCTGTATATGTAATGCATAGGTTTGTGCAAGTGTACACAATCATTATCAAGTAGTAAGTAAGTATCGAGTTATCGTCTCCACAGGGATTGTATTTGTGTTAAATCTCTTAATTGTAAAATTATAGTAACTACTTGGTAAATTTAAAAACAAAATATGATTGAGAAGTGATGATTAAAATTAAATATATTAAACTAAATGCAATGATCCCCAATGCAAATTATCCTAAACATGCAAACTATATGAATGAAATAGATTTTAGCAAAATTAAACACAATTTGTAACAATTATAACATAAATAAACTAGGACAATTACTTTAATTAAACTCAATTCATTATCAACATGCTTAATAACATTCGGAAACACATTCTATGGCTACTCGATCTTTCATGAGTTTGGAAACCACTTTAGGTCCTTTCGGAATCCTTTACTTAGTAAATATGTGTTTTACTGATCCTTATTTACTAAGGGTTTCTTAGCATTCATGCGAAGTAATAGGGACGTGTTAGGTTTGAAACAAATTAATCACACAAATCTAAAAACTATGCAGATAACAGAGCTTGGTTAGAGTTGTTATGTAACTTGCAATTTAATCGAGTTAGTATCTAAATTGAGCATGCACATTTCAATTATGTGTCCACTAGCTGTCGTCTGGTTAGGATCGCTCAGCTAATTCAGGTGTATTCCAATCACGTATGAATGAAATACAGACTTGATTTTAATTGAAAACATGATCGATTGAGGCACAAACATCATAAGTATAAATCAAATAAATATTGTTTAATCAAAGCAATCATCCTAGCTTAAATAAAATTAAGCTAACATTGTTGTAAACAAGAACAAAGAACACATAGTAAACATTTTCAGATTAAATCAAAGAAAAGAAAGATTAAACCCAAATCAAAGTGGCTATCACCCAAGACTTTGACCGACAAGGGCTCATTTGTTCCTTTGCTTTGCTCTTTTGCTAATGGCTCTCCAAGGTGGCCAACCAATGGCTCTTTAAGAGGCTTAATTGCTAAAATCTCTATGAAGGGAGGATGCTAGACGTGGGGAATGAAAAATGCTAAGAGAATTGAGAGAAAAGAAAGACTGATGAGGGATGAGGGATAAGGGATGAGGGATGATTAGAAATGGTGAAATGGGGGTCTTATTTATAGGTGAAGAGAGGAGTGTAGTTTGCTAAAAATAGAAAGGTTTAGTCTCTTCAAGCTTCTTCAATGAGTGCTCGGCCATGATTAGTGGATTATGAGTTGAATTTTGCTTGATTTTTAAACAATTTAAATGGCATAACAACTCAAGACTGAGACTCGGTCAAACGTAAATCTTTAGGAAAATCTCTAATTTCTTCAACATTGCAAGGACCTTGTGTAATTAAACCAAAAAGTGGTTTATGTGGGCAGCCATGTGTAGCCGAAATTGGGTTGACTTGGTCTTCAATTTGGACCCTTTTTTTTGTAATCCAACAAAGCTATCAGACCTGTCCAAAATAAATCGATAAATCAAAGGACCAAAGAATAAAATTTAAATACTTAATTAAAACCCAAATTATTAATGAAATATTTTAAAATTATTTATTAAATATAATTTTATATTTTATTATTTAATTTAATCATGATGGCCCATTTTATGTCTTAAAAATATATGTTCAAATAAATAAAAATAAGTTATTTTATGCATGAAAACTATATAATAAACTATAAAATCACATTTTAATAATTTCTATGTCCTAATTTCATATTTTCACATATTTCATTAATTAATTAAACAATTACTTAGTTTTAACAACGAATTTAAGTAAAAAGGCGATAAATTACATAGGAAAAATCCAATATATTTTTGAGTTTACAGTATACAACCAACGAAAGATAGCATACGAGGATATCATTGCAGCAACGGAGGATTTTGACTTTCGATACTATATCGGAGATGGCGGTTATGGAAGTATTTATAGAGCAAAACTCCCCTGTGATAAAGTAGTTTATTTTAAGAACTTCATCATTTAGAAGCCGAGAATCCAACTTTTGACAAGAGTTTCAGGAATGAGATCAAGTTTCTAATAGAAATACGACATCGAAACATAGTAAAGCTTTATGGGTTTTGTCTACACCGATGGTCTATGTTTTTGATCTACGAATACATGGAAAAAGGGAGTTTGTTCTGCAACTTAAGAGATGAAGTGGAAGCTATGGAAATGGGTTGGACAAAAAAAGTGAAGATCATCGAAGGTATAGCACATGCTTTTTCTTACTTGCATTATGATTGCAACCCTGTAATAGTTCATCAAGACATATCAAGTAACAATGTTCTTTTAAACTTGAGCTTTGAGACCTCTGTAGCTGACTTTGGAACTGCTAAAATGTTAGAACTACACTCATCCAATTAGACCATTATTGGGGGCACATGTGGTTATGTAGCTTCAGGTGATTTTCTTTGCTTCATTCACTGAAATTTTATTTTGAATTTATAAAATTAATTGAAAATATAATTGATTTTCTTTTTATCTGGTTTGCCATGTGTAGAACTTGCTTATAAAATGGTTGTCACCGAAAAATGCGATGTCTATAGTTTTAGAATGGTGGCATTGGAAACATTAATGGGAAAGCATCCTAACGAAGTGTTACCATGGTTGTCATCACCAACTTATTTGGTAAATATGAAGCTGATTATTGTGCTAGACAACCATTTACCACTTCTGACGAGCCAACTAGTTGCACAAAATCTTGTTCACGTTGCTATACTGGTATTTGCTTGCTTAAATACGCAACCGAAGTCCCGCCCAACAATGAAAGAAGTGTGTGAAGAATTTCTTTGTGGCCAAATATCCTTGGAAATTCCCCTTCGAATGATTTCTTTGTTACAACTTGTGAACCGTGAAATCTATATTGGAGGCAAAACTGAAAATTGTGATGTTCAAAGTCTATGCGCTTGTTAGATACTATTTATCGTGCTGTCATGATTTGTTTCTAAACTAGCTCTGTTGTTATATATGATGTAATGAATTGAAATGTTGAATACACCTGTTTATTTGGTGGCTACGGAAGAAATAAATTCTACAACTTGATTCAAATCTTAATACATCATCAAGTTTTTCCTTCTTTCAAACAACATAAAGATAATATATAAAATAAAAGTAGCAATAAAAATAAATTTAGGAGAAGGATATTTGATATGATTTTTTGCAAATTTGTACTAGGATACTTGACTTGGAAAAGAAACCATGAACTCAAAAATAATATTATATGATCCAATACACACCTAGCTTTCATGATCCTTACTCTCTACCTAGTTTCTTGATTTTATATGTATAGCGTTACTAGTTTAAATATTATTATGGATAAATTTTTATTGATTTATAAAAATATAAAAAGACAAAAATACTTACATAATCATATAACATACTCTGCAAATGTAATAGTTTTTTTTTTTTTTTTTTTTTTTTATTCCCTAATTGGGGTCTAGTTGCTGATTAGCACCAATTTAGTAAAAGACTTAATAAATAGTATTGATAATTGATCTTTGAATTATTCTCCAATTTCTAAATTGGTTTTTAAAGGTGTTTTTTTTTTTCAAAAGTGGTACATAAATTATAATTTTCTGGTTTTACTTAAAAAGTAGAGTGAATTACCTAGTTGGTCACCCGACTTTTAGGGTACTTTCCTTTTAGTCACCTAAGCGTTAAATTTTAAAATTTTAAAAATGATATGACATGTACAGTTAATTACCGTTAGTGATTTAATACTTGAGTGACTAAAATGAAAGCGGGCTAAAAGTTAATTACCGTTAGTGATTTAATACTTGAGTGATTAAAGTGAAAGCGGGCTAAAATTTATGTATTTTTCATGAAGAGCTTTTAGTTTTTTTTTTTAAGGACAATAGCCTATAAATAGTTTGTAAGAATTTGATGTTATTTTGTGTGAAAAAAGCAAGAAAATTCAGAAGTCAAAGTTTTAAGTTTTTTTCTGTCTTGAGTAATTTGTCAATTTTTAACTTGGTAAAAAAGTCTAATGAAATTTTGTCAAAAATCACTAATAATCTCTACAAGAACAATCTTCATCTTGAAAGCAATAAAACCGATTCAAATAAATCAATTATACAAGTATAATGATCAACAATCTGAATTAATCCTTGTATTTCCTTTATTAAGTGGAAATATTGTAGGCCTTTATCAACCCATCCAACATTTGCACAAGCAAAAAGAACCCAACAATAACAAAGTGCCTATAGCAATATCAACCAACACCAAATAGTGCCTTTACCAAAAATAAAACGGTGGCTATACTAGCACAAACTCTGTACTAACACCAACCAAACCCAATATCCAATATCAAAGTAACAAAATACCAAAGCTCTTCGCTTGCTTTTTTGCAACTGATTCTTGTGTGCTTATAGGATCTCCACTAGTTTGGCATTTCCTATTTGGTGATTTCAACTTCACTGATGAGCTCACAGTTGATGTCCAATGCAATACCTTGTACCCAGCCTAGACAATAAAGCCAAGTTTAGAGAATCACATCAAACATTTTTCAAAACATGACTTTAGAAAGTTAACTTTCGAAATCTTCTAGAGTCACAAAGGATTAAAAACGAACATAAATAGTAATTCGAGGTTCATCATCTTACAAAGTTAAAAATACAAAAATTAATTGATAATACTAATAACCATAACGTGATAAAATAGCATGACAGAGCTCCTAATCCACTGACCTAATCAAGTCTGTAGGTTACTTGCAATTCAGTCAACAATCAAAAGAATTAATAATTCAACGATAGAATAGTTACATATTCCCACGGAGTTAAGATTAAAATAGTGTAAAAGCCTATTTTTGCTCAGGTCCAATTAACAAAACCAGAAACCCAAAATAAAACAAAATAAATAAACAATCCAGTCTATTTACAATATCAAGTCCAATTTACAAACCCAAACCATAAGTCCAGAATACAAAAAACCTAAGACCCAAAATTACAAGGTCCAAATGGTCTAAAAACTTAAACATTCTTAGAAACCCTAGGGTCCTCTTGCGCCGCAACCCCCATATACAGCCTCCAGCGCCGTATCCCACGTTAGCACCTCTGTACACCACCGCGTGCCAGCAAGCGTCCTTCACCGTACCTGCAAACCAAGCAAAAAAGAACAGGCAACAATGAGACTCTAAGCAGAAGCAAACAATAAAGAAATAGACAAAAAAATAGAAAATAGACAGTTTGCAATCTGCCTATAAAAACCTCAATGGACATTTTGTAATTTTTTCTCTAGACATAAAAGAAATAAAAAAACAGAGATTGAATACAAAAACAAAAAGAGATTGAATGTATAAAATTTTAAAAAGGTGATTTTTGTTTTATATTTCTATTTATTTTACTCTTAAGTTGTTATTTAATTTTTTTATTCTATTTTTATATACGAAAATAAAGAGAAAAAGGAAAGAAAAGCTCACCTAAATCATCCCACGGTCTCATCTTTAGAGGTCTCTTCTCTATCGTCGAAATTGGACCTAAAAGGGGGCTAGGGAGCTTTTTTTCAGTCTTTTGGGTTGAGAAGGCTTGGCCTTCAAATACATTTTAAAATAGGGCTAAAAGACCCATTTTGCGCGATGTCGGCTACTGACCACGGCGGAGCCACGACGGTGGGGTGGGGGAACAGCCGACGGAACCCACAGGTCGGCCAAAGATGGGTTTGAAACCCTAGCAGAGAAAGGGGAGAAAGCTTTTGGAATTTTTTTAAAAAAAATTGGGCTAGAATAAATTTTTTTTAAAAAAATTGGGTTTAAATAGGAAGCTTGGAATGGCGTCGTTTCATTTAGCCTCCCTAGACGCCTAAACGGCATCGTTTTGGGGAGGGTCGACCCATACCTGACCCGTTGGCAGAAGATCTGCATGTTTTTAAAGCCAAATGGGTTATTTTCTACTTTAATCCTTTCATTTTTCTTGTACTTTTCAATCTAGTCCTATAATTGTTTTATATATTTGAAATTTGTCCGCATAATTTATTTTTGGTTACCTTTACGAAATGACGCAGTTGAGGACTAGGAATAATTTCCCATCTAGCCCTTGTTCCTTTGCGTACAGTTCACCTGGGCCCTAATTCCTTTTTTTCTTTTTTTATATCTTGCATTCAACTTTATTTTATTTTTAATTGGGTCCCTCGATTCGCCAGACAATGCGGCGCGCTGGGAACTTTGGGAATAATTTCCCCTTTGGCCCCTATGTACTTTAGCACTATATTTTAGTCCTCATTCACTTATTTTGTTATAATTTTTACCTTTAACTTCTTTTTTATTCTAATTTAATCCCTAGCCTGTTTGATTTCAACCTTTTTTCGCAAATTTCTCATCTATTTATTTATTATTTATTTATTTTGTTTAGTTATTTATTTATTATTAATTCGTTATCATTTTACACTTAAAAATTACTCTATTTGCAATCCTTAAAGTACGCATTTTTATTATCTTATTATCAATTTCGTATGTATTATTTCATTGTTTCATTCATTTGTAAACATTTTCATGTTATGTTTCCTTTTTTTTCTAAATCATGCATTTACCATTGTATTGTTTTATTTATTTATTATTGCGACTTAATAATTAATGATGTATTCATCTTTGTAATTACACCATTGTTATTATAATATTTTATTGTATATCATATGTTATCTTAAATATCACATTTACTTTCACCCAAATTCATAAAAAGGAATTTTTTTAAAATCGGTAATATTTTGCATTTTGGAGATTCGAGAAATCGTACCTTATCTTATGGGGTTTTGATTTTCTCGTTAAACTTAAATAGCCAAATATTCTTTTAAACTTTTAAAATACGTGAATTTTAAATAAAAATAAAGGGTCAGCTTATTTTCGAGAATTCAAAATGCCGTGTCCTAACTTACGGGATACGACTTCTTTTTTTACCTCGAGATAAGAGGGCCTTTAGTATACATTTCGATTTATTCGAATAATTTTCACAGAATAACACAATATAAAGAGGAATTGTAATTTAAATTCTTTTAAGTTTTCAAATTTTCGACACTAAAGACACTAAGTAATCAATTACGTACCAATTTTGGGCGTTGCGAGGGTGCTAATCCTTCCTTGTACGTAACTGACTCCTGAACCCGTTTTCTTAAATTTTGTAGACCAAAATTGTTGTTTTAGTAAATCAAAATATTTTATTAAAATGATCAAATTATGAAGTGATCCGATCACACCTCATAAAAAAAGATTGGTGGCGACTCAATTTTCGTTTTTAAATAAAAGTCGACCCCTTTTCAAAAACATGGTTTCAATAAATAGTAAAGTCCCAAATTCAAACTCAGAACTAGATCCAAAATGTAACACCCTAAACCCGTCCTAGACGTTATGGCCAAATCTGGTGGTGTCACATGAGAATATTTTTGGAAACCATTTCGAATATCAAAATCTTATGCAATTTATTACCTTTTATTTATCACGGAAGCTTATAAATCATTCATTAAACAATAATCTTAAATTAAGTTTTAAAATACGTCTAGAGTGTCGCAATTTACTAAAATAAAAAATAATAATAAATCAATTTGAAAACTCTAAGTATAAAACAAAACAGTTCAAAAGACCACAATACATAAAACTCCCTACATAATGGCAAAATAATAAAAATAATAAAGTAATAAACAACCAGTGATAAAAATAGGAAGTCATGTAAAGTGTCCATCAGTGGTCACCCTCGAGCCCACCGCCACATCGATCCATTTACTGTTGGGGATTACCTGACAGACATAAAATTAAAGGGTGAGTTTTCGCAAACTCAATGTGTACATCCCCACAGTAAAGCAAGCAAACATACATATAACAGAAACAGTCATAATTCGAGCCTAAGCCCTTAACAGATACAATGTAGGCCTTGGCCCACTTAGAACAGTATCAGATACATTCGGGCCTTGGCCCATACAGATAAGAATGCATATCAATCAGCACAGTACATGCCCACCAACCCTGCACACCATCTCCGACCACCCTACACACCATGTGGGGACAAAGTCGACCCACCCAGCCCTACACACCAAGCATGGGGATTAAATCAACCCATCCAACCCTGCATTCGTTGAGGTACCGTGAAACGACACAATAATAAGTAAAGGCAGCGAGGCTACCAAATAACTGGCTAAATAGCGTTACAGTCTTCCTTCTCTTTAATACCAACCCAACCCAATGCAATGTAACATAAATATCATGGCATGCTTTAATACAGAACAGTAGATCATACAGATATATCAGAACAGATACAGTAAACATGCTAACCATAACATGCTATCACATACATTTCATCGTCACATCGCAAATCAGGGCCTAAGTAATGCTTACTACCCCTTTAAACCGGTCACAATCAATTAAGGCGACCCGTGCAACCTTTCAAAATAGTTCAGATTAATGGGCTCGCACACCCATGTGGCCTGCCCGTGTAGGCCCACATGTACATATGGCCCACACGACCCAAATTGGCCTTGCCCGTGTGGATCACATGGCATGGCCCAAATCTCACACGCCCGTGTGGTTCACTCGTGTCGGTCTACATGCCCGTGTGGCCCACACGGCCCAATTGGCCTAGCTCGTGCCTTGCACATGGCCTAGCCAGTATCACACGCCCGTGTCCGTCGCGCCCATGTGGTGCGCGCATGGCCTACTTTGTCAACCACATAGTCGTGCCTCACACACGGCCTCCACACGGGCAGTCCACACGCCCGTGTGGCGTCGACAACTTCTTTTTCAGCTTTCGCCGAATCGCATTTTCTGTGCGTTTAGAGTACACACCTGGTTTCGATTGAAGCCTAAACACTCCTGAGCACTTCCAGCACCTAATAATCAGAATAATTTCACTTTAGAACCCAAAATTGCATCTCAATCACTAAACCCCCAATATCACAAAATCGACTTACCAATTCCAAAATCGAACACAACTCTGATTCTAGTCATTGAATTGCCCACTTCCAGCCTTTTAACTAATCCCTAAACAACAATAATCAACCTCTTATTACTATTTTAATTGACCAAGATAAAACTAAGAGCGAAAGAGATCACTTACCGAAACAACAAAATCACAGGTGATATGCCAAAACTACACAAACAAACGAAAGAAAACAAATGAAGGGGAGAGATTTCAAAAATAAAAATCGGCAGTGGTAAGGGAAAGGAAAGAGAAATTCGACAGCTAAAGATGAGGGAAAAATATGAGAAGGCAAACGACAAAAATTAAATGAAAGTGAAAAACTGAGTTTTAGGGTAACTTAACAACTTAAACTCGTGAAAAAAAACCTTAGCAGCAAAAATTAACTCCCACATTGTGTTTTGAATGTAGGATCACTTGCACAATTCCCTGTTACTTAACCACTAGACCAGTAGGCCCATTCCGTTATAACTTACCCAACTTTTACTTAAAAGCCTGATAACCAAGGATGAGGCTTTATTTAATAAAAACCCAAAATTTTACCCAAGTTATAACTTGAACTTGGGACCTCCCCTAGCACACCCAAAGCACATATCCACTAAGGCAGACAATTAATTGTGTTAAAATCATGCACTACATATTCAGAAAATTTCATCACCACAATTTCACAAAAAGCCGAAAATAGGAAAATTGGGGCGTTACACAAAAGATAATCAGTGCAATTTAACATGTCAGAATAGGTCTGACAGATAATGAATTAAATCATTCTCTAATACAAAACAAAATAGATGCAATATTCCTACCCTCTTCCAGTACAAACCATCTCTGACCATTCCAACATACCAATATTTGGGTATTTAATACCCATCTAGCCATACACACCGTATAGTGTCAGTATGACATGTTTCAATAATTGCAGACTAGCTACCAGATCAGATTACAGATACCAATGGTTTAGACACTACCTTAGAACATAATACTTCCTCCTTTACACAATTTCCCACCCAATGCAAATGAAGATTTCAATTAACAGTTAATACAGAGTCATATACAACCTCCAGATGTAGTCCATACTCATACGACATATGTTAATATCACTAATGAGTTTGATAATCAATACACATACAAATATTCAATACTCAATCTTAGATCCTAGAATAGCAATTTATACATACTAATTCACTTTGTACAAACACTGCAAAAGACCTGTAGTTGTTTCAAACGACGTTTGTGGCCTAGGAGAAAATTTTAAAATTTGGTCCACATGCCCGTGTGGTTTCACACGACCTGGATAGTTAGTTCGTGTGGCTCTACATGGACTGGCAAACACCTGTGTTTTAGCTTGTGTGTCTCACACGGTCCGACACATGACTGTGTCACCTGCCTATGTGGTCTTAATTCACAAACAGTGAGTTACATGGCCTGGACACACACCCGTGTCCTTAGCCCGTGTGAATCCTGTATAAAACATTCTCACACACGGTCTGGGTACACACCCAAGTCCCTAGCCCATGTTCTCTAATTCATGAACAGTGAGTTACACTACCTACCACACAGCCTGAGACACGATCGTGTGGTTGGCATTGATAGCCATATTTTTTAGTGTTCAAAATTCGTAGAAAGTCGAGTTTTTGGTACACACTTGGTAGTGATTCAAAGTAGGAACAACAGAAATCATTCCTGAACCCTAAAAATTATAGACAAAAGTTCAAAACATGAAAATTAAGAACCAATTCATACAAAACCACAATCGACTAACTAAATCGAGACTTTGACAAAAACTCTCAACACTACAACAACCATTACCTCCGTACGATGCAACAATTCACGAACTTAAAGCACTAGGGATACAATTTCTTCGAGACTTCCTCCTAACGAGCATTATTTGAGTGCTTAGACAGAGAATTATGTAATTTAATCAAAAGAGGAATTTTCAACTAAACACACAACCATGAACGTAACCGAAATTGAATACCAGAACTTACAAAATTAAGAGAAACAAACTTATCCAACAACTACAATAGACAAGAACGAGAATTTGGCGGCGATAAATAGAAAAAAAAAAGAAGAGAAAATAAAAAACATGAAAAGGAAAAAAAAAGAAAAGAAGAGAAGGAAAATAGAAAAGAGAAAAGAGAAAAGGAGAGGAAGAACGTTAAATTTTTATTTTAACTACCAAATAGATTTCTAATATTTAGTAAAAATATTCCTTAACACATACATCTGGGCTCAAATACAAGACTATGAAGAATACAAAAGCTTAATTAATGAACCAACAGGCATACAGAATTAAACTTAAGTCAATAGTCTAAGAATAGAGATTAACTTAGAATAAAATAGAAAAATTTTTCAAAGACACGATTCGAACCCGAAACCTCTAACATGTAAACAAAGCATAGAGCCATAGATAAAAAGACTTAATTACTACAGAATTTTCTAGTTTAACATTCAATTTTTTGGAGGGCATTACATCCAACCTGATTATGTAGTATTTTATCCCAATCCAGACTAAAAATTGCAAAATTATAGCGAGGTAAGTAGTTATAAATTAGAAGTGAAATCTTGCTAAATTAAAACTTACATAGAATGTCTGCTCTCCAGTTTTCATATTTGTCTAGAGGCCCAACCTAGTGACCTTCGAGTTTTCATACTTGTGGAAGGCCTAGTTGTGGAAGCTGACCTAATTTTTTTGGTTGATTCCACCTCTCCAATAAGCAAAACAAATTGACATATTGTTAGATAAGCTTATATTTACTTAATATTAAACAAAAAGTTTTCGAAGGTTTAAATTACCAAAATATTTGTCGCTTCAACTTGGGCATTTTCTAGGTCATTAATACTTTATAACAACTAAAAAATGACTACAATCATCCACATGTGAATTTTTAATGGCAACATATGGAATAAAAAAATCATACTCAAATCAACATTAAATTTTAGATACCTTTTACGTACATACTTGCTTGTTATGAAGTTTGTTGAGGCAAGATGAGTTGAATGATGCTGAGTGGCACTCGATCATATCAACTACAAACTGTCACTAAGGTGGCTAAATATTTGTCATATTTGATTTGGCAATTTAATAGATAAAATCTTTGGAATTTTTAATATGTTGTTTTATTAAAGATACTTTGATCCATCTATAGAAAGCAATCCTTAATATTTGAAGATTATATTGGATACGTGTAAATAAATTAAGTTATTGGAATATGGAGACTTGATCAGGATAGTGTTGCTGGTTTTGGAGAGCATATCTTTGATTGATTTGATTATTGTGATTGTATTAGTTATTTTTAATTAGTTACTTTGTATTCACTTAGACTTTATCGCCTACCTTTTTCATCCTCTCATTCTTTTTCTCCTTAAGTTTAGAGTGTTTTTGTAACACTCCTGACCTATATCTGTCGCTAGATTAGGGTTACAGAGCATTACCGTATAAATGGAAAATTTAAACATAAATATCATACCCTATCATAAACATATCATAATTCAATCATATATACACATTCCATCCCTAAATCGAGCCCTCAAGGCCTTAGAAATACTTTAGAAACAATTCAGAACTAAATTGAAAACATTCAAAAAGTCTAAGAAAAAGTTACAAAAAATTGAATATAGGGGTCACACGGTCGTGTGCCTTACACGAGTGAGACACACGCCCGTGTCTCAGGCCGTGTAACCTTTAAACTAGGGACACATAGTCGTGTCCCAACCCATGTCCTCACCTGTGTAACCCTTGAAATCACCCCACATGCCCGTGTGTCAGGCCGGGTGCTAAGTCATGTAACTTACTAACTTGCATGCAAAGGAACCTTTAGGAGACACATGGCTGTGTCGCCAGGCCATGTAGACCCAAAATTCACCTAAAACAAGCCATTTCCAACAGCATTTCATGCATAACTATTTGAACAACTTGTGTACATTTACAAAACACCAAACTATACCTAAACATGCTTATATTTAATGTTCTAAAAATTCCTATTTCAACTAACCAATATACCATTCAAAGGCACCTCAAAAGCAATCACTAAAACTAAATTAAACATGTCAACTTTACCTAATTTCAAACATCAATATATAGTTCAATACTTTCCAAAACATGCCATAACTTGACCATAATCATACCAATTCAAAACATACCATTTAAGCCATTCAAACATGCAACTTAAAATAACCACAATGACACAATTCATCAAGGCATCAAATCATACCAACAAGATTAATAACATAACTTATACATACCAATTCATCAACTAGATCATTCGACGAAATGCCATTACATTTCAACCTATACATGCCATTATAACCTTGGCCTAAACATTAAAAAATATACAAATATTTATGCTAGATAATGTGATAGATCTTTAACGAGCTTACAAATCGATCGAGCTTCTGATAATCTATAAATCATAGAAAAGAAACTATGTAAGCAAATAATGCTTAGTAAGTTCATAATGATGAAAACACAAGTTACCATTTCATTTGCATAATATAAATATCACAATTATTATACAAACTAAACCATAAGCTTGGCATATTGCCTATACAACATCATCAAATACACAAGTCCGTACATTTATACATGGTTTAAATTAATTCATCTATAACATGTATTCACATCATTTAATTCACCATTCCTTTTCATAGATTCATGATACATTTCATTTTAACAATTATCATTTCATTTCCTTTTCATACCCATTGAACCACCTAGAATATCATCGGATACTTGGGAAAGCTCACACAAAGCCTGCTTAAACATATAATCATAACCTTTCCTTTACATCATTACTCACACAATGAAATGGGCCTGCTCACATGAGCTGTCGGTCGGAATGTAAGCTACATGATACTGCTTACATGAGCTATGGAATATTCGCAACAAATGCCGGACCTCAATCATCGATAGGACATTCAAGACAACACCCAAAACATGAAATCCTTAATGACATGTCATTTGTATCCTACGGATTCCTAAGGTTCAACTAGGACTCGATAATCGTCATTGCATTGATTTATTTATACATCAATCAATTCACATGATAAATAACATATTAACATGCGATTTGAAATAGCATTAAAATGATAACTATTCACACGAACTTACCTCGACAACTAGGGGCGTAGAAGTTAAAGCAAGTTATTCCGAAGCTTTTGTTTTGCCCTTATCTAGGTATGAACGTGGTCCCTCTTGATCTAAATAGACAAATTTTAATCCATTTAATACTTCTAGCATTCAACTTAGTCCACATTTACCATTTATGAAAATTATTATTTTACCCCTAACATTTTAACTTTTCCTAATTTAGTCCTTAAGCTCATAAATTGAAATCTATGCATTTTAATCCCCCATTCAAGCTAACCAAATATATTAGGGACTTATACCAATTCATATGAATTATCATTTCATAAATTTAACATGAAATTTTATCATTTTTTACAAATCAATCCCTAAATGCAATTTTCATCAAAAATCACTTTACAAAACTTGTTTATTTATCAACAAGAACTCATAATCTACCATTAAACACCAAGAACAATTTAAAAACATTCATGGCATAACCCTCGACCTTTAACAATTTTATTAATTGACCCCCAAGCTAGCTAGACTAAGCTAAAACGAACTTAAAAATATAAAAATCATTAAAAATAGGTTGAAATCACATACCATGAACCACTTAAGCCTAACTCAAGCAAGCTATCAACAATGGAGTCTCTCTTCTCCAATATTCGGTTAAATTTGAAGCAAAATAAAAGATGATACCATTTCTTTTCTTCTGTTTTAACTTAAATTACTTAATTACCATTTTAACCTTTAAAAACTTTAATAATTTCAATAAAACCTTGCCATGAATTTCTAGTAACTATTCAAATGGCTGAATTGTCATCTAAGTCCATTCACTTTAAAGTTTCATAACCATTTGACCTTTTTAACTAATGGAACTCTATTTTTACACTTTTTACGATTTAGTCCTTTTCACTTAATTAATCATGGAAACATCAAAATTTCTTCACGAAGTTTTAACACGACCCTAATATAATCTTGTAAACATTAAAATGATAATAAACTAAAAAAATTAATCGTCAAATTTGTGGTCTCAAAACCACTGTTCCAATTTCATTGAAAACGGCTTGTTACAATTTTGTTAGTAGGGAATGAATCTCATGTTGGGTAGAAACAAAAGACAAATGATTACAAATTTATATAAAACTCATATCCCACATTGTTTTGAAAAACAAGGGTGGTGGGAACTTGGATTTATATAAAGACCTATGTTGCAAGTATTATTTGCATCAGACCAAATATGAATTTTCTATTCACTTTTTTTTTTTAATTCTTCCTTTATTTTCTTCTTTTGTAATTAAATATTGGTTCAACAGTGGCATTGTGAGCGTGAGTGTTCTACAATTTTGGTTCCATTTTTTATGTAGAAAAAAAAATTGAAGTTCATAAAAAAGAGCTCTATCATCATTTTCGGTCAAAATTTAAAGGAGAGTTACCAAAAAAAATTAAGTAAAAAACGTTAGTGCTAAAATTAAAAATTTTTGTAGCTCGACAACCAAAACAAGAACTAGTTATTAGTTGAGAGACTAATAATGTAGTTTACCCTAAAAACTAAAAATTTTAACTTTAAATGAATTGACCCTAATTCAAACCTATATAACCACAAAAATATTCTCTCTCTTTTTCAATAGTTTTTCAAGTATTAAACTTAATATCAAGATTTGAATTCATATAAATGTAAAAAATTTTATTTTATTTTGCATATTTATATTATATAAAAATAGATTAGTTTGTTCTTATATTTAGTAATTACAAAATATTAAATTTATTTGTAAAATTTGTTTAAAATTTTGTACATTTTCACAAATAATATGAAATAATGTATTCTAAATATTGGATATTGTAAACTATTCAAATACTATATTTTAATACCATAAAAATATTTATATTGTACACTATAAAATTTTTAAATTTGTATAGATATTGTTTAAAGTTTTAGAAAAATTATATATAATTATTGATACAAATTTTCAATTTTAGAAAAATGGGCTTACTTTTTGCCCAACAAAACCCAATTTAAGACAGGTAAATTCGGGTTCAACTCGATCCACCCATATTTGATTTTTAGATTAATTTTTATTTAAAAATAATTTATTTTTTAAAAAATAAAATACACTAAATGCATTAAAAACACTTAAATAAAATTTTTCTAATACATTAAAAATATTTATATTAAAAAAACTACCATAAATATAATAAATGTTTTATTATATAAAAATGAATATAAAAATATTTTATTGTATTAAAAATAATTTTTTAAATTTTATATTTTAGGTTCGGTTTTTTAGTTTGGTAAGTTTTATTTTTAGATTTTGGGTAATGGGTTTAATTGTTATTGGGTTAGCTATTTAGTATAAATATAAATATATATAATAATGATTTAACACATATAATTAATATAATTATTTTTTATAACATAATATATTCAGGGCTTCGGGGGTTCTAAGTCACGACGCCAATCCAATAGTTTTGAAATTTTACATTTTATTCATCATTTGACCTCAAGTTATCAAAAGAGCTTTCGTAAGCTTGTTTAAGCTCGAAATTCATTATATATCATGTGCTAATGATGTAACGAATTTGATATTATGTATAAATTGTTGAATTAAATTGCAACTGGGGTTGTAGTTGCTCCGGCAACAAATGTGCATCTCGTAACCCAAACTAGATGATTGGGTTGGGTATGGAGTGTACTTGCTCATAATATATATGAAATCAACCATAAAGTACATGAATTCCATAAGTAAATGCATCATTTAACTCAATGTTCCTTTCCATAAACCATGAATCAATCCATTTGCATACTTACATATAACTTACCTTTTCTTGCTCACTGAACCATTCAGAATTATATTGGATACCTGGGAAGCTCACAAAAAGTGTGCCTTTACATAAAACATTTCCTTTACATCATTACTCACACGAGCTATGGGTTAGAATGTAAGCTACACGATGTTGCTCACACGAGCTATGGAGAATCCGCAACAAATGTTGGACCTCAGCCATTGGTAGGACATTCAAGACCAGTATTCGAAACATGAAATCCCTAATGACATGACATTTGTATCGTATGAAGTCATAAGGTTCAACCAGGACTCGTTATCCGTCAATTCATCATAGCATTAATATGTTCATATATCAATCCATTTGCAATATCTAACAAGCAATGTAAATAACATTAATGTGATAACCGTTCATACAAACTTACCTCAACGAATAAGGGCGTGGAAGTTAAATCGAACTATTTCGACGCTTTCGCATTTCCTCGATCTAGGTCCTTACCTGGCTTATCTTGATCTAAATAAACAATTTCAATCCATTCAATACTTCTAGTATTTAATTTAGTCCACATTGCATATTTATACAAAATTACTATTTTACCCTTAACATTTTAACTTTTCACAATTTAGTCATTAAGCTCATAATTTGAAATCTAAGCATTTTAATCCCTCTCATAAGCTAACAAAATTCTTTAGGGATCTAAACCAACCCAAATAAATAATCATTTCATAAATTTAACATGAATTTTTATTATTTTTACAAACAAATCCCTAAATGCAAATTTCATTAAAAATTACTTTACAAAACTTGTTTATATTTCAAGTTCATAATCTAACATTTAACATCAATACCATTTAAGAATCATTCATGGTACAACCCTCAACCTTTAATAGTTTTACAAATTGATCCTCTGGCTAGCTAAATTAAGCTAAAACGAACTAAAAAATATTGAAATCATTAAAAATAGGGCTCAAATACACTTACATGCAAGAAGGAAGCTTGACCAAATCTTTAAACCCTAACAATGGTGTTTTCTCCCTTTAAATTTTTATGAAAAAGATGGATAATGAAGATGAAGCAACTTTTTGGTTTTTTTTTTTTAATTTAGGATAAATTACTTAATTCCCATTTTAACCTTTAAATCATTAAAAATTTCAATAAAACCATGTCCATAAACATCCACTAACTCTTTAAATCGTCTAATTACCATTCATGTCTTTTAATTTAAGATTCCATAGCCATTAGACTCTTTTAGCTAATAGAACTCAACTTTACCCTTTTTACGATTTAATCCTTTTTACTTAATTAACTACTTAAACATCTAAATTTCTTAACGAAATTTTAATATGACTTAAATATGATCCTGTCAACATTAAAATAATAACAAAATTATAATTAACTCGTCTGAATTGTGGTCCCGAAACTACTTTTCTGATTTCACTGAAAATAGGTTGTTACAACTCTCCCCCTAAAGGAATTTTCATCCCAAAAAATCTTACCAATAAATAGGTTCAGATATTGCACTTTCATAGCTTCTTATGGTTCATAGGTGGCTTCTTCAGTCCCGTTTCATTGCCAGAGAACCTTAACTAAAGCTATACTTTTATTTCTCAATTCTTTAACTTCTTGAGCTAATATTCTGATCAATTCTTCACTGTACGTCATATCTCGCTGAATCTCAACATCAATAGGTGAAATTATGTGTGAAGAGTCTGATCGATACCGTCATAACATTGATACATGAAACACATTATGAATTTTCTCTAATTCAGACGGTAATGCCAATCGATATGCCACAGGCCCTATTCCCTAAATGATCTCGTATGGACCAATGAATCGCAGAAAAAGCTTTTTGTAACACCCCAAATTTTGGGCTTAGAAGTATTGGGCCTTGGTTAAGTTTTGGATCCTAGCTTAGTATCTTTAGGAATTCAATTTTGGCCTTCTAGAATGTTAGAAGTGGCATGAAGATAGACTCTAAGGAGAGTGATCAGCAGAGAAAATATAGGAAGAGGTTAGGAGAGCTTATCATAGAGAAAAATTAGGAGATGGGATGTGGATGAAGTGGAGCCAATTGGGACTTTAGGGGTTCAGCTTTGGGTATTTATAGGGTGTGCCGAATTCTTTTTGAAGAGTTTCCCTTGCTTTGCCAAACCGAATGCTTCATTCTTCTCATTCTTTCTAGTTCTTTTTCCTCTTTTGCAAAAGCCAAATCCTTAAAAGCTGAAAGTCACCTTTGTTTCCTTAAAAGCCGAATACCTATACTCTTTTACTGACTTCTTCTCTTAAAACTCCTAAAAGCCAAATATTCATCTTCTCTTGTCGATTTCTTTTGTTTTCTTGCATCACAAATCGGTTTCTGTTACTTGCAACCCATAATCAAGTGGTTAAAAGCTGATTGCACATTCAATAAGGATCTAGGCTGCAAGTTTGGAGATCAGTTTCGGTAAGTGCCTAGTTAATCGTTTTTAGTGTGTTTGGTAAAGCCGAAGGGGCTATCTAATCCTCTCTTTTCTTGTCGGTTAACCCTATTATAACTAAGGGTAGGGTTCTAGGATTCCAAGCGAGGAAAAGATCTCTAGCGGATGGTAAGTGTATTCACTCTAAATTTCAGTTTCATAGGTGGCCGAATGTAAATATGGTTGATAGGGGTGACTCATGTGCAATACGAGTCACTTGATGTTGATAATATGTGTGTATTGGTGTAGATCTAAGGATATTCAGAAGTAATAGCGAAGGAAAGGCTATTTAAATCGATGGTACACGGTAAGGTTACGGTAAGGCTTCGGGATTTGATAAGGTTGTAGTTTAAGGTATAGAATCGATTCGGAAATGGTTTTGGTTGTAGGTCGAGGCTAAGAATAGAGTAGTGTGGATCGTCAATCAGGTGTGTACATACATTACACACACGACCAATCGGTAAAAGCTGAAATCTCGAAATGCCAAAATACCGAAAAGTCAAAAAGCCGAAAGGATGGTACCGGCAATCACACAAGTGTGTGAACACTCGTGTAGAGATATCTATATGAGTACCGAGGCCTAGAGAGTGATCTCATGGTCTCGAGCCACTGTTTGGCCAATCGGGCTAGACGAGGCTAAATGGGCTTGCCGAGCTCGCGGGCCTAAATCGGCAAAAGTTGTTATGTGAAATTGAATGATGGATTAATATGGATAATTGTATGATTTGATTATGATCGGGCTTAATGGGCTACGTAAGCATGATTGGGCTTAATGGGCTTTATGAGCATGATTGGGCTTAGTGTGCCTTATAGGATTATAGAAATGCATGCTAGGGTTTTTAATAGACTATAGGCCTAGTTCTGATCTCTCAAATTTTACATAAGACTTAATTAAATAATTAAACATGTCAGTGGACAAGTCGTTAGACTAAGGTGTGGCAATAGATGTGTGCATGTCTAGGATTGGATCCAAGAAGAGCTTGGTACTTAAGCGGTCCGAGTGACCCACCTCCTCTTCTCTTGAATCCTACCGGTGCATAGTGTCCGTTCACTTTAGTCACGAGGACTTGTTGATGGGTAAAAACTATAATTAAAATCTGTACCTTTAGGAAATTATGAAAATACCCCTCTAGAGTAGAATTACGAAAATATCCCTCTAAGGTAGAATTACGAGAATAACCTCTAAGGTAGAATTATTATAATTCCTTATAGCGTAGGAGTACTGAAACACCCTTTGTAGGGTAGAAATTATCGAAATACCTCCGGATAGTGAAATGATTGAAATACCCCCAGATGCTTAATGTGTGGAAAAATGTTGTATGGGCATTCATAAAATGTTGTATGTGCATTCATGAAATGTATGTTGCATTTGGGGGGAATAAATTGGACGGAGGAATATATGAGGATCGTATAGTCGCTTGACGACCGTGGATCCACCGGAGGCTTTAAGCCCATTAAATAGCAGCCTCACTACAATGTTTGAGTAGTGCCGCAACCGGTGCTACCTTTGGAGTGTAGGGATGGGTGGGTTGATATTTATATCCCCACAGGAGTGTATGGTTGGTACAGGTGGAATGCCGGGTTAGATTTGGGGTGGGAGCGTTGCATACATGTGATTCTAATATGATATGAGGTCAATATGGGCTAAGGCCCAGACCACCGTTATTGATAGGGCTTAGGCCTAATGTGATATGTGTATATTGAATTGATTTGATTGCCAAGGGTCGTACACACTGAGTTGTGAAACTCACACCTTTTAATTTAATGTTTCAGGTAACCCACAGTAGGCGGCTCGACGTGGAAGAGGTCTCAGAGATGGCCACACTGCAAGTTGCTTAGGGATTTTAAATAAATTATTTCTTTCTATTACTTTAATTTTATTATTTCATTTTCATTTGATGTAATAAGGCATTGTGTCTTCGATGTGACTGTATTTAAGGTTTTAACTGCCTAGTTTTATTTTTACTTGGATAAATTTCTCAAATTAAACGTGGTTTCTGAAATAACTTTATTATATGGGTGTTTTTTATTAAGCAAGGGCTCTCATTATGGGCTTAACAAGAACTTGAATTTCTAAATCCCAAACTCAAGTTTTAACCAAGTAAATTTCCTAACAAGCGTATTTAAAATTTCATAAAATTGTTTTAGAAACAATCTCTTTAATGTGACATCACCGGATTCGGCCATAGCGTTTGGGCTGGGTCGAAGGTGTTACATTTAGTGGTATCAAAGCCTGGTTGCAAAGCTCGTGCTATGAAATGGGCCTTAGATTTTGATTATTTTAAAACAGCCAGATTAAAAAGTTTTTGCAGGTTTTTGGAAGTGTGGTTCACCGAGCCCTCGACGTCGAGCCAAGTAATTTTTTCTATTACTAAACTTATTTAAATTACTGAACTGTATTTAGATATTGGGCTACTTTAGACAATAGGTTCTCAGAGACTAAAGCCCGTAGGAAACTTGAGCCTGTAGTGGATTTACGATTGCGAAACAACTTTTAAATTGTTACTTACATAAGAGATATGCTTTAAATAATGGAACTATGAACTAATCTCATAAAAATTCTAATCTAGAAATACGTATGCAACGAAGAGCGCTTGAAGGGGTGCGAGAGGCCGCGGCAGAGGCCGTGGAAGTGTTAGGGCTTTGTAAACATTTGAATCAGAATTTAGTACTTAGTCTGTGTGTGTTTGAGAATGTTTACAATAGGTGGATGTCTTGGGTATGTATTAAAATTATTTAGATCAGAGTGCATAGTGGTAGCGTAGTGGATATATGACCACCGTGTTATTTAGAAATTTCGAGGACGAAATTTTTTTTAGGAGGGGTGAATTGTAACACCCCAAATTTTGGGCCTAGAAGTATTAGGCCTTGGTTAAGTTTTGGATCCTAGCTTAGTATTTTTAGGAGTTTAATTTTGGCCTTCTAGAAGGTTGGAAGTGGCATGAAGATGGACTCTAAGGAGAGTGATAGAAGAGAAAATATAGGAAGAGGTTAGGAGAGCTTATCGTGGAGAAAAATTAGGAGATGGGATGTGGATGAAGTGGAGCCAATTAGGACTTTAGGGGTTCGGCTTTGTGTATTTATAGGGGGTGCCGAATTCTTTTTAAAGCGTTGCTTTGCCAAACCGAATGCTTCATTCTTTTCCTTCTTTCTAGTTCTTTTTCCTCTTTTGCAAAAGCCAAATCCTTAAAAGTCGAAAGTCACCTTTGTTTCCTTAAAAGCTGAATACTTATACTCTCTTGCCGACTTCTTCTCTTAAAACTCCTAAAAGCCAAATATTCATCTTCTCTTGCCGATTTCTTTTGTTTTCTTGCATCACAACCGGTTTCTATTACTTGCAACCCCTAGTCAAGTGGTTAAAAGAAGATTGCACATTCAATAAGGATCTAGGCTGCAAGTTTGGAGATCAGTTTCGGTAAGTGCCTAGTTAATCGTTTTTAATGTGTTTGGTAAAGCTGAAGGGCTATCTAATCCTCTCTTTTCTTATCGATTAACCCTATTATGACTAGGGGTAGGGTTCTAGGATTCCAAGTGAGGAAAAGATCTCTAGTAGATGGTAAGTGTATTCACTCTAAATTTCGGTTTCATAAGTGGCTGAATGTAAATATGGTTGATAGGGGTGACTCGTGTGCAATACGAGTCCCTTGATGTTGATAATATGTGTGTATTGCTGCAGATCTAAGGATATTCAAAAGTAATAGCGAAGGAAAGGCTATTTAAACCGGTGGTACACAGTAAGGTTATGATAAGGCTTCGGGATTTGATAAGGTTGTAGTTTAAGGTATAGAATTGATTCGGAAATGGTTTTGGTTGTAGGTTGAGGCTGAGAATAGAGTAGTGCGGGTCGTCAATCAGGTGTGTACATACATTACACACACAAATCGGTAAAAGTTGATCTCATGGTCTCGAGCCACTGTTTGGCCAATCAGGCCAGACGAGGCTAAATGGGCCTGCCGAGCTCGCGGGCCCAAATCGATAAAAGTTGTTATGTGAAATTGAATGATGGATTGATATGGATGATTGTATGATTTGATTATGATCGGGCTTAATGGGCTACATAAGCATGGTTGGGCTTAATGGGCTTTATGAGCATGATTGGGCTTAGTGGGCCTTATGGGATTGTAGAAATGCATGCTAGGGTTTTTAATGGACTATAGGCCTAGTTCTGATCTCTCAAATTTTACAGAAGACTTAATTAAATAATTAAACATGTCCGTGGACAAGTCGTTAGACTAAGATGTGGCAATGGATGTGTGCATGTCTAGGATTGGATCTAGGAAAAGCTTGGTACTTAAGCGATCCAAGTGACCCACCTCCTCTTCTCTTGAATCCTACCTGGTGCATAGTGTCCGTTCACTTTAGTCGTGAGGACTTGTTGATGGGCCAAAACCATAATTAAAATTTGTACCTTTAGGAAATTACGAAAATACCCCTTTAGGGTAGAATTACGAAAATATCCCTCTAAGGTAGAATTACAAGAATAACCTCTAAGGTAGAATTACTATAATGCCTTGTAGCATAGGAGTACTAAAACACCCCTTGTAGGGTAGAAAATTACCGAAAAACCCCTGGATAGTGAAATGACTAAAATACCCCTAAATGCTTAATGTGTGGAAAAATGTTGTATGGGCATTCATAAAATGTTGTATGTGCATTCATGAAATGTATGTTGCATTTAGGGGGAATAAATTGGGCAGAAGAAGATATGAGGATCGCATAGCCGCTTGATGACCGTGGATCCACCGGAGGCTTTAAGCCCATTAAATAGTAGCCTCGCTGCAACGTCTAATTAGTGCCACAACCGGTGCTACCTTTGGAGTGTAGGGATGGGTGGGTTGATATTTATATCCCCACAGGAGTGTATGGTTGGTACAGGTGGAGTGCAGGGTTGGATTTGGGGTGGGAGCATTGCATACAGGTCATTCTGATATGATATGAGGTCAATGTGAGCTAAAGCCCAGACCACCGTTATTGATAGGGCTTAGGCCCAGTGTGATATGTGTATATTGAATTGATTTGATTGCCAATGGTCATACACACTGAGTTGCGAAACTCACACCCTTTAATTTAATGTTTCAGGTAACCCTCAGTAGGCGGCTCGACGTGAGAGAGGTCTCGAAGATGGCCACACTGCAAGTTGCTTAGGGATTTTAAATAAATTATTTCTTTCAATTACTTTAGTTTTATTATTTTATTTTCATTTGATGTAATAAGGCCTTGTGTCCCGAAGGTGACTGTATGTAAGGTTTTGACTGCCTAGTTTTATTTTTACTTGGATAAATTTCTCAAATTAAACGTGGTTTCTGAAATAACTTTATTATATGGGCGTTTTTGATTAAACATGGGCTCTCACTGTAGGCTTAACAAGAACTTGAATTTCTAAATCCCAAACTCTAAGTTTTAACCAAGTAAATTTCCTAATAAGCGTATTTAAAATTTCATAAAATCGTTTTGGAAACAATCTCTTTGATGTGACATCACCGGATTCGACCATAGTGTCTGGGCCGGGTCGGGGGTGTTACACTTTCTTTTTTGGCAAAATCGGAGAACTTTTCTCCACGGTGATACTTTTAAGAATACTCTGTCACTGACTTGAAATTCTATTTTTTTTTCAAATCTGCGTAAGATTTCTGACGGTCAGAAGTAACTTTCAAAGTATCTCATATCACTTTAACCTTTTCTTTGGTTTTGAATCAAATCAACACCAAATAACTTTTTCTCACTTTTGTATAAAGGCGTTCGACATTTTTGACCATACAAGGCTCCGTATAGTGCGATCTTAATGCTTGCCTGATAGTTGTTATTGTATGCAAATTCAACTAACGGTAGAAATCTCTCACAGTTACCTTTGAACTTTAAAATACAACATCAAAGCATATCCTTGAGTACCTAAATTATCCGTTTATGTTGATCGACAGTCTGTGGATGGAACGCTGTACTAAAATGTACTCGTGTACCCAGAGCTTCATGAACTTACTCGAGAACCGAGAAGTAAATCATGGATCTCTGTCAGAGATAATAGATACCGACACACTGTGCAATCTAACAATCTCAGAAACGTACAATTCAGCTAACCTTTTAAGTGAATAGTCCATACGTACCAGACTACAATGTGCAAATTTCGTCAAATGATATACAATGACCCATACAACATCTTTCTTTCTTAGAGATTGTAACGCCCCAAATTTTTGTTGAATTTCATTAAAAATCACTTTACAAAACTTGTTTATATTTCAAGTTCATGATCTAACATTTAACATCAACACCATTTAATAATCATTCATGGCACAACCTTCAACCTTTAACAATTTTACAAATTGATCCCTAGGCTAGTTAGATTAAGCTAAAATGAGCTCAAAAAGAT
Source organism: Gossypium stocksii (assembly GCA_020496765.1). Lineage (NCBI taxonomy): Eukaryota > Viridiplantae > Streptophyta > Magnoliopsida > Malvales > Malvaceae > Gossypium > Gossypium stocksii. Next base: position 5,600,015 of record CM035625.1, read on the forward strand.
TGAAATCATTAAAAATGGGGCTCAAATACACTTACATGCAAGAAGTAATCTTGACCAAATCTTTAAACCCTAACAATGGTGTTTTCTCCCTTCAAATTTCGGTGAAAAAAGACGAATAATGAAGATGAAGCAAATTTTTGGTTTTGTTTAATTTGGGATTAATTACTTAATTACCATTTTAAACTTTAAAAACTTTAAAGTTTCATTAAAACCATGTCTATAAACACCCACTAACTTTTTATGTGGTCTAATTATCGTTCATGTCCTTTAATTTAAGATTCCATAGCCATAAGACTCTTTTAACTAATAAAACTTAACTTTTACAGCACGTTTGACCCGTCTTCCCAATTGTACGCCAAAATAACTCCAAACCAACTCTCTTTTTGAATTGAAATCAAGTTAACTTTTGGCTTTAAGGTTTTTGTTATAAGTGTGATCATATTTGTTGTAAATTGTCATTCACTTTACACATGAATTTGATCCTCTTCCCTCATTTGTCCTAATAGGAAGTGTGGTCTTGGGCTTTCATGTGGTCCTTTCCATAGCATCAATTATTTTTTTAAATTGATAGTAAATTTATCATTTATTTTTTTCTTGAAGTGTTTGTATGTCCATGTTTATAATTCATTAAAAGTAAAAAAATATATATTGTTGAATGGTTCAATTTTTTTTATAAAATCAGTAGTAAAAAAAATTATAATGCAATGTTGTTTAAATCATATTGGACTATATAATTAGACTAGTAATTGATCGAGATACCGATTCAGAAAGATAAAAAATAGGTGATCTGTAAATTGAGCTAAAAACAGTTGAACTGATTGAATCGTATTTTATAATTATTAATATTTTTATTTTTATATTTTTTAATAATTTACTTGATTTAAATCGAACAGATTAAAAATCAACGACTTGATTGGTTCGATCATTGATCTGATTTTAAAAATATTATATTAATATTTAACTTAAATGGTAAACTTTTTGAAATTATGTATTAAGATGTTGAGATTTAATTTGCTCCAATTTAATTTGAATTTTTCAACTTAAAGATAACCAAGCTTATTTAAGCAAAATCCAAGTAGTTGACAATTATAATATTTAATATTAAAAGCTTTTAATGTTACAGGTATTGTGTGTGATTTTGTGCATTTAATATTTAATTATTTTTTAAAAATTTATTTTTAATTGCATTAATTAACATAAAATAACATTTCTTATTTAAATTATTGGATATAATTAAAATATATTAACCAATTATAAATATATATATTTCTTAAATTATTTTTTGTTCATGTTACACAAATATATATATTGGAAGTAATGGGTGCTCAATTATCTGTCAATATGCAGCCTTGATTGGATTTGTGTTTTTGTATGTTTCAAATAGTTTTCTTTGGCTTTTCTCTGTTTGATGTTATTCTGTCAATATGCTTCACCTTTTAGGTTTTCGTGTCTAGTTTGTTAACTTCATTTCTAGCATGTTATGACTGCTTAGCGACTTCATTGGGAACTCTGGTTTCAAGATTCAATCTACTTTAGAGCTTGGTTTTAAGGTTTTTGTTGTAAGTTTTATGTGTGACTTTATTGATCAACTGATGTGAATTTTTCTTTCTGTTGCTTGTGATTATATTTGTTGTAAATTGTCATTCACTTTATACATGAATTTTACCCTATTCCCTGATTTGTCCTATTACGAAGAGTGGTCTCGGGCTTTCATGTGGCCATTTCCATAGCATAAATTGCTTTTTTTTTTTTTTTAAATCAATTGTATATTTATTATTATTTTTATTTATATCTTGGAGCGTCTATATGTCCATGTATATAATTCAAAAGTAAAATATATATTGTTCAATGGTTCAAATTTTTTTTAAAAAAAATCAATAGTAAAAATATTATAATGTAATGTTGTTTAAATCATATCGAATTATCTGATTGGATTGGAAATCAATTGAGATATTAATTCGAAAAGGTAAAAAATCAGTTGATCTATAAACTAAGCTAAAAACAGTTGAATTGTTTGAATCATATTTTATAAATATTAATATTTTTTATTTTTTTGATTTTTTAATAATTTACTTGATTTGAACGGAATAGATTGAAAATCGACAACATGATTGATTCGATCTCTGATACGATTCCAAAAACATTGATATAATATTCAACATGAATTGTAAGCTTTTTGAAATTATGTATTAAGATGTTCAAATTTAATTTGCTCCAATTTAATTTGGATTCTTCAACTTTAAAGATAACCAAACTTATTTAAGTTAAACCAAAGTAGTTTATAACTCTAGTATTTAATGTTACTAGCTTATAATGTCACATGTATTGCAAGTGATTTTGAACATTTAATATTTAATTATTTTTTTCAAATATTTTATTTTTAATTTTATTAATTAAAGTGAAATAATATTTTTATTTAAATTATTGGATGTAATTAAAATATATTAAATTATTATAAAAATATATATATTTCATAAATTATTTTTTGTTAATGTTACACAATTCTCTCTTTCTCTCTCTATATATATGCAGGAAGTAATGGATGTTTAGTGCTGACTTGTCCCATCCAATTACCCTATATTTCAATATGCGGCCTTGATTGGATTTGTGTTTTTATGTTTCAAATAGTTTTTGTTGGCTTTTCTCTGCTTGATGTTATTTTCTTTTGGAATTGGATGTTTAATGTTGACTTGTCCCATCCAATTTCCCTATATTTTTATGGGAAGAGAAGAGACTAAGCTAGTTTGTTTATTTGCAGGGAAAATCTGAAAAAGAATATGATCAATCAGAGGGGTTCCGACAGGAGTTGAAATTGAAGGTTCGAGGGTTGTTGATAGAGTAGTAATGACGTTGGAGAAAAATGGCGATAAGGGTATCTTCAGATATCCGAAGAAGAAGAAGTTCAACAAAAGAAGGATGAAGACGAGCAAAAGGTGATGCGGATAATTTACCTTTCTTTTGATTTATGGTATCCCTGTTTGAAGGTCTTTTTTATTTATGAATTCATCGAATTAGCAAAAGGGATAAAAAAAACATATCCAGAACTTGTATACTAAATACCTTCAAGAGGTCAAATAACGTTGAGTGAAACAAGTATGAATTCTTGGGCAACCACAAGACTGGGCAACATCAAGACTCCACCAATGTGACAAATAGAGAAGCTAAAGGCTGTCAATCAAGAGAAATAGTTTCAGGAGTGTTGGAAACTACAAAGATGAATTTAATGGAAAATTTTCACTGTTGGTTGTAATTGTCCTAGACATTGAACAACTAGGATTGGTCTCCCATGAATGGATTATGTCATCTATTTCATGTTCATCACCATGGTCTTCAATAACATTTCCACCTGAAGCTTTAATCAACTCCATCTCCATTGCTACTTGTTTCATGGTGGGTATTTTCTTTCCATTAAGATACAAGCATCTTTTTGCTAGCAGAGACACAACTATAATCTCCTTTTCTGGATTGGATCGAGAATGTTAAATAAGGAATTCTCCTGCACTGACTGCAAAAAGTAAGATATCAAGATTCTCACTGACTCTGATTGTTCTACTGAGATGGGTTTTTGTCCTGTTAAAAGCTCAATAAGAACAACTCCAAAGCTATAAACATCACTCTTCTCTGTAAATTGACTTGATCGAAAATATTCGGGATCCATGTATCCAAAAGTTCCTTGCACCCGAGTGGTTAGATGTGTTTGTTCAAGTGCAACTGATCTTGAAGTTCCAAAATCTGATACTTTTGCCCTATACTTATATCCAAAAGTATGTTACTAGATTTGATGTCTCGATGATAAATAGGAGCAGAAGCAGCTGAATGCAAATAGAACAATGCATTGGCAATTTCAATCGCAATTCGTAATCGCATTTCCCATGTCAATGGTAATTCTTCATTTTGGTTATGAATGAGATCGTATAATATACCATTTGGGATGAACTCATACACCAATAGAGGAACCTCAGCTTCTAAACAACACCCTAAAAGCTTAACCACATTCCTGTGATTAATTTGAGATAAAATTATCACCTCGTTAATGAACTGTTCAACTTTCTTTCCATCAAATTTTTTTCCTTCCACCATTTTGGACTTCTTAATAGCCACAATGCTTCCATCATTAGCATTCCTTTATAACCAGTCCCTTGACCTCCTTGACCAACGATACGATTCTCATTAAAATGATCTGTTGCCTTTTCCATCTCTTTTGAGCTAAACAACTTTATTTTTTCAACATTACCTTCATTGCTAGACAAATGTTGTTGCAGTAACAAACCTCCATTCCTTTTGAAGTATTTCTGCTTCAGCATGATTTTTTATTTTCTTTTGAGGACTTTGTACATACTCCATGTTGCGAGCAGTGGAAATAGTGTCCCAATACTAGTGCTGCAACCTATATAGATGTAAGAAACATAGTTAAAAGGTAAATTTGAAAACTAAAACGATAAAAATGTTGCAATAAAGTTTTATTCATATTTGATAGTCATTCATTTTAAAGGTAAATGTGCAAAGCTCGAGCAAAAAACACAACTATTGCAACCCGAATCCTAACCTCATCTGGAGCGGTGAACACAGTTAACAATCAGGCAATTCATTTTAAATGAATAATGAGAGAATCTTATTACACAATCCATTGTTTTGACATTGAACTTCTACAAATTTAATGATAAATAACTTTTAGTGCATCATGCATTCAAAAGTAAATAAATCATTATTTGATTTGACATAATTCTATAACCATAATGATTTTCCTTTAAAAACAAAAAGCGTTCGATAAAAAAAAAGTGTAAATTCATCACGTACCTACAATAATACTTTTCAAGCTACGGGTGTTTTGATCCTGCATTTTGTGCTTGCAATGAAATTCTGTATTATTGTATTCATAATGAGGAGGGCAAGACTCTGGCCAACAATAGTTGCTAGGAGTATTCAAACAAAGCAAACCGCAATCATAATTCTCACATTTCCCATCTGCCATTTATGAATTGAAAAAAAGAAGAAGCTATAATTGTAATATCCAAATTGTGCCCGGCCCATTACACCAATCCAACACCCAAATACCAAACCAACTAAAATCAAACCCACCTAAATTAACCTAAAACAAACCCAAATCCCAAACAACACTACACCCGGGCCCAATTAATAAACAGACCTACCCAAACCCAATTAACCCAAGACCCAATACACCCTAAACCCAAAACAGACTCGGTCAGCCCAACAAACAACCCCTAAAAAAAACCCTAATTTACCCTAATCCATTTGCGCTGCCTCTGAGCTCCCACTTGCCTTTGCCACTGCCTCTGTCGCATCAACCCAGCACCGTCCACCGCCCATGTTAGTGCCAACTTGTACCTGCAGAAACATTAAAAGAGACGAGACAGAAATAATAGAAAAAAGGAATGTAAATGGCTATAAAAGCCGATTGAAAATCAGTGTAAAGGGGTTCGGCATATATTCTAATGCAAACACCAAAAATTTTAAGCACAAAGTATTAATTCCAGTAGTACAATAGCAAGAGATATTCCCAAATCAGACAACCTAAATGTCAAAAATCCAAATCCGGAGCCTAAGGTAAATATTAGTTTCGAATCTATTTTGTCCTCTCTTCCCTTTTTTTCTTTTCTTTCAAATAATATACATAAATAAATAAATATTATTAAAGAAAAAATAAAATACAAATTTTACATTTTTTTGAATTTCCGGCCACCGTGTACGGTGGCCGGCGACGGCAACGGCGCGACGGACGGTGACCGGCCCGATGACCGGGAATCCCCTCTTCCCTTCTCTCTCTCTCTCTCTTTTTCCTCTACCCGGTTACAAATGATTTTTTTTTAAAAAAATTGTCTTTTATAGGGGCCAAAACGGTGCGTTTTGGTCCCCCCGTTTTAATGAAAAACAACGTCGTTTTGGCCCCGGGTCGGATCGATCTGACCCGACCCGCTAGGATCCGCGTGTTTTTTAAGCGGAAGGGCAATTTGCGCATTTGGCCCTTCTGCTTTTTCTATGTTTTGCAATCAGTTTTTTTTAATTATAATTTGGCCCTAAAATTTATGCTTGTTTTCAATCTGGCCTCGATTTAAACGCCGCGTTTTGAGAGGACGGGATATTTTCACTTTTAGTCCCTTATTGTTGTTCGCGCATTTGATTCAGCCCTCCTCTTCATTATATATTTTCAAATTGGCCCCGAAACTCCACTTTATGTCCAATTTAGTTCTTTTTCGTATATTTTGACTTTTATTTTCAAATTAATTTGTCCATTATTATTATTATAATTATTATTGCTATTTCCACTTTCACCATTATTAACATATTTTTTTTATATATTATTGTTCTTGTTAATGTATAATTATTATTATTATTATATTATTATTATTATTACTATATCTATTATTTATTAGTATTTTACTACTATTAAAATTAGTATTATTTTTACATAATATTTATATATATGTTATGATTTTTTTATATTATATTTTTGATACTTTATATATTATGTATATATAATATGTATTATGTACATACTTTTAATATGTATTTATTTTTAATATATATATATATATATATGTATATATTTATGTATTTATTGTTAATAGTTGCTTTAATATTAATATTATTCTAATATGTATATATTATATTTTAATACTATATTATGTATATATATTTTCAATAATTTTATTTATTTATTTATATATATTATATATATATATATATTAATGTCCTAGTTCTATACTATTTTATACTATCTTATGTATATACTTTTGATACTATTATGTATATTTTTGCGTATTATGTATATATATATATATATATATATTTTAAAAAATATATTATATTTTTTATATATTGTGTATATATTATATATATTGTATATATCTTTTAATATTATATCTTTTTATACTACGTGCATACCTTTTAAATGTGTTTTCCTCTATTTCCTTTTACTGTAAATATCATTGCTATTATCATTTTAATATTCTAATATCATGTTTTAATATTTTTATCAATTGCATCATTGTTTTAAAAAATATATATTTCACATAATCAAAAAATGTTTTAAAAAGAAAACGAGGCAATATTTTTCGCGTTTATGGGATTCGGGAAATGGTGCCCTAACGTGCTGGGTTGCAATTTCCCGTTTGTCTAAATACCTAAGATATCCTTCTAAATAAATTTTGCAACTCACGAGATGATTTTAGTTTCGAAGAGTTTAAGAGCCTCGTGTCCAATCGTGCTGGATGTGATGTTCGAATTCTTTCGAAGCAAGGGAATCTCAGTTTTTCAACTCAAATTATCCCAGTTTTAAAAAAGGATCCTATTTTTAAATCTTTCTAAATTTTTTATCTAAGACAGAAAACTACTCAATTTGGTACCAATTTTGAGTGTTGCGGGGGTGCTAATCCTTCCCCGTGCGTAACCGACTCCCAAACCTGTTTTCTCGATTCTTCGTAAACCAAAATGTTTTATAAGGTGATCCAATCACACCTAAAAAGGTTGGTGGCGACTCCCCCATTTTCGTTTTTAAAATAAGTCGACATCCGTTTTAAAAAATAGTTTCGACAGCTTGGCGACTCCACTGGGGACACTAAGTGAGTCAAGCCGAAAATTGATTATTTTCTTTCTTAATGTCAGAAATTTGGAAAATTTTTAAAATATGATCTTTTTACACGTGATTGTTGCATATGTTTGTTATTTTTTCCTCGCACATTGCATTTGCATGACCGTTGTGATCACACCCTTAAGTGGGAGTGAGAAGCTACACTTTTGTGAGGTTTTCACCTCCACATGGGCTAGTGGATTGCTTCCAGGATACATCCGTACCTATTTCTTCGTGAGATTTTCATCTCAGCATGGCCATAGGGAAATATGTCCCCCTGAACTGAACTTGGTCCATATGAGCCTATAATGGGTGAGGATCGAGGAATTTGCTGGTTCAGGTACCCTTTTTTTTAGAGCTAAAACACATATAGTGAACCTTAAGTGCCCGCCCTAGGTAGTACGGAGATAACCTTTAGTGGCTACCTATATAGGTGCTTGTTTATTTTCTTTGAATTATATCTGTTATATATGTGACACTGACCCATTTTATTTTGTTATCATTGCATGTCATTCAACATTTAAAGGTATCGATTCACGGTTCGATTTCTAAATTAGAAAGTTTTGTAATGAGGAATGAATATCTTGATAAAGTGGAGGACAACGCTACCGTCCGTGCATGGTCAGAGAAAGCCCAGTTAGAGAAGGGAGATAGTGTCGCCGAGGGGTATACGTCGGAGTTGTGGGACTTCACTCATATTAGTTCGACACAGAATGAGTTTCAGGAGTTGAGGGACATTTGGGCCCAATGGGATGATGAAGCTAAACAGTTGTTCTACCAGAATTATGGAGATCTTCCCTATTTGCTAGATATTAAGGTGAATAAGCATCTGTTTCGAGCTATGGTACAGTTTTGGAACCCTGCTTATAGTTGTTTTACATTCGAAGAGGTAGACTTAGTACTTACTTTGGAAGAATATACTACCTTGCTCCGTTGTCCAAGAATTCAAGATAACAAAGCTTATGTTAGGGCTGCTAATCTCCCAACTTTCATGAAAAAATTAATGATTATCACGGGAATGAGTGAACAGTGGGCCGCAGCTCGAATCCAACAAAAGGGTGATGGTAAATGCATTCCGTGGGCAAGTCTAAGGGATCTGATATTGGTACACCCAGATACGAAGAGGAAGGTTGATGTCTTGGCCTTAAGTATCTATGGGTTGGTGATCTTCCCCAAGGCTATGGGGCACATAGATGAGGCAGTCACGGATTTATTCGATCGACTCGGTAAACAGGTCACACCCGTGCCTGCAATCCTAGCTGAGACATTCAGATCCTTGAGTGCATATCAGAGAGTTAGTGAAGGTAGATTTATTGGATGCGCACAGTTGTTGTTAGTATGGTTCCACAGTCACTTTTGGAGGGTTGATAGGGGTCCTTGCCGAATGTTCTTGGAGGACTATTCTCCCTTAAAGGAAGCAGCAACTACGCCGAGAGGGGACGATATTACAGAGGAAAGGTGGATAGAGATACTTCGGAATCTCTGAGAAGAAGACGTTGTATGGAAAGCTCCTTGGATGACTCCTAGAAAAATCCTTTATCGTTGTGGGAGTTTTGATTGGGTACCTCTTCCAGCAATCTGGGAAGTTATTGGTTATGCACCGTTACTCGTTTTGAGGCAGTACAAAGTGGGGCAATTTATACCGGCAACAAAGGTTTTGCTCAAAGTGATTTCTCATATAAAGGCGATCATTATAAGAAGAGGATACAAGAGATTTTTGATGCTTGGAAGAAGATTTGCTATGTGAAGATTCTGACTGATGGTCCATTGACGACCCTTGAATACAAGGAGTGGTTTAGCAAGAGGACCAATGATAACATCCCGAGGTCGAGTTTGGGGGCTGCTCGATCAATGGAGGAAAGTTTACGAGTGGTTCCGTCAGAGTTAGAACTCATAAAGCAAGAGTTTGAAAGAAAGAGTTTAGAGCTCGCGAAAAAGATAGAGAAGTTGAAGGAAGAGAAGATGTACCTAAGCTTAGACGTTGATGTTCAGAAAATTGAGGTCGAGAAAGTAAGGAAAGAAAAAAGGATAGTGGAGGAAGATCGAGATGACTTGAAGACACAATATAAGAAGATGCAACTGTCGAGGAAGAGAGCTGGATTGGGGAAGACTTCAGAACAGTGGCAACAAGAGGTTCGGAAAGAAAGAGCCAAAGCCGATCATTGGGAGAAAAAATTTCAAGAAATGCGGACACAGAATCAGGCCCTAGAAAGAAGCTTGGCAGAGAATCAGAAAGAGAATAAAGGATTAAAAGCTAAAGTGACTGAACTCGGACGGTCCCTTCATCTTCACCCAAGTCGTAGCTCTGTGGTCGAGTTAAAGGCAAGTTAGGACAAGATCGAGGAAATGAAGCACAAGATTGAGGGGTTAGAAGCAGCATTACAGGACTGTGGACTCTAGATTAAGCAGCTCGAGGCAAGAGAAGGACATTGGAAGTGAGAGCTTCACCATTCCCAAAATCAAGTCAGAGATAGGGATTACCTCATGGGGGAAGTTATCGTCCAGATTCGAGAAGTTGCTAATTACCTGCAAGACTTGGCGGTGCAGGATGATATGTTAAGTATAAAGTATGAGCTAGAATAGGACAGAGGTCGAGAATTGGCCACATTGTTTAGGAAGGTTAAAACTCTAGGCCTAAGGGTGAAAGCATATCTATAATCCGTTTTGTGTAAAGACTTTCGCTCCCGTTACTTAGGAAGGTTAAAACTCTAGGCCTAAGGGCGAAAGCGTCTGTAATCCATTTTGTGTAAGGATTTTTGTTCCTTAAACAACATTTTCTAAAAGGAAACTGAATCAGAATTGATATCTTTTGCATTCATGCATTTGTATTACATCGCATCACATGCATTTGAACCCGTAGAAAAACCCTAATTAGTGGAAGTTATTACAGAAGAAAAGAATCTGGAAACTACCCCTACGGTACACGCGCTAAGATAAAGAATATGGATCAGAGGTTTGAACAACTCCAAAAGGATATGCAAGACCAATTGCAGGAGCAGTTGGCAAAAATGCAACATGATATGCAAGAGCAAATGATGGAAGCCCAAAGAAATATGGTGGCTGAAATGGCTCAACTTCTAAAGGGGGCAATGGATAAAGGAAATGCCCCTATGGCTATCACTGGAGAGGATAGTGAGGATTATCCTCCAGGTTTTACCCTACCCCGTACGCAAACACAAACTGAAGCGCCTCTGCAAAGGCCGTCTGTTACTATTAGGCCTCAACAGGGGCAAGTTGATATTGGAGTACCCGTGAACTTACAAGATGGCTCGGGGTCCAACCCGGTAGATAACCCTACCAATTCACTCATTCCTAATCTAGACCTGGCCGAAAGAGAGAGGATGAGAATTAAATCCTCGAGGCAATTAGAGGAACGTTGCAGATGGTTGGAGGAAAAGTTCAAAGCTTTGAAGGCGCTGATAGTCATCATGGAATGGATGCCAAGGAATTTAGCCTGGTCCCAGATTTAGTCCTTCCTCATAAGTTTAAAATGCCAGAGTTTGAGAAATACAATGGGACTAGTTGCCCTGAGGCCCATATCACCATGTTTTGTAGGCGGATGACCGGTTATGTGAACAATGATCAACTTTTGATTCATTATTTCCAAGATAGTTTGGTTGGGGCCGCGGCTAGGTGGTACAATCAATTAAGCCGCACTAGGATCAGTTCCTGGAGAGATTTAGCGCAGGCCTTCATACAGCAATATAGCCATGTGACTGACTTGACACCAGATCGAATCACTCTACAAAACATGGAAAATAAGCCTAATGAAAGCTTCAGACAATACGCACAGAGATGGAGGGAGGTCACCATGCAAGTTCAACCACCGCTATTAGAAAAGGAAACTACCATGCTATTCATTAATACCTTGAAAGCCCCATTCCTTACTCACATGATTGGAAGTACCACTAAGAGCTTTGCTGACATAGTTATGGTGGGGGAAATGATTGAAAACGCCATAAGAGGTGGTAAGATAGAAGGGGAAACTACTAAAAGATCAGCCCGAAGAAGAAAGGATAATGAGGTGAACAATGCGAGTAGTTATAACTCAAAGGCGATTACGGTTAGCCAGCCAAGAGCAGCTACAGTTGGGCAACAGGGTTCCCAAATGCATGAATCTGGTATGAGACAGAACTCTGAAAAGATCCAGTTCACACCCATTCTGGTGACGTATAGGGAACTTTATCAAAGTTTATTTAATGCACACGTGATAGCTCCCTATCACCTAAAACCCCTACAACCCCCATATCCTAAGTGGTACGATGTAAACGCCAGATGTGAATACCATGCGGGAACACAGGGGCATTCAATCGAAAATTGCATCAGCTTTAATAAAGTAGTGGAAAGACTCATCAAGATGGGGTCGTAAAATTTGACGATACCCTAATAAAGAGAACACGCTGCCAAACCATGGCGATCAAGGGGTGAATGCAATCAGGGAAACTGGTATAAGAAGGTCAAAGAAGACATTGCTGAGGTAAGGACGCCGTTAAAGGTAATTTGGAAAGAAATGATGAAGAGAGGAATGTTGATTTCCAAAGAAAGAAGTAAAAAAGTGAGGGACTACTGTGAGTTCCATCAAGAAGATGGGCACGAGATTCAGGAATGTGTCGAGTTTAGGGTTTTGGTACAAAGCCTTATGGATAATAAGGAGCTGGAATTTTATGAAGGTGGCTCAGATGAGGGACACATATGCGCGTTGGAAGGAGAATTGACGAATCAAAAAACCAACCGGCCAATGATCATTATTTCTCTACCAAAGAATAATGAGGTTGGGACACCAATAGTGCCGAAAGTCATTATTCGCAAACCCGTTTCTTTTCCTTATATGGATAATAAAAGGGTACCCTGGAATTACGACTGCAATGTAATGATGCCAGAGGGAGAAGAAATAGCTAATGCTTCCAAAGAGACTGAAGCTGAAGGTTCCTACACGCATAGTGGGAAGCGTTATGACGCAGGAGGCATCAGGGTTGATCCTGTGAAAGCAAAAGCCTTAGACTTCGAGAAAGAGAAAGGGGCTGAAGCACTTATTAATGAACCAGTGAAGGAGGAATAGGCTAAAGGGTTTCTAAAATTCCTGAAACACAGCGAGTATAGCGTGGTTGAGCAGTTGCGTAAACAACCAACCCGCATATCAGTGTTAGCATTGCTCCTGAGTTCAGAAGTACATCGCGAGGCATTGATAAATGTGCTTAATAAAACCTATGTTACTAAGGACATATCCATCAATAAGCTGGATCGTCTTGTTAGTAACATAAGCGCTGACAATTTCATCTATTTCAATGATGATGAAATCCCACCTGGTGGCATGGGATCGACCAAGGCTTTGCACATCACCACTCGTTGCAAAGGATATACACTGCCAAGTGTGCTTATCGATAATGGGTCAGCCTTGAATGTCCTGCCATTATCCACATTAAACAGGTTGCCAATAGATAGTTCTCACATGAAAACATGCCATAACATAGTGAGAGCATTTGATGGTACGGAGAGAAAGGTGATGGGAAGAATTGACATCCCTTTAATGATTGGGCCAAATACATATGAGGTGGATTTCCTAGTAATAGACATCAATCCCTCTTATAATTTCTTGTTGGGGAGGCCTTGGATACATTCGGCATGAGCAGTGCCCTCATCTTTGCATCAAAAATTGAAGTTAGTGACAGACGGACGGCTAGTAACCATAAATGCAGAAGAAGACATCATAGCAGTAGTTACCAATAACGTACCCTATGTGGAGGCAAATGAAGAGTCCATTGAATGTTCTTTTCGCTCCTTGGAATTTGTCAATGCAACCCTCGTTTCGGAGGGAAATGAGGTGCCAGTACCCAAGATATCCAAAACCATCAGAATGGGCTTACGGATGACAGTGGGAAAATGGGCTTTGCCTGGAAAAGGGTTAGGCAGATACCTCTAAGGTAGAATTCGAGTCCCTGAATTAAAAGAGAAAACAGATTGTTTTGGCCTAGGTTTTAGGCCAGATCACAAGCAAAAAATGAAGAAGATAGAAAAGCGTCAAGAAAGACGAAAGGCACGTTTGAGCGGAAGAGAAGTTGAGTGGGAATCGATGACGTTCCCTCACATATCCCAGACTTCTGTATCAGGAGGGATAATTCACTCTGAGGCGGGGTTGCTCGAAAAGGGAAGCTATCACGTCAACGCCATACATGATGGAGAGACTGGACAAAGGGGTTTGGAAGACGTCCGTCCTTACGAACCGGGAAGTTCTTTAAACAATTGGACTGCTGAAGAACTTCTTGTAACCTTTAGGAATTTCACAGAGTAATTTTCCAGAACACTCTTGTTGCTCTAAAGCCTAGGAGTAATAAGAGTTCGTTTGTGAAATAGGCTTATGTTCGGATATTTGGTTTCAATAAAGTACACTTTTGTCAAATCAAGCAAATGTTCTTTCATCGATAAATATTCTTTTAAATTTCTAGTTCTATTCCAAGTTTTTAATTCATTCATAACATGTAGACAGTCATTTTTAAATTCATTCATTCTTTGTACATTCTTTCGTACCCTGCAGGTCCCTAGATATCAATGACATGAGCAATGATACTACAAATCCTAAATTCTCTTTTGAGCGAGACATGTGTTCAGGGGAACCTCAGGATTTTGAAGATGACAGGGATTGTGATGTATCTCCAGATCTGTTGAGAATGGTAAAACAAGAGGAGAAGCAAATTCTGCCCCATGAGAAAGAGGCAATAGAAAACATAACCTTAGAGGAAGGGAAAGAAGTGAAAATAGGGACACACATTACTAAGGAAACAAGGCAAGATCTTGTCGAGCTACTAAGTGAATTTAAAGATGTCTTTGCATGGTCATATCAGGACATGCCGGGGCTGAATACTGATATCGTAGTACATCGCCTTCCCATAAAACAAGATTACAAGCCGGTTCAACAAAAATTGCGAAGGATGAGGCCTGACATCGTGCTGAAAATAAAAGAGGAAGTCAAGAAGCAGTTTGATGCTGGATTCTTGCAAGAGGTTAAGTACTCAGAATGGGTAGCTAACATTGTGCCTGTCCCTAAGAAGGATGGGAAGGTACGAATGTGTGTTGATTATAGAGATCTGAACAAAGCTAGCCCAAAAGACAACTTTCCCTTACCACACATTGTCACTCTAGTGGACAATACAGCGGGTTACTCATTGTTTTCCTTTATGGATGGCTTCTCTGGATACAATCAAATAAAGATGCATCCTGAAGACATGGATAAAACTACTTTCATAACATTGTGGGGCACCTTTTGTTACAAGGTAATGCCATTCGGGCTAAAGAATGCAGGGGCAACATACCAAAGGGCTATGGTGACTTTATTCCACGATATGATGCACCAGGAGATTGAGGTGTACGTAGACGACATGATTGCCAAATCTCGAACAGAGAAGGAACACATTGAAGTTTTGAGGAAATTGTTCCTGAGATTAAGGAAGTTTCAGTTGAAGCTCAATCCGGCAAAGTGCACCTTTGGAGTCAGGTCGAGGAAATTATTAGGCTTTGTAGTCAGTGAAAAGGGAATAGAAGTTGACTCAGACAAAGTCAGGGCCATACAGGAGCTGCTTCCACCACATACTCAGAAAGAAGTTCGAGGTTTTCTTGGAAGGTTAAATTATATTTCTCGGTTTATCTCACAACTAACGGAGAAATGTGATCCCATATTTTGCCTTCTTAGGAAGCACAACCAGGGTACCTGGGATGAGAAATGCCAGAATGCCTTTGATAAAGTCAAGCAATACTTGTCAAATGCTCTAGTACTATCTCCGCCCTATCTAGATAAACCGTTGATATTGTACTTGTCGGTGTTCAGTAACTCTATGGGATGTGTGCTTGGTCAACACGATGAGTCAGGAAGGAAAGAGAGAGTGATATATTACCTCAGTAAGAAATTCACTGAGTGTGAAATGAGATATCCGCCAATTTAGAAGCTATGTTGTGCCTTAATTTGGACGACTCGAAGGTTGAGGCAATATATGCCGTATCATACAACTTGGCTAATTTCAAAAATGGATCCATTAAAGTACATGATGGAGTCAGTAGACCTAAATGAAAGAATGGCAAGGTGGTAGATACTACTTTCTGAGTTTGATATAGTATATGTGAGTCAAAAAGCCATAAAAGGAAGTGCAATAGCAGAATTTCTGGCTAGCAGGGCTTTGGAAGAGTACGAACCATTGAGCTTTGATTTTCCCAACGAGGAGTTGATGTATGTGGCAACTACTGAAAAATATCCATGGAAGTTGAACTTTGATGGAGCATCCAATGTAGTAGGAAATTGAATTAGGGTAGTCTTAATATCCTCAGATGGAGATCATTATCCATTCGCATGTAATTAGATTTTAACTGTACAAACAATATGGTGGAGTATGAAGCATGCATCATAGGGATTCGAGCTGGCATAGAGCGAAAAATTAGAACATTGGAAGTGTACAGAGACTCCACGTTGGTGATTTACCAGCTTAAGGGAGAATGGGAGACAAGGGACCCCAAATTGATTAACTATCGAAGGGTAGTTTTGGGGCTACTTGAGGAGTTTGATGACATCACTTTCAATTATCTCCCACGGGATGAAAACCAGATGGCAGACGCTTTGGCAACCCTGGCGTCCATGATTAAAGTAAACAGAGAGGAAGATATGAAGCCTATTCAAATGAGTATTTTCGAAGCTCCAGCTCATTATTGTAACATCAAAGGGGAAGAAAGGGATGACCACCCTTGGTATCAAGATATATTACAATACGTGAAGAATCGTGAATACCCTGGACAGGCAACGGAGAATGAAAAAAGAACCTTGAGAAGGTTAGCTTGTGACTATGTATTGGATAGGGATATCCTGTATAAAAAAAGGAAAGATCAGGTGCTTTTGAGATGTGTCGACACTATGGAAGCTAGGAAAATCTTGGAAGAAGTGCATGAAGGTGTTTGTGGGTACATGCTAATGGCTTCACAATGGCAAGACAAATCATGAGATTTGGATACTATTGGTCTACTATGGAAGGAGATTGTATCAGCTATGCCAAAAAGTGTCATAAATGACAGATCTATGGGGATAAGATTCATGTACCGCTTTCATCTCTACATGTTATGACTTCTCCATGGCCCTTTCCCATGTGGGGCGTGGATGTCATTGGTCCAATTTCACCAAAAGCTTTGAATGGGCATCGTTTCATCTTTGTGGTCATTGATTACTTCACAAAATGGGTAGAGGCTGCTTCTTATGCTAATGTTACCAAGTCGGCAGTGAGTCGATTTTTGAAGAAAGAAATCATCTGTCGGTATGGAATGCTTGAGAGAATCATATCAGACAATGCATTGAACTTGAACAACAGCACGATAGCAGAAGTTTGCAGTCAGTTCAAGATTAAGCATCATAATTCATCTCCATATCGCCCAAAAATGAATGGGGCAGTGGAAGCGGCCAACAAAAACATTAAGAAGATAGTGGGGAAAATGACTGAGACCTACAGAGATTGGCACGAGAAACTACCGTTTGCACTATTTGCCTATCGAATGTCTGTTAGAACCTCTACTGGGGCAACTCCATTCTCGTTGGTTTATGGGATGGAGGCAGTGTTACCCATTGAAATGGAAATACCTTCCCTTCGAATTTTGTCAGAGATAAAGTTGGATGAAGCAGAATGGATTCAATCGCGATATGATCAACTGAACTTGATTGAAGAAAAGAGGCTAAGGGCAATTCGTCATGGTCAGATGTATCAGAAGTGAATGATGCGAGCTTATGATAAAAAAGTTCGTCCAAGAGAATTTTACGAGGGGGACCTTGTACTGAAAAAGATCCTTCCCATACAGAAAGACTTTAAAGGAAAGTGGATGCCAAATTGGGAAGGGTCGTATGTTGTGAAGAAGGCTTTTTCTGGTGGTGCGCTAATTTTGACAGAAATGGACGGGAAAAGTTTACCCAATCCGGTGAATTCAGACTCAGTCAAGAAGTACTTTGTCTAAAAGAGAAGGAAAGCCAAGGTGAATACCCGTAAAGGGCGCTTTGAGACTTCTAATTTCAAAGAAAAAAATGGAGAAGCCAAGGTGAAAACCCGTAAAGGGCTCCTTGAGACTAAAGGGGTCTTGAGTTGAAAACCCGAAAGGGCGGCTCAAGTTTAGAAAGACACGTATCTCGTTATACCTGATTCGACGAGAAGTGGAGTATGTTACATACTGGGGCATCAACAAAGTACTTTGGATCTTCTAAACACATGTTAAACCCAAAGTAGTTTTCACGGAATTTGTATATAGAAGCTCAAGCTGCGATATCTAGGGCATCTGATTTTTGTCCTGTCTACTATCTTTGGATTATTCTCAAAGATATGTTGCCAGATTAATTTCCTTTGTATCTTTGATTATTTGTTCAAATCTAACTATCCTCAAGATTTTTGTCCCCCATTATTCACAAAGTGTGTTACATTGAAATAATGATTGATGAACTAAAATATCTTTACAAACGAAGTTTTGCATATTATTCTGGAAATCTCCTGATAATGCAAGAAACTAAAACAGAACAATTGTTTAAAGAACCCCCATGTGTAAGGGTGGGAGATACTTAATGAAAAATTCCCTCTTCAGTCCAAATGATGATTAGGCAATTCAAACGATTCGATCCTAAGAGAAGATCATTTTTTAGCAAGTCGTAACAGAACTAAATTGATTCAAGGCATACGAGCAGAGTATGAATGACACTTCGAGTGAAACTTTGATGAATGAGTAATGACAGCCGAAATAGGGACAATTCTCATAACATTTTTGCATTATAATATGTTCAATTAGGAAGTATTTGACTCATTTTGATCATAACATCCTAATCCTTTGCATAAGCATAAATCTCAGGAAATCAATTCTACAGATGAACTCTCCAATGGACAATGTAGCAAGATTGATTGAAACCGTAAATTCCAGCAGATCTTAACTTCCTAAGCAGTAGGGTAACAGATCAAATTTTGGCAAATCTTATCTCCATACATCAGCAATGGAGCAGATTTCGGCCACTCGCCTTAACTCCCTAAGCAGTAGGGTAATAGGCAAAAATACAGCAGATCTTATCCTCGCTGAGCAAGAGCGGAGCAGATCAAATTCTAGCAGATCTTAACTCCCTAAGCAGTAGGGTAATAGATCAAATTTTGGTAAATCTTATCTCCATACACCAGCAATGGAGCAGATTTCGGCCACTCACCTTAACTCCCTAAGTAGTAGGGTAATAGGCAAAAATACAGCAGATTTTATCTTCGCTAAGTAGGAGCGGAGCAGATCAAATTCCAGCAGATCTTAACTCCCTAAGCAGTAGGATAACAGATCAAATTTTGGCAAATCTTATTTCCATACACCAGCAATGGAGCAGATTTCAGCCACTTGCCTTAACTCCCTAAGCAGTAGGGTAATAGGCAAAAATACAGCATATCTTATTGTCGAAACCACCTTTTATTTTGAAAATGATGGTAGGATCGACTTTAAAATTTCAAAGATTGGAGTCGCCACCGGCCCTTTTCTAAGGTGCGGTCGGAACACCTCAAATCAATTTAATAAAACATTTTGATTTGTTAAAATGATTTGTTTTTGGTCTACGAAATTTTGAGAAATCGGGTTCGGGAGTCGGTTACGTGCGAGGAAGGGTTAGCACCCTCGACACGCCCAAAATTGGTACCGAATTGATTAAAAATGTCCTTATGTCAAAAAGTTTTGAAATGTGGTTTCTTTTAAAGCATTTGAATGGCTTAAATTTGATAGAAAGATTCTCTCGTTTCAAAGGAGTATAGCATCGCATCCAACACGTTAGGACACGATCCTTTAAACCCTCGAATCTATGGTCGAATCTTTTCCAAAAATTTACACGTTTGAAAATTAAGAGAAGGATGTCCTCGTATTCGGTCTAACCGAAAGAACGAGACCCAACACGTTAGGGCACGATTTCTCAGATTTCCGAACAAAGGACATTGCCTTATTTTGAAAAATTAGAGAAGACGAGTGAAATCAAAAAGGGTATTTGATTGTTTGAACAAACGAAAGAATCGCGGCCCAGCACGTTAGGGCACGATTTCTCGAATTTCCAAGCATAAAATGTTGTCTTATTTCAAAATATTTAAATTACCGAATTTGAAAACGATTTAATGCATTTAGCTTGAAATTGGGCGAATGTTTGAGTTGAAACCATGAAGCTATAACGAGGATCAAAGATATAGCAAATAAGTATGGAATAGAATATACAATAACAATAATCATGTATGAATATAAGCATTTAATACCACATGAATACCAATATTAACAAATACAAACAAGAAAAATAAAATGAATATGAAAGAACTTAAAAATAATAAATGTAATCTCTTTAGAAAGATAAAGCATGAAGAAAAATAATCAAAGTACAAAGCGATTTCAAGGCCAAATAATTTGAGGTAATTTAACTAAATAATTTATGGAATAATTTAAAAATAAGATATGCGAAGTTTAAAACAAATAGTGTATGTAAAAAATGGCATTAAAAAAGAGTATATACATAATGTAGTTATAACAACATATATACGTGAAATAATATAAAAATATATGAACAATATAATATTAGAATATTTATGCGATATAATATAAAAGGTATGTGTCCGATAAAATGAAAAATATATGTATATAATATATAAAAACATAATACATACATAACTAGATTTACGCAGAAACATATACATAGGTGAATTTAAAAAATACGATACCTACCTAAAACAATATAAGAGCTAAATATTTATGTTATATAAGATAACTTTATATAAAACGCAAATATACACAAATAATTACTAGAAATGTAAAAATAGGCTTAGTATCCAATTTTTAAACAAAGTATTTAAATGAAACTACATGAAATTTGAAAGACGTCTAGAAACGAGTATAATACAAAAGTTTATTAAAATAAGCAATACAAAAGGTGTTTAATATGCGATATAATATAAATAATATATACAAAGTTTTAATAAATAGAAAATAGAGGGTTTAAATAAACAAAAGGTTAAAAATAAAGATAATAATAATAATAATAATAATAATAATAATAATGTTATAACTAATTAGTGAATTTGAAAATCAAACAACAAAAATAAAAAAGGGATTAAAACGGGGCTCAAAACTCAAATTTTGGGGCAAATCAGATATAAATAGAAGTAAGAAGGACTAAAATACGTCGCGCGCAAACCCAGGAGGACCAAGGACGCAAATGTTCCAAGTTTTAAAACGCAGCGCTTAAACGAAGATTAATTTGAAACAGGAAACCAAATACAGGGCCAAATTCGAAAAATCAAGAAAAACTGAAATAAGGCCCCAATCATAGGACCGCGCAAAGGAGAGGGATTATTCGCGAAAATATCCCCTCTATGAAGAACACGCGGATCCTCCTGAGCTTTGGGTCGGGTCGAACGGGCATAAAAACGGGTCGGCCTATACGGCGCCGTTTTAAGGCCATTGAAATTGGCCTAAAACGGTGTCGCCTGACGCTCTTTAAAAACAAAAAAAAAACCTAAAATCTACTCTCAGCCACCCTCTACAACCGAGACACAAACCCAAAAAAAAGAAAATCTAACTACTCCCCCCCCAATCTGCCGAAATAGGGGAGACCATCAGACCCGTTGGACGACCATTCGGTCATTGAATCGACCGGGGACATCGCATAAAGGGTAGGCCCGACAATCTTGCTACCCTTGATGCTTCAACAACCCCTCTCGACTCCTATGGCGACGAGGTGAGGGGATTCGGGACCCCGATCGACGCACCCCGGTGAGTTTTCTAATCCCTCTTTTCTTCTTTTTTTTTTAGTATTCAAAAGCCCCCTGTTACCTCGCTTTATTCCTTTATTTTAGAAACTTAAGAACAAAATCAAAAATCAACGTAAACCAGAAATCAAAATACAACCTTTAAAACGTCTCTGCTTTCTATTCCAGTGTTCAAAAAACGTAAGTCCGTTTACAAGTTCCTTCTTTGGCTCTTTATAGCCGATTTACAGAAAAACCAAATGTAAAATTACAAAAGAAAACTGTTTTTGTCCCTATTTTTTCTGCTGTCTGTTGCTTGTTTTTGTCTGATTTTGCAGGTGCGAGAGGTGCGCTGGGAAGGCTCGTCTGTTGCGCACGTACAGAGGCGAGGGCGCAGGCAGTGGGTACGGAGGCTGGCACGAGGGTGGCATGCGTGGAGATGCTTTGAAGACTAGCGGCGCATGAACCCTAGAAACCCCTAGGGTTTCTGTTTGCTGGATGTTTGCTGGGTTATTTGGGCCAATTTTAACCCGATTTCGGGCCTTGTACTTGGAAACTATGGACTTTTAATTGCTTTTATTTATTTGTTTAGTTGGTTTGGATTTTACTCGGGCCAAAATTGGCTATTACAGCTGCCCCTCTTTGCTCATTGTCGTGTAACGAGAATAGAGCAAAGACTTTAAAAGAGCCAATTTTGCCTGGTCTTGCTAAATCTTGGCTTCTTGAGTGCCTTTCTTTGATTAGCCTCATTCCGTTCCACTGCATCTTCAGGGGTATAGGACTTGTGGCTTTGGTCTGCTTTACTAGATTTAAATTTTCAGCCAAATCTTCTATCTTCAATCTGCTCCGCTGCAACTTCAGGGAGGTAAGACTTGTCATGGTAACTTCAATCTGTTCCTCTGCAACTTCAGGGAAGTAAGATTCGCCATTTTCAGCCTGCTCCACTACAATTTTAGGGAGATAAGACTTGAACTCCAACCTATTCCGCTGCAACTTCAGGGAGATAAGGTTTGTGGTTTTAACGTAATATCAGGG
Source organism: Gossypium stocksii (assembly GCA_020496765.1). NCBI lineage: Eukaryota > Viridiplantae > Streptophyta > Magnoliopsida > Malvales > Malvaceae > Gossypium > Gossypium stocksii. The sequence goes on from CM035625.1 coordinate 5,622,377, forward strand.
AAAAGAGATTTGCAACCTCAATCTTTTCCACTACTTCATTGAAGTTAAGGATTGATCTTCAATGTGATTTCAAGGAGGAGGGATTTGTAACCTCAACCTACTCCATTGGAAATTTAAGGAAAAGAATTCAGAGGGAAGAGATTTGTAGCTTCAATCTTCTCTGCTGAAAACTCATGGATGAGGGATTTGTAGCCTCAACCTACTCCACTGGAACTTCGAGGAGAAGGATTCAAGGAGAAGAGATTTGTAGCCTCAATCTTCTCTGCTGAATAAAGATTGATCCTCAATGTAAACTCATGGAGGAGGGATTTGTAGCCTCAACCTACTCTGCTAGAGCTTCGAGGAGAAGAATTTAAGGAGAAGAGATTTGTAGCCTCAATCTTCTCTGCTGAATAGAGATTGATCCTCAATGTAAACTCATGGAGGAGGGATTTGTAACCTCAACCTACTCTACTAGAGCTTCGAGGAGAAGAATTTAAGGAGAAGAGATTTGTAGCCTCAATCTTCTCTGCTGAATAAAGATTGATCCTCAATGTAAACTCATGGAGGAGGGATTTGTAGCTTCAACCTACTCCACTGGAGCTTCGAGGAGAAGAATTCTGAAATCTTTAGTCTGCTTCCTTGCTATCTTAGGAAGATAAGACTGCAATCTTCGATCTGCCCCACTACCATTTTAAGGGGACAAATCTGTGAATTCACTAACATTGCTACGCCGTTCTCTGGGGAACTTGTCCTGTAGAGTCAGTTTTATGTGTTTATGCTCATGCAAAATGATTAGGGTGCTATGATCAGAATGAATCAAATGCTCCTACTGAATGACACTTGTATGAATGCAAAATGTCATGAGAATGCTCCTCTTTAATAATTTGGGCGTCATCATTCGTTACTTATCAGGGCGCTATCACTGACGAAGTATGCTGCCCTCTTGGTACTTTGACCAAGATCTGAAGAAATAGTCGTGTCATGCTTAACCAGTTTGACCCACTGTAACTTCAGTGTCCATCAGGTTTATACCTTCTTTAAACTATCCCACTGCACCTCAGGGGCATAGGATCTGTAACTTGTTCCATCAATTGATCGCTCCTCGAGTAATTTGACCAGATGTGCATGCATGATATTTGCAGAATATCATTTTTCTCTAGAATGATCCCCCTCTTGCTTGGGTTAACATTGCTTGTTTTCATTGAAACTTTACACTCGATGAGCTTTTAAGCAACAGCCTTGTTTCAGGTTCCTGTACTGTTTAGAAGCTTCTAGAGTAATATGCGAAACTCCTTTTATGAAAGTAATATTAATCCATTAATCGTTATTTCAATGCGAAATGCTTGAAAAAGATCATACCAATGGACAAGAAAGTAATAGCTCAAAACAAATGAGTTAAGCAAATGCAATCAAGAAGGAAATTTATTGGGACTGTACTTTGATACGGGTAAAATAATCAACGATAGGAAATTCAATATGGGCGAAATGGAAACTAGGTGCCCCAAATATCGCAGCCTGAGCTTCTCTGTTCGAACTTCTTGAGGACCATTTTAAGCTCTTTACGTGTTTAGGGGATCCGGAGTACTTCGTCGATGCCCCAAGACGTGACATACTTCTTCATTGCCAATTCAAGCATAACGAGACTCCTGTGTGCCATGCTTTCGATCAGAATTCGAGCTGCCCTTTTCGGGTTTTCAACTCAAATCCCCTTTGGTCTCAAAGTGCCCTTTGCGGGTTTTCACTTTGGCCTCTCTTTTTCCTTGATTGTTTTTTTCTTTTCTCTTTCTTCTTCTTTTTTCTTTTTCTTCTTTCTTTCTTTCTTCTTTTTTTTCTTTTTTGCTTTTAAAATCCAAAAGATCTGTTTCAATATCAGGTCCCATCATGAAATTTTTCTGGGCGAACCCTTTCATTAACCTGTATCATTTGTAACAGCTAGCCTTTCTCCTTAAATCAGATCATGATTAGGTCCATTCCGCCTCGTCTAGCCTTAGCTCTGATAAAACTTAGTAGCAAGAATCTGAACTTCAATGTGTTGCCCTGGCAAAGGTCTCGGCCAACATTTTACAAGTATAGAGGGTAAATGGTAACTTCTCTATGCCAACCTTTACCAATCTCAGTCATCATTCGAAGTCTTTTTGGACGGTTTTTGGTTACCTTTACTGCACTGATGTGGTGTCTGATCTTTGAATAGACTTTAAATTGTCTTTTTTGGATTTGAATTTGAATTTGAATTTGAATTTGAATTTTGAATTTTGAATTTGGATTTCAGATTTGAACTTGGATTTGGTTTTGAATTTGGGTCTGGTTTTGAATTTGAATTTGGAGCTAGTTTTGAATTTGAATTTGGATCTGGATCTGTATTTGAAATTGAATTCGCCTTTGAATTTGAATTTGATGACCGTTTACCTGGTAACTTTGGCATATAAAGCGACCTTACCCCGTAATTAACAACCACGAATTGATGTTGGCGTCACTGATCCTATAACATTCATGCCCCACATAGAGAGTCCATGAAGGAATAGATTGGAACGTATAAGTCTTGTCTTATTCCTGCGGTGAGCTAGGTTTTAATCTTCATCTCTTTCTCACGCTCGCAATGTCAACTGACCCTTTGTAAGTTAGGATCTACTTTTTATCACTCTACCATTCTTAACAAATCGGAAGATATGTGTAATCTCTGTCATCTTCGGAGTCCTGTGATCCCTTTAGACACGCATCTCACTCAAAAGGGAGTCAGTAACAGCCTCGCTCGTGGCATTGATACTTGGGGACCTATTGTAAGGATGAATAACTCTAAGGATGATTATTGCATGGTATGATTATGAATAAAGAATGAAAGAATATTTGAAAGGATCTATAGAAATAATAAAAGAATATTTACTCAAAAGAAATGCATTTCATTGAAATAAAGATTCAGAGCATAAGCCTATTTCACAAAAGGACCCTTATTGCTTCTAGGCTGAAAGCAACAAGTGTGTTTTGGATATTACTCTAGGTTAATTCTAAAAACACAGCGATCCCTTCCACAATCCCATTGTTCAAAACACTCTCAAATGTAAAGGCAGAAGCTTTGAAACTTTGGTTCCTCGGTTTTCTCTCTAGATGTGCCATTAGACTTCTGGGCTTCACAACTTTCCTGCCCTCCCCTCAATCATCACATTTGGCTACCCTGTTAGGCTCTGATGGATCGTCGATCTTCACAATACCCATTTGTATGAACTTCTCAACCAACTTCTTAAAGGCAGTGCAATTTTCAATTGAATGCCCCGTAATCCCTGCATGATACTCACATTGAGCGTTTGAGTCGTACCATTTGGGATATGGGGGTTGCATTGGTTCCACGTGGCGAGGAGATACAGCATGCGCATTAAATAAGTTTTGATAGAGCTCTCGATATGTCGTTGGGATGGGTGTAAACTGGAGTCTTCCTGTGTTCTCTCTCGCATTGGATCCTTGTCTCATAGTGCTATGTTGATTGGTGGTTACCGTTTTTGGCTGGTTTACGGTGAGTGACTTGGACTGGCCCTTACTAAATGTGCTCGTGTTGTTCACTTCGTTATCTTTATTTCGCGGGCCCGATCTTTTGGTACTTTCCCCGACTTCAATCTTACCGCTTCTTACAGCATTCTCAATCATTTCACCTGTCATCACTATGTCGGAGAAGTTCTTAGTGGCGCTCCCCAACATATGAGTGATAAAAGGGGCCTTCAATGTGTTAATGAAGAGCATCGTAGTTTCTTTTTCTAAAAGCGGCGGCTGAACTTGTATGGCAACTTCTCTCCACCTTTGCGCATACTGTCTAAAACTTTCGTTAGATCTTTTCTCCATATTCTGGAGGGTAATCCTGTCGGGGGTCATGTCCGTCACATGACTGTATTGTCTCATAAACGCTTGAGCCAGGTCCTTCCACGAGTTGATTGTAGCACGGTTTAATTGGTTATACCACTTAGAGGCTGCCCCAGTTAGACTGTCTTGAAAACAGTGTATTAACAACTGGTCGTTGTTGACATATCCCGTCATCCGCCTGCAAAACATAGTTATGTGAGCTTCAGGGCAGCTCGTTCCGTTGTACTTTTCAAATTCAGGCATCTTGAACTTGGGGGGAAGGACCAAATCTGGGACCAGGCTCAGGTCTTTAGCATCGATCCTGTGATGGCTATCAGCGCTTTCTAAAGCTCTAAATTTTTCCTCCAGCCATTTATACCGTTCTTCTAATCGCTTTTGGGAGTCTATCCTTGCCTTTTCCTCTTCTGCAACTTCATCCAAATCGGGCACCGGTGGATGATTTGGGTTATTAATAGGGTTAGAGCCTGAGCCAACTTGGGAGTTCATTGGTATGGAGGCTTCAATCTGAATCTGTTGAGGTAGAATTGCGATGGACGGCCTTTGAATATTGATCTCAGGTTGCACCGGTACGTGTGTTGGAGTGAAGCCAAGAGGGTATTGAGAGTCTTCATTAACTTCCTCAATATTGTCCATGGGACTTTTTCCTTTATCTGTTCTTCCCATCAGTAATTGAGACAACTGCCCCATCATCTCCCTTTGGGATTCCATCATTTGCTCTTTTATTTCTCGCTGAATCTTGGCGAGCCGCTCTTCCATCTGTAACTGCATCTGTTCCTGCATGTCCTTTTGCATTTGCTCCAATTTCTCGAGTCTTTTATCCATTGACTTTTTCCTCCTGCCGTAAGGGTGCGTAGTAGGTTGGTTTGTGTTGGTTTCCAGATTACTGAAATATTTTTAGCAAATTAGAAACCTTTTATGGCCTTTAATGCATAATGATATGATGTAGTGTAAATGCATGAATGCAAATGCATGAAATGAATGCATGAAAGAGAGGCGTTAACTTTGAATTCAATTGCATTAGAAAAACTTTTCTAGAAAATAGGCTTCTTTACATAAAACGGATTACGTATGCGGCTTTGCCTTTAGAACTCCGATCTTTCCATCATATCTGGATGTTATGGTTAAATCTCGTAAACTTCCAATAGATGTCTTCACTAGCTCCTTTTGGCGTGATCCGGGTTGTGACCATTACTTGCTCATGCTTGGGGGACTTATTAGCTTCTTTAAGAGAATTGATGGCTCTTGAATCACCTTTGTCAACTTCAATCCTGAAGCGTTGAATTCTTCCACGGATTGCCCTTTTTATGTCCACTTTGACCATATTTGGATGACCGCATTATATTCCACTTTATTAAGAAGTTTATTTTCTTATGACAAACTTTTCTATTTAGTAATCGAATTTAAATTAACACCTCCTTTCTATGAAGATGCAATGCAATGCAATCAAAATAAAAGAAAACACGTTAGTATAAGAGAAATAAACAACATAGAACACCTAAGAGGGTAACCGCTAGGGTTTGGGTACGATTCTACCTAGGGTAGGCTCCTAGGGTTCACTATATGAGGCTCGGTTCTAAAGAGAGGGTACCTGAACCAGCAGATTCCTCGATCATCACCCATTATAGGCTCATATTGATCGAGTTCGGTTCAGGGGGATACGTTTCCCTATGGCCATGCGGAGGTGAAAACCTCACGAAACACATAGGTACGGATGTATCCCGGAAGCGCTCTACTAGCCCGTGCGGAGGTGAAAACCTCACGAAGGCCTAGTGTCTCGCTCCCACTTACAGGTGCGACCGCAACGGTCATGCAATGCAATGCGGAAAATATTCTACACCACCATAGCACTCTCAAACAAATGCAACAAAGAAACGATGATTTTCCAAATTGATTTTCAAATTCAAACATAAGAACAAAATCAATTTACGGCCTGACTCTCTCGGTGTCCCCAGTGGAGTCGCCAAGCTGTCGAAACCACCTTTTATTTTGAAAATGATGGTGGGATCGACTTTAAAATTTCAAAGATTGGAGTCGCCACCGGCCCTTTTCCAAGGTGCGGTCGGAACACCTCAAATCAATTTAATAAAACATTTTGATTTGTTAAAATGATTTGTTTTTGGTCTACGAAATTTTGAGAAATCGGGTTCGGGAGTCGGTTACGTGCGAGGAAGGGTTAGCACCCTCGACACGCCCAAAATTGGTACCGAATTGATTAAAAATGTCCTTATGTCAAAAAGTTTTGAAATGTGGTTTCTTTTAAAGCATTTGAATAGCTTAAATTTGATGGAAAGATTCTCTCGTTTCAAAGGAGTATAGCATCGCATCCAACACGTTAGGACACGATCCTTTAAACCCTCGAATCTATGGTCGAATCTTTTCCAAAAATTTACACGTTTGAAAATTAAGAGAAGGATGTCCTCGTATTCGGTCTAACCGAAAGAACGAGACCCAACACGTTAGGGCACGATTTCTCGGATTTCCGAACAAAGGACATTGCCTTATTTTGAAAAATTAGAGAAGACGAGTGAAATCAAAAAGGGTATTTGATTGTTTGAACAAACGAAAGAATCGCGGCCCAGCACGTTAGGGCACGATTTCTCGAATTTCCAAGCATAAAATGTTGTCTTATTTCAAAATATTTAAATTACCGAATTTGAAAACGATTTAATGCATTTAGCTTGAAATTGGGCGAATGTTTGAGTTGAAACCATGAAGCTATAACGAGGATCAAAGATATAGCAAATAAGTATGGAATAGAATATACAATAACAATAATCATGTATAAATATAAGCATTTAATACCACATGAATACCAATATTAACAAATACAAACAAGAAAAATAAAATGAATATGAAAGAACTTAAAAATAATAAATGTAATCTCTTTAGAAAGATAAAGCATGAAGAAAAATAATCAAAGTACAAAGCGATTTCAAGGCCAAATAATTTGAGGTAATTTAACTAAATAATTTATGGAATAATTTAAAAATAAGATATGCGAAGTTTAAAACAAATAGTGTATATAAAAAATGGCATTAAAAAAGAGTATATACATAATGTAGTTATAACAACATATATACGTGAAATAATATAAAAATATATGAACAATATAATATTAGAATATTTATGCGATATAATATAAAAGGTATGTGTCCGATAAAATGAAAAATATATGTATATAATATATAAAAACATAATACATACATAACTAGATTTACGCAGAAACATATACATAGGTGAATTTAAAAAATACGATACCTACCTAAAACAATATAAGAGCTAAATATTTATGTTATATAAGATAACTTTATATAAAACGCAAATATACACAAATAATTACTAGAAATGTAAAAATAGGCTTAGTATCCAATTTTTAAACAAAGTATTTAAATGAAACTACATGAAATTTGAAAGACGTCTAGAAACGAGTATAATACAAAAGTTTATTAAAATAAGCAATACAAAAGGTGTTTAATATGCGATATAATATAAATAATATATACAAAGTTTTAATAAATAGAAAATAGAGGGTTTAAATAAACAAAAGGTTAAAAATAAAGATGATAATAATAATAATAATAATAATGTTATAACTAATTAGTGAATTTGAAAATCAAACAACAAAAATAAAAAAGGGATTAAAACGGGGCTCAAAACTCAAATTTTGGGGCAAATCAGATATAAATAGAAGTAAGAAGGACTAAAATACGTCGCGCGCAAACCCAGGAGGACCAAGGACGCAAATGTTCCAAGTTTTAAAACGCAGCGCTTAAACGAAGATTAATTTGAAACAGGAAACCAAATACAGGGCCAAATTCGAAAAATCAAGAAAAACTGAAATAAGGCCCCAATCATAGGACCGCGCAAAGGAGAGGGATTATTCGCGAAAATATCCCCTCTATGAAGAACACGCGGATCCTCCTGAGCTTTGGGTCGGGTCGAACGGGCATAAAAACGGGTCGGCCTATACGGCGCCGTTTTAAGGCCATTGAAATTGGCCTAAAACGGTGTCGCCTGACGCTCTTTAAAAACAAAAAAAAACCTAAAATCTACTCTCAGCCACCCTCTACAACCGAGACACAAACCCAAAAAAAAGAAAATCTAACTACTCCCCCCAATCTGCCGAAATAGGGGAGACCATCGGACCCGTTAGACGACCATTCGGTCATTGAATCGACCGGGGACATCGCATAAAGGGTAGGCCCGACGATCTTGCTACCCTTGATGCTTCAACAACCCCTCTCGACTCCTATGGCAACGAGGTGAGGGGATTCGGGACCCCGATCGACGCACCCCGGTGAGTTTTCTAATCCCTCTTTTCTTCATTTTTTTTTAGTATTCAAAAGCCCCCTGTTACCTCGCTTTATTCCTTTATTTTAGAAACTTAAGAACAAAATCAAAAATCAACGTAAACCAGAAATCAAAATACAACCTTTAAAACGTCTCTGCTTTCTATTCCAGTGTTCAAAAAACGAAGTCCGTTTACAAGTTCCTTCTTTGGCTCTTTATAGCCGATTTGCAGAAAAACCAAATGTAAAATTACAAAAGAAAACTGTTTTTGTCCCTATTTTTTCTGCTGTCTGTTGCTTGTTTTTGTCTGATTTTGCAGGTGCGAGAGGTGCGCTGGGAAGGCTCGTCTGTTGCGCACGTACAGAGGCGAGGGCGCAGGTAGTGGGTACGGAGGCTGGCACGAGGGTGGCATGCGTGGAGATGCTTTGAAGACTAGCGGCGCATGAACCCTAGAAACCCCTAGGGTTTCTGTTTGCTGGATGTTTGCTGGGTTATTTGGGCCAATTTTAACCCGATTTCGGGCCTTATACTTGGACACTATGGACTTTTAATTGCTTTTATTTATTTGTTTAGTTGGTTTGGATTTTACTCGGGCCAAAATTGGCTATTACACTTATCTTTGCTGAGCAGGAGCGGAGCAGATCAAATTCTAGCAGATCTTAACTCCCTAAGCAGTAGGGTAACAGATCAAATTTTGGCAAATCTTGTCTCCATGTATCAGCAATGGAGCAGATTTCAACCACTCGCCTTAACTCCCTAAGCAGTAGGGTAATAGGCAAAAATACAGCAGATCTTATCTTCGCTGAGCAGGAGCGGAGCAGATCAAATTCTAGCAGATCTTAACTCCCTAAGCAGTAGGGTAACAGATCAAATTTTGGCAGATATTATCAGCAATGGAGCATATTTCGGTCACTCGCCTTAATCCCCTAAGCAGTAGGGTAACAGGCTAAGGATTACAGATCATATCTCTCTGTATTAGCAGAGAGCAGATTGAAAAAGTAGATTTGGCAATTCTGTATTGGCAGGAACCAGATCGAATAGCAGATTTTACAATCCTTGTATTGTTTCAGCAGAGAAGATCGAAATTACAAATCTCTTCTCTCTGAATTGTCATATCTCTTTGGACTCACAGTGGAATGACCAAGAGCTACAAGATGCGATGGACTAGAACTAGGCTACCTGAAGAAGAGGAACACCAAACAAACTGAAACTCGGCTAGACCGGGTAAATTTGGTCTTCCTTGAGAGTCTTTGCTCTATTGTTGTTACATGACAATGAGCAAAGAGGGGCAGCTGTAATACCTAAATTGTGCCCCGCCCATTACACCAATCCAACACCCAAATACCAAACCAACTAAAATCAAACCCACCTAAATTAACCTAAAACAAACCCAAATCCCAAACAACGCTACACCCGGGCCCAATTAATAAACAGACCTACCCAAACCCAATTAACCCAAGACCCAATACACCCTAAACCCAAAACAAACCCGGTCAACCCAACAAACAACCCCCCCCAAAAAACCCTAATTTACCCTAATCCACTTGCGCCGCCTCTGAGCTCCCACTTGCCTCTGCCACCGCCTCTGTCGCCTCAACCCAGCACCGTCCACCGCCCATGTTAGTGCCAACTTGTACCTGCGGAAACATTAAAAGAGACGAGACAAAAATAATAGAAAAAAGGAATGTAAACGGCTATAAAAGCCGATTGAAAATCAGTGTAAAGGGGTTCGGCATATATTCTAATGCAAACACCAAAAATTTTAAGCACAAAGTATTAATTCCAGTAGTACAATAGCAAGAGATATTCCCAAATCAGACAACCTAAATATCAAAAATCCAAATCCGGAGCCTAAGGTAAATATTAGTTTCGAATCTGTTTTGTCCTCTCTTTCCTTTTTTTTCTTTTTCTTTCAAATAATATACATAAATAAATATATATTATTAAAGAAAAAATAAAATACAAATTTTACCTTTTTTCGAATTTTCGGCCACCGTGTACGGTGGCTGGCGACGACGACGGTGCGGCGGATGGTGACCGGCCCGATGACCGGGAATCCCCTCTTCCCTTCTCTCTCTCTCTTTTTTTTCCTCTACCTTGTTACAAATGAAATTTTTTAAAAATTTTTTGTCTTTTATAGGGGCCAAAACGGTGCGTTTTGGTCCCCCCCGTTTTAATGAAAAACGAAGTCGTTTTGGCCCCGGGTCGGATCGATCTGACCCGACCTGCTAGGATCCGCGTGTTTTTTAAGCGGAAGGGCAATTTGCGCATTTGGCCCTTCCTTTTTTTCTATGTTTTGCAATCAATTTTTTTAATTATAATTTGCCCTAAAATTTATGCTTGTTTTCAATCTGGCCCCGATTTAAACGCCGCGTTTCGAGAGGACGTGATATTTTCACTTTTAGTCCCTTATTGTTGTTCGCGCATTCGATTCAGCCCTCCTATTCATTATATATTTTCAAATTGGCCCCAAAACTCCACTTTATGTCCAATTTAGTTCTTTTTCGTATATTTTGACTTTTATTTTCAAATTAATTTGTCCATTATTATTATTATAATTATTATTGCTATTTCCACTTTCACCATTATTAACATATTTTTTTTATATATTATTGTTCTTGTTAATGTATAATAATAATTATTATTATTATATTATTATTATTACTATATCTATTATTTCTTAGTATTTTACTACTATTAAAATTAGTATTATTTTTACCTAATATTTATATATATGTTATGATTTATTTTTTATATTATATTTTTGATACTTTATATATTATGTATATATAATATGTATTATGTACATACTTTTAATATGTATTTATTTTTAATATATATATATATTTATGTATTTATTGTTAATAGTTGCTTTAATATTAATATTATTCTAATATGTATATATTATATTTTAATACTATATTATGTATATATATTTTCAATAATTTTATTTATTTATTTATATATTATATTTATATATATATATATATACATATATATATTTTAATGTCATAGTACTATACTATTTTATACTATCTTATGTATATACTTTTGATACTATTATGTATATTTTTGCGTATTATGTATATATATATATATTTTTTTAAAAATATATTATATTTTTTATATATTGTGTATATATTATATATATTGTATATATCTTTTAATATTATATCTTTTTATACTACGTGCATACCTTTTAAATGCGTTTTCCTCTATTTCCTTTTACTGTAAATATCATTGCTATTATCATTTTAATATTCTAATATCATTTTTTAATTTTTTATCAATTGCATCATTGTTTTAAAAAATATATATTTCACATAATCAAAAAATGTTTTAAAAAGAAAACGAGACAATATTTTTCGCGTTTAGGGATTCGGGAAATGGTGCCCTAACATGCTGGGTTGCAATTTCTTGTTTGTCCAAATACCTAAGATATCCTTTTAAATAAATTTTGCAACTCACGAGATGATTTTAGTTACGAAGAGTTTAAGAGCCTCGTGTCCAATCGTGCTGGATGTGATGTTCGAATTCTTTCGGAGCAAGGGAATCTCGGTTTTTCAACTCAAATTATCCCAGCTTTAAAAAAGGATCCTATTTTTAAATCTTTCCAAATTTTGGATCTAAGACAGAAAACTACTCAATTTGGTACCAATTTTGGGCGTTGCGGGGGTGCTAATCCTTCCCCGTGCGTAACCGACTCCCGAACCTATTTTCTCGATTCTTCGTAGACCAAAATGTTTTATAAGGTGATCCAATCACACCTAAAAAGGTTGGTGGCGACTCCCCCATTTTCGTTTTTAAAATAAGTCGACATCCGTTTTAAAGAATGGTTTTGACAATAATCATATAATTCAATTAAAGTATATGAGAGGTCCTTATACTATACGGATTTGATCAAATAGACTCTTTATTATTAAATGAATAAATTTAATCTTTATACTATTAAAAAGAATAAGTTTAAATTATAACAACATTAGCATTTACTATATAAAAAATGTCTTGAATTTTTTTTTTCAAATTTTATTAAATTTCAAGCAAAGTATTTCATTTATAGAGCCATAAAAAATATAAAAGATAATTAACAAATGTTAACTCTATTCCAATTTAACTTTGATTCTTTTTTATGGTACAAGCACCAAATGAATTTATTTAATAGTAGAGAAACTAATTTGATCAATTCACTATAAAAGAGGGACTCTTAGGTGCATTCACCCCTATAATTCAGTACATATTAATTAAGTAATGTATGCAAAAATAAAAGTTATTTTGATATCTAATTTTTTTTTCCTTTTGTTCGATAAATTTATGCGTAGGAGTATTCTAGCAATATGTATGCAAAACCATTATTTGAAAAAAAAAATTAAAACATGAAAAAAAAATTCATTGAGTTAAAAGATATTAACTATCATGGTCGCTTTGTTGAAATTTCATTATATTTATTTTTTTAGATTTTACATAAAATATAAAATGATAAAAATACTTTTCATAATAATATTTGTTCTTTTATAAAAGTACTAGATTTTCATAATTTCTTAATTGAGTCAGAGACTTAGTTGATAGGTGATACAAACTCTATTAGCCCTTTAAAAAGATACAAATTTAAGGCACACTCATAATGATGTGAGTGCAAAAAATATGTACTAAACATATTTATTAAAAGCTTAGATAAGAATCAAATGAATCATTAATTAAAATGATAAAGTTAAATTTTAAAATTTATTGTGTGAAAGGTTCAAATCTCACCATGTTAGTTTTATTATAGATTTTATATGAAAATGTAAAAAGATGAAAATACCCTTAAAATAATATAACTTAATTCGTATATAAAAATATACTTTAATAAATTTTCAATTGAGGTATTAAATAAAGATAATATAGATATAAGGAAAAAATGCCTAAAAAATATTAACTCGTACCTTCGTAGTAGCTCGAAGAACTGATATCATCTATATCCCTATAGCACATACATAGATGATTAGAGCTCAACCTCGACCAACAATATTTACCATTGGATGTACAGGAAGTGTCCGAACTATCATCCAAATGGCACTCTCCAGATATTGGTCTACCCCATTGCAGTTGTGTTGGGACATGCGTCATATTACTTATAACAAAGTCATTGGCAAAAACATGGTCAATAGAAATCAAGGAAGCAAATCCGCATGATCTTTTCTTTCTATAATCACTAGAATCAACCATATTAGTCATGTTTACAAAGAATGAACCGAGACCCTGAGGAATAGTACCAGGACAAGCAAAAATAAATGAAGTCTTGTTATGGCTCCTACAACTTGATTGTGAACACCCGCCTATAATAATATTTGTTTCGTTGCCAAAAATAGTAACCAAATTACCGCAACCTGAAGAGCAAAAGAAGTTGTAGGAATCTGAGTAGTAAAAACGGGTGCCAGTTAGGTTGAAACTCATCCCATTGTGATGGTTTTCTCGACAGTTGAAGTAAGTTATTGGATGATTGACTATGACAGTGCCATAGAAAAAATTAATGTCCAGTATTTGCAGATTCATGCCATTTATGTTTAAGAAAGGCACTTTTTCCCCATTGACGGTTTTGTTGCAAATTACTTTAAACCAGTCATTGGAATCATCTTGGTCCTTCATACTAAAAGGGTAGTGAAAAGTAACATTCCCACAGGACTCTACCTTATAAGTGTTGAAGTTGATAGGTCCTAGTATTGGTCTTTCGCATCCTGTAGGCTTAACAAAAAGGAAATAAATTGCACAATCTACTAAACATATGTGCATCTAATGTTTGTAGGAAATAAAAGCAATGTGTAATAAAAAAATATATATAATTATCTAAAAAGAAGGTGTGTATGTTAACCATATCTCTTAACCTAGTGACAAAAGTATTTTATGATAGATACAAGAGTTTAGGTTTCATCTCAAGCAATTCCATTCTTTACGTCTAATATTAAAATAAATAAATATTTACTAAAAAAAAGTCATATGAGAAGTCTCTAGGTAAATTGTTTTAATTAAATTTGTGTGTTATTTATGACATTAAATTCAATAAAAGATTTCTTACTAATATAGATACCGATATATTTCTTATGGTTGAATTTGATATCATTCAATATTTCTAACTAAAAATACTCGCCCTTCAAAAACCTTTAAGGTATAAGTTTTTTACCTAAAAACTTTTAGGTATTAACCTAAGTTTTTGAAATACAAATCTTTTAGGTCTAAGTTTTCTTTTCCTAAAAACTTTTAGGTATAAATTTTTGAAAAAGAAAAATATTAATATACAAAATCAATGATCCTAAAAGCTTCTTTTTAGAACTTATATGATTGTAAAGACTGATGTTAAACAATTAGCAAGATCTATACATTAACTGAATTAAAAGAAGAAAAATGAAAGCTAAGCAATTGAAGTGACAGCGCAGCGGGAACATTCCTGACCTTCGTCACCGCAATAGGTGGAATTCCAGCTGAGCTCGGCGGGAACATGCGTGGTTCCAATATTGATGCCAGAGGGTAATGGGTAAGCAATATGATGGCAGATGAAAAATCAAAGGATTTTGCCTAGCGTCCAATATTGGTGTCATTGATATTTCTTCCACCTTTCATCACCGTCTCTCCATTTGTTTTAACTTTGATTTTAGTTGAAAACTTCAAATTTAAGCCGATAAAAATGCTAACGTTAAGCATAGTCAAGAATTAAAAGGCATCGAAACAAGAAATAAGAGTTTGAAAGTATGGTTTCAAAAATTAAATAAAATTTAATAATTTCCAACACTTCTATCAAATAATTGTCCATACATTTTAAAGTAGGTATACATTTTCATTTTATGATATAATATAAATTACAAATATCCTATAGTTTATAATTCAATAAACAAATGAAACTCTGAAGACAAAAATATTTAATAATATTTAATAATATACTGCACAGGTATTAACATTTAAAATTAATGCACAGGATACAAGAATATTAAATATTTATTAATATACTGCACATATCACGATGCACCATTAAACATTTATCCCATAGTACAAACAAAGGTATTCATACTTTATAGCACAACATTTTTAATGTTTGAGCCGTTTTTATGGACTGTAGTTGGCCATCACCATTTGGTCCGCAGCATGTGAATATATTATGGATAAAGTATTGCCGAGCTGAATAAATTACGGTTTTTTTAATCATCAAAATTATAAATTATCCATCTACTTACTAATAAATTTAATTTTCCATCATCTAATTATAAAAAGTTATAAAATAGTCGTCTAATTATCCAATTTTATCTTTTTTTTATCATCAAGTGACTAATATAAAAATAGAAATACAAACAAAAATTAAGACAGTTGGGTGACCAAACAAAGATAAAATTAAATAGTTAATTGACCATTGTATATTTTCAAAGTTGGATGAATAAAAAATTCTATAATTGGGTGACAACTAATGTACTTTACTCATATATTATATTATACATGTAAAAGAACTTTATTTGCTAAGAGTCAGATTATCTTTTTTTTTTTTTTGTCTTTTTAAATCCCCTCTATTAGGGGTGTAAATAAGATATTGATACTTACAAGATTACTTCATTTCGACTTGAAAAAAATTCAAATTCAGTTCGGTAATTATTGAACTGAACTCGAGCTATCAATCGAGTCACATTCAAGTTTAATAATACTTGACTTGAATAACTTGAGTCTCAACATGTATTTCATATTTTTTATGTTATTAAATTATTGTCCTTAATTATCAAGTCGAGTTTGAGAACAAAAATTGAACAAATTTAATCGAGTTCAAGTTTAAGTAGCTCGATTATATCTTAAATGAACTCGAACTTAAAAAAAGATGTTTGATTGAACTCAAACCAAATTTCAAGTTTAAAATTTTAAGTCGAGCAATATTCAAGTTAAACTCAATTACACCCCTACCCTCTACAAGATAATCAGTATAGCAAGCATCTGCCCCCATAAAATGTGCAATGCATCTCATTTGCTCTTATGGCATCTTATTTTCTAGTTCAGTATACATCAGAAGTTTCCGAGGAAGATTTGGAAAGCAGGACGAGAAAATGAAATTAATTTGAAGTTTATTGACAATTTCGTCACAATCAAGCTAAAGTTTTCCAATTCAAAATCTTTTATGAAAAAATCAACACTCCTTGTCACATACAATCTTTATTATATGTAAGTTTTTTTTCAATATATATATATATATATATATATATATACACGATTTCAATATACTTTGAAAAACCAGCAAGAACAATAAACAATATCAAATTTGTTCCCACGATATTTGTGGACCTGCTGCTGTATTTTCATCTTAAATGTTCTATTTTTATTGCTTAAAGTAATAATTAAAAATTGTGTAAATCAGTGTTAGAATTCTAAAAATAATATCTAATATAAAATTTTATTATATTAAGACATGTAATGTAAAATCATCAAAAATAAATCAAGAATAAAACTAGACGTGAAAGTGTACTTGAATTCATCGATTTTTTGAAATCAACTGGAGTCTTCAATCTTAACGGAAATCTGCTTCAGAATCGACTTCAATGGTGTTTTTCGAGTTGTTTTCTTAAATTTTCTTTGATGGCTCTTTCCTATCTTCTTATTTTTGTCATATATACATCTTAAAATGTCTAAAAAAACCTAAAAATTGTGTTTTTTCGCTATTCAAAGTACTAATTCACGAAATCAACATGGTTTGCCACATGACCGTGTGGTAGCCTGTGTGGCTCTTGTAGCTTGCTACGATTTTCTGATTTTCGCTTGTTTTTTGCTCCCCAAATGCTACCCTAAGTATAAAAACATGAATTGGAAGGATTAGAAGTATAAAATTCACCACTAACATCGAATAATCACCTAAAAATGTATTAAGAATGAGATTAAAATATGTTACTTTTAGCATTTATCAAATATCCCCACACTTAAGCGTTTGCTTGTCCTCAAGAAAAATCTTCAACTCACGCTCAAGTTAACTTCCCTCAAATTATTGTTTTTACCGATAATGTCTTAAGATAATTTACAAATAATCATGCATTGGAACTTTATACTAGAACGACACTAAATAACATAAGCAATCCAAGTAGAGAATTTTAAACTTTAAAAACATTATGTTAAACTAAGCTTTATTTGATAAAAGATTAAACTAATTTAACTAAGAATGCAACTGAGAGTAAAATAGGAAAACAATCAAAGATAACCAATGAAATAGACAATACCCATGAAAGAATCCACCTAGACTTCACCTATTATTGTGAATCTGAATTAAACAATTTATTCACTTGTTACTTGATCCGTAGAAATCCTTAAATTATATTAATATCTCTTTCGAGAGTAAAAACAACTGACTCTAAGTTGATTAATTGAAATCTCTTTCTAATCAAAACTCATATCGTCGCATTAACTCAATCTATGGATTCCCTTATTAGATTTGACTCTAAATAGATTTATGTCCTATTTCTAGGACTGCATGCAACTCCACTCCATTATGCTAGATCTACTCTTAAACAGAGCCTTTTGTTCCACTAAATTAAGCATATTAAACATGAATTAATATCTCAGAAATATTAAAACAAGAAATAAGCATACATAATTGAGAACAAGAATCAAGTGTTTATCGCGTAAAATAGAAATTAAGTAATAGGATTCATCATAGGTTTCATCTCCCTTACGTATCCAAGGGATTAGTTCATAATCCTAAATGAAAACATCTCAAAGTCATAAAAACCACAAGATATAAAGAAACTCAATAAAACTTCGAAAGAAATTAAAAGGAGATCTTCAATTTTGACGGAGATCCCCTTCCGAGTTGGCTCCGATGGTGTTCTTCGAGTGTTTTCTTCGATCTTCTCTGATTGCCCCATTATGTCTTCTTTTAATGGGTACTTATAGACTTTAGAATGCTCAAAAACCCTAAAAATTGAGTTTTTTCGTGCATTTGGAAAGTAGGGTGCAAAATTGACACAGACTAGCATATGGGCATGTGGCCAGCCAGTGTGGATCCTGAAAATAGCTCTTTTGTTCGATTTTGGCTCATTTTTCAGTCATTTTGCTCTTAAATGCTCTCCTAAGTATAGAAACATGAATTTAAAGGATTAGGAGCATCATATTCACCAATTTGCATAATTAATCATCCAAAAATACATTAAGAATGGGATTAAAATATGTTACTTTTATAGCTTATCAATACAACAAATTAAAAGTGTTTTTGTATATAATCAAAAATTGACAAAATAACTTTTAAATTTGAATTCTAAGAAATAAAATTTTAAATATTTACAATAAACTCTGAGAAAATTTTAAAACAATTTTAAAATCAAGTGAAAATGATTTTAACCAAGTCAAAATGATCATAGTTAAGTTAAAATCATTTTAATACATCAAAATGATTTTCAAACAAGTCAAAATTGCTCGAGGCCAAAAAGTATCGATACCATTTGGCCAAGTATCGATAATTCTAGAAATATTGACACCCTTAAAAAAATCGAGACAAAAAAGCCATTCTGTCAAACCCTAAAAATTATCAATACCATATTTTTTTAGTATAGATACTTTTTGAAAATAATTGACACCTTTCTTAAAAACATACCAAAATTGTATTATGTTTCTTATAAACCCTACAAAGTATTGATTCAGTATCGATACCTATTTTAGGAAGTATCGATAAAATATTTTTGAAGTATCAATTATTTCATTCCAACGATCATTGAATTAGCATTTATGACAAAAAATATCGATACTCTTTTTGGAGGTATCGATACTCGCAGTTGTAAGTGAAATAAATGCTCTGGTTTTACATCCCCAACAACCATATTAACTTCACCAACAACCTCAATGGCTAGAAATCTATTAAGGGTTATAAATACCATATTTTAAAGTCCTACAATATTTAAGAAAATACTTTCAAATAAAAATCATCAATCAAACCACTTTAGAGCTTAAATTTTCATATTTTTCCTACACACACTCATGAGCTTTATCTTTATTCCTTTGCTCAAGTGTATCTCATTATATTTGTGCTTCAATTTGCAAACAATTTTATCTTGTAATGATTGTTTCTTTGTTTTCTCATTTGTATCTCTTTGAGAGGGCTCGAAACTTAAGATTTAGGGTAAAAATCTTAAGGAGTTGTAAGGTTAAACCTTGTCCTCAAAGATTGAACAAATTAGTGAATTTTGAAAAATGCTTAGTAGTGGAAAGCTAAGGTAGTGGAGGAAAGCTAAGGTAGTGGAGTAGGCAATTGGGGCCAAACCACTTTAAATTCTTTGTGTTCTTTATTCATTCTTGCCTTTGCTTTCATCGAACTTTTTAAAGGCCAATTCACCCTATTGGCATTTTTAGTTTGCTTCATCGAGCTATCAATTGGTATCAGAGCTCAAACTCTAGAGACGGTTTTACCACCAAGAGAGAAGATCCTTAAGGTATTCAAGATAGAAGCTACAAGTCAAAAAATTTCCTTCATGGCATCGGAGAAAAATTTCACTATATTGGGAGAAGGGCATTCCACCATGAGGCCTTCACTATTCAATAGCACCAGCTACTCATATTGGAGAACAAGAATGAAACTATTCATCCAAGCCAACGACTATGAAGTTTGGAAGATAGTTACTAATGGGCTATCTATTCTAATAGAGAGGGTCGAATGTGCTGTTATCGCAAAAGAAGAGAGTGAATGGGATAAAAATGAAATCAAGAAGGTGCAATTAAATGTGAAGGTTATGCACACTCTATTTTGTGCTCTTGTTCCAAATGAGTACAATAGAGTCTCCTTGTGTGACAATGCAAAATAAATATGGGACAAACTTGAAGTCACTTATGAAGGGACAAGTAGAGTTAAGGAGTCCAAGATAAGTCTTCTCACCCTTGATTATGAATTGTTTAAGACAAAACCAAAAGAAGGAATCAAAGACATGTCCGATCACTTCACTCATATCATCAATGGTCTTAAAGCTCTTAGAAAGACATATCCCAACAAGGAGATGGTAAAAAAGATTTTGAATTGTCTTCCAACATCTCAGGAACCTAAAATGGCAACAATAGAAGAGTCAAAGGATCTCAACTAACTCTCTCTTAATGAGCTCATTGGTCCTTGTTGAGTATAAAATGAATATCAACTACAACGCAAAGGAAATAAAAGAAGTTCCAAAGAAAGCGGGAGTTGCATTCAAATCAACAACTTGTGAGAAAGCAATAATGATGATAATGAAGAAATGACATTGCTTGCAAAAAGATTCAAGAGGTTCATGAGTGATGTGCATGATAAGTTTTAAATTTTATGATCGTACCAAGACACTAACTGTTATCACGAATAAGGCAAGCGCACCTATCGGGCAGTAGTGTAGCTTATGGCAAGACCAGAATGTTGAACCCACAAGAACTAAAATTACTAGTATTAACCTTCTTTTTATTATCTAGCCTAAAAATAAGGGAATTTGTTTTAATTAAACTAATTATTAACTAAACTAAGAATGCACAGAGAGTAAATTGGGGAAATACTTTTTGGGAAACTGATTGTCTTCCACCTAGACTTCACTTGTTATTTTACTCTAAATTAGACGATTTATTCACTTGACTTAATCCGTAAAAATCCCTAAATTATGTTATTATCTCTGTCGAGACTAAAAACATCTAACCCTTGGTTGATTAATTGAAATTTCTTCCTAATTAAAACCCCTAGTGTTGCATTAACTTAATCTAAGAAATTCCCTTATTAGATTTGGCTCTAATCCGACAGCTTTACATCGTCCTATGTGTAACACCCCTAACCCAAATTCCGTCGCCGGAAGGGTTATGAGGCATTACCAGAAATACACACCTATTCATATCAATCATAAGTAATCATTTTCTTACACATTTAAATCAATCAAAGATCTTATTAATGAATCTTATAAAAACATACATAATCGAATATGCATCATCTTTATCTAACCCTACTCGGCACATGAACATTACTACTTGAATTATCCAAAACATCAAAACCACAACAACATATAAAGCATAGTCCAAACTTATAATATACTTTGGTTGATTCCTCAACTTGTGTAACCATCATTTAATCAAAGTACTAAACTAATTTGACATAATAAACAAGCCATTTTCGCATGGCTTATATGTGTACAAATCAAAATGAATCGTATCGAAACTAGCCTATACATGGCACATAATTAACCAAATCTCAAAACACTTATTACCGAAACGAAAACTGGATAGTGTGAAGACATCTTCCAGACTTCCAACCCGAGCAAATCTCCGAAGCTCTATAGACATAGGAAAAATACACAGAGTAAGCTTTGAAAGCTTAGTAAGCCATAAGCAAATAAATCATTTCACTGATAATTATAATTCCATAACACTAAACTGAATTTAAACAATCTCAATCACATGTACATCCATTGTACTTTTAAATTCACATAACCTCATTAAAAAGCTTCACTTATTTTTATTTCAATAACATATAACTATGCTTTAAAATTTGAATAATAACTGTTAACTCAATTATATAAATCAAACTTGCACATATTCATTACGTAACCAACCAAACCATGTCATTGTTTTACTAACCAATTTATAGATATAAAACCATGCATCATAATATCACCGTCTTAATATCCATTTCATATCCATTTACAGTTTAAAACAGCATATCTCAAAATCATTTTTTTTATTTCGTATTTCCCATGTTTGAGCCATGAGGCCACAAAGCCATAAAGCAAACATGTATATCATATATTCATCTGTGTACCTTTCATTCATTCATGGTAACATGTTTCACATATCA
Organism: Gossypium stocksii; assembly: GCA_020496765.1. Classification (NCBI taxonomy): domain Eukaryota; kingdom Viridiplantae; phylum Streptophyta; class Magnoliopsida; order Malvales; family Malvaceae; genus Gossypium; species Gossypium stocksii. Next base: position 5,644,263 of record CM035625.1, read on the forward strand.
TTGTTCAATACATAACCACTTTACATTTCTAAGTTTCAAAGATAATTTACATGTACAGTTACTATATCACGTTTCCTATATAATTTATTTGATCATAGTCACTTGCCATTAATCATATCTCATTTTCACATAAACCATATATTATCAGATCATAATCATATCCACTTCCGATCCAAATAATCATAAACATCATACATACATTTATTCATATAAACAAATCCAAAAATTCATAGTATAATATCACTCATATGTATACATAGCCTACATGGACGATGATACCAAATCATGTAAATGTCATTATATATTCAACTATAATTCCACTTATTTATGCAAGCTCGCAAGACAAGATTTAACTTCATATACAAGCATCACTTAATTGGCCTAAAAATACCATTGGGAACATACTTTATCTTAGCTAATTGAACTTGGCCGAATCTACTTAGTTAATTTCAACATCACATGATTACTTACTCATAAGATCAAATATATAAAATTCACTATATTGTTTATGTCCTGAAAATGATGAATAGGTATACATATACAAATTCAATATATCATCACATGACATTTAATAATTCGCTTCAATAGATTATTTCGCAAGGCCGAATATACAAACCCTGTATAATCTCATGTATATATATATATATATAATTGGATATGTCAATTCATTATAAATTCATACCAAATCACTTATGCCCAATCACTTTAAAATCACATATAACCAATTATACCACATGTTCCTTGACAATCGAATTCGTATACATACTTATTTCACAAATATACACATTTTGACAATAGATATCGAAACACATACATACCTTATTTCAGATAATTAATAATCCAATTTCTCCAAACCTTTAGAGCTCGTTTACCACATTTGATCTCACATTGGTGTATTGATAATACTCTAAAATGACGTGTTTTTATATTTTAATCAGGTGTTTATTTTGAGCTTGAGCATACTAATTTGAGCTATTTATGTCTTTTTATCTTTTAGGGACTAAATTGGAGGCGAAAAGTAAATTCAAGGGAAAAATCATCAATTTAGAGATTAAATGGGCTAATATGCAACGTGGGACAAATATGGTGCCAAAAGTGCGAACATGGAAGGCACAAGGACTTAAAAGCAAATAGAGGAGATTTTATTTTGGAAGACTCTATTTTATTTTATTTTATTTTATTTTACTTATATTAGGATAATTATTGTTAGGATAATTATTAGGATTTTATTTTAGGATTTTATTTTAATTATTTTTATTTAAATGTATTTATCTTTTAGGAATTTAAGTTAAATTAGACTTTCTTTCTAGCACTATAAATAGGGGGTGAAGTGAATCTAATTGTGTCCATCTTTTTCTGTAAACACTCTCCCCCTAAGTCTTTTGTTCTTCTATATTTCCTTTCAATAAATTTTCTTTTTCCATATTTTTATTTATTTTCTTTCCCATAATTATCATGAGCCAATAAAACCCTTCTAGCCGAAAGTTGTCAATATTTCCCCAAAAGGTTCTTGAGGCTTAGAACCCATGCTTAACCCCTTTTCTACCAAGTATTCATCGTTTCTCCGCACTACGGGCTGATGGTTCTATCCATGGCCCTTAAGAAGTAAACCTTTCAACGTATGCAAAGGCGGCCGCATTGTGTGTTTTGGAGGGGTTACACCGTCGGTTTATCAACTTACTGCGTCAGAGGTTAGCGAGCCAAAGAGACAAAATGGCGTGGGATTAGCCATTAAGAAGCGTTGATCTAGCATAAAATTTCTGGCTAGAGTCAGATTCCCTAAAAATCGTAAGTCTAATCTTTAGAGCTGGTGGTCGTAGGCGTCCTCTTCCACTATAACTGGCTTACTTGAGTCGAGAAGGATCATCCAAAAGCCGAGGATTGAGCCCAAGGCGGAATGAGACAACCGGAGGCTGGAACTTTCCCATAAGAATTTCTTTTTTCTTAAAACTCTCTTTACTATTTTTATTATTTTCGTAATCATAATTTTAGTAAACTTTAAATTCTGTTTTTATTTTATTTTCACATCCAAAATCAATTCTTAAATTCTGTTTTTTTATTTTTTTCCAGGAACGCAGGTTTTCTTGGATACGATTCTACCTAGGATTTCGAGAAACAAGCATTCGTATAATCCGATCCCTGAGGATTCGACCCTACTTCCCCTTTACTATTCTTTTTCGTTATTTTATAGGGAATAGGATATTTTTGGTGCTCTCAACGACCGCATCAAATTTTGGCACCGTTGCCGGGGATCGGCAACATACTAATCTTGTTTTTTTTATTTTCTATGACCAGATCTGCTCCAGGCACTCTTGCGTTCGACTCAGAAATCGAAAAGACTATAAAAGCCAACCGAAAAGAGACAAAACTCAGGAAAAAGCAGTTCGCGGTGGTTGGAACTCAAAGCAATCCACCGCCAGAAATTAGAATCGACGACGAAGTAGAGTTTAGGGTTAACGAAAACTCTACTCGAACAATTGAAAGCAAAGAGGAAGAAGTCGATTCCCCTGAAGAGGTTCCTAATGCTAGGGTTAACGAAAACCCTAATCAGGCGCAGCAACAGATGGATCAAACAATTCGGCAACTGGCCGAAGCCCCAACGGAACAACCGCCACTATGCATAGCGTATCCTAATATGGATACTGATTTTGAATTAAAGTCTGGGTTGATTCAATTACTTCCAACTTTTAGAGGGTTACAAAATGAAAACCTCCATAAGCACTTAAAGGAATTTCACATGGTTTGTCTTAGTATGAAACCTCAGGGGGTAACTGAGGATCAAATTAAATTACGTGCTTTCCCTTTTTCTTTTGCAAATTCAGCAAAGGAATGGTTATTTTATTTACCCCCTAGATCTATTACTGCTTGGGCTGATTTATCTCGTTTATTTCTCAACAGGTTTTTTCCAGCATCTCGAGTAGCTGAGCTAAGAAGGGAGATCATTGGAATAAGGCAAAACGAAGCTGAGTCTCTTTATGACTATTGGGAGCGGTTTAAGAAGTTGTGTGCAAGCTGCCCACAGCATGGTATAACAGAGCAATCTCTCCTCCAATACTTTTATGAAGGCTTGAAGCCTATGGAGATGAATATGGTAGATGCTGCTAGTGGAGGAGCGTTGGTCAACATGACTCCCTAACAAGCGAGAAACTTGATCTCCATAATGGCTGCAAACTCTCAGCAATTTCGAGTCAATCATGAACCTCCCAGAAGGGTTCACCAGCTAAGTAATTCTTCCATAGAAGATAAACTTGATAGACTTACTAATATAGTTAGCTCTCTTGTTGCAGAAAAAGCCAAACCAGCTCGAGTGTCCGGAATATGTGCTACACCTAAACATACCACAGATGCATGCCCTACCTTACATGATGACACTATGGCCTATCTAGATGCTGTGGGAAACTTCCTTGGGCCACTACAAAGGCAATATGATCCCTATGCTAAAACATACAATTTAGGATGGAGAGATTACCCTAACTTGAGTTATGGGGCCAATCCATGAAACAACCAAGCGTACCAGAATCGATTTCCGCAACAGCCGCAAGGTTCAGGTAATTCTCTTGAGACTTTGGTCAATAAATTAGCAGCTAATGTCCTTGAATTTCAACAGCAAACTCTTAATTTCCAAAGAGAGACGAAGGATTCCATAAGGGAATTGACCACCTCAATTGAAAGATTAAATTCTCAAGGGAAACTGTCGTCACAAACAGAACAAAACCCGACCAAAATGCAAATGCAGTGACGTTACGAAGCGGAAAGGTACTGGAACCAATTCCCGACAGGAATCTTGGCCAAGAAAATGCCCAGGAAAAACCAGAGAAAGATGAACAGGTCTGACCGAAACCTCCAGTGCCTAAGATTCCACCTCCATTCCCAGAACGACTCAATCAGAGTCGAAGAGGTAAAGAGGACAAGGAGATCCTCGAAATGTTTAGGAATGTTGAGATCAACATACCCCTGTTAGACACCATTAGGCAAATTCCCAGGTATGCTAAATTTCTTAAAGAACTTTGCACCAACAAACGAAAGTTAATAGGTAATGAAAGGGTAAATGTTGGTGAGAATGTATCTACAGTATTACAGTGGAAAATGCCGGCAAAGTGTAAGGATAGGGGCATGTTTGCAATACCATGCAAAATTGGCCATTTGGGGATTAAAAAGGCTATGTGTGATCTAGGAGCCTCCATAAATGTAATGCCATATTCTATTTATGAATCACTTAACGCAGGTTTTTTGACAAAAACAGGTGTTATCATTCAATTGGCAGATAGGTCCGTGGTGCACCCAAAAGGAGTCCTTGAGGATGTATTGGTAAAAGTTAACGAGCTCATTTTTCCTACAGATTTTTATGTGATTAAAACAGAGGAGGACAGCACCCCTGGATCCTCAAATCTCTTGTTAGGATGACCTTTCCTTAGTATGACTAGTACTAAAATTGATGTTCGAAATGGAACTCTCACGATGGAGTTTGATGGGGAGATCGTGAAGTTTAATGTCTATGATGCCATTAGCCATCCAAGCGAAACTCTGAGTGTAAATCGTATCGACATAATTGACTCTCTAGTGGAGGAAAATTCTGAGTCAATTTATGGAGATAATTCTGAACTTAGTAAATTTGAATTTATTAATGAATTATTATCTCCAAATACTAAACTTTTACTGTCTATTGTGCAGGCAACAGAGTTGGAGTTGAAACCGCTTCCAGAACATCTAAAATATGCATTTTTGGGTAAGGATAATACCCTACCGGTCATAGTTGCTAATAACCTCTCTATGCAGGAAGAAGAGAGTTTGGTTCATGTGTTGAAAAGTCATAAGGAGGCAATTGGCTGGACCATCACAGACTTAAAAAGGATGAGCCCTTTAACGTGCACACACAGGATCTACTTGGAGGAAAACACAAAACCAAGGCGAGAGGCACAAAGACGGCTAAATTTGAATATGATGGAGGTGGTAAAAAAGGAAATAATTAAGCTTCTCGACGCTGACATAATTTACCTCATTTTTGATAGTAGGTGGGTAAGTCTGATACAAGTCGTGCCCAAGAAAATGGGCGTGACAGTAAAGGAAAATGCTCAAGGTGACTTGGTACCTACCCGAGTACAAAATGGGTGGCGTGTTTGTATTGATTACAGGAAGTTGAACTCATTTACTAGAAAAGATCATTTCCCTCTTCCTTTTATTGATCAAATGCTTGAAAGGTTAGCTGGAAAATCTCACTTTTGTTGTCTTGATGGTTATTCAGGTTTCTTTCAAATCCCAGTGGCGTCAAAAGACCAGGAAAAGACCACTTTTACTTGCCCATTTAGAACAGTCACGTACAGAAGGATGCCATTTGGTCTTTGCAATGCGTCAGCCACCTTTCAGAGATGCATGATGAGTATATATTCTGAATATGTGGAAAAAATTATCGAAGTTTTTATGGATGATTTTACTGTTTATGGAAATTGTTTTGATGAATGCCTTAAAAACCTAACGATAATTTTAAGTAGATGCATAGAATTTAATCTTGTCTTGAACTATGAAAAGTGTCACTCTATGGTAGACAAATGTTTAATTCTAGGACATATTGTGTCATCTAAGGGAATTGAGGTCGATAAGGCCAAAATTGAAATTATAAACTCTTTGCCTTACCCCTCTACTGTGAGGGAAATTCGTTCTTTCCTTGGTCATGCAGGATTCTACAGGCGCTTCATAAAGAACTTCTTGAAGATAGCTGAACCACTGTGTGAATTATTGCAGAAGGATAAGAAGTTTGACTTTGACCCAAAGTGTAATGAGGCTTTTGACACGCTCAAACAAAAATTGGTCTCTGCTCCTATAGTGCAACCGCCAGATTAGAAGTTTCCATTTGAAGTTATGTGCGATGCCAACGAACGCAGTGTAGGAGCTGTGTTGGGGCAAAGGATAAACAAGGAACCACATGTCATTTGTTATGCCTCGAAAACCTTAGATGCTGCACAGAGCAACTACACCACGACAGAAAAAGAACTCTTAGCCGTTGTATTTGCTTTAGATAAATTTTGACCTTATTTATTGGGATCTAAAGTAATTGTTTTTTCTGATCATGCAGCACTCAGGTACTTGATCTCAAAGAAAGAAGCAAAACCAAGGCTCATCAGGTGGATTCTGCTGCTCCAAGAGTTTGACATTGAGATTCGAGACAAAAGGGGATGTGAGAACTTAGTAGCTGACCACCTGAGCAGAATAAAGGTACCTTTTGACGACATTCCCATCAAGGAGGAATTCCTTGATGAAAGCTTATTCTCGACCAAGACACATCTCCCATGGTATGCAGATATGGTAAATTTCTTAGCCACAGGATCAATACCTGCCGAGTTAACACATTCCGCAAGGAATAAGCTCAAACGCAACGCTCGATATTACATTTGGGATTACCCATACTTGTGGAAACACTGTTTAGATCAGATAATACGTTGATGTGTTCCAGAAACTGAGGTAACTTCTATCCTTAATTTTTGTCATGCTAAAGTTTGCGGAGGTCATTTTGGACCTAAGAGAACAGCTCACAAGGTGTTAGAATGTGGGTTATATTGGCCTACAATTTTTCGAGATGCATATAACTTCTGTAAGTCTTGCGATAGGTGCCAACATACAGGTAACATCACTAGACGAAATCAAATGCCCCTATCCCCAATTCATGTCTGCGAAATTTTTGATGTTTGGGGCATCAATTTCATAGGCCCATTTATTTCTTCATTTAGCTATGTTTATATAATCCTTGCGGTAGACTATGTCTCTAAGTGGATAGAAGCAAAGCCTACTCGCAACGATAATGCCAAAACTATTGTGGAATTTCTAAAACAAACTATTTTTCCAGGTTTGGCACACCTCGAGCCCTAATCAGTGATCGTGGCACCCACTTTTGCAACAAAGTCATGGAGGCACTATTGTCAAAATATGGGGTCCATCATCGTATAGCTACGGCTTACCATCCCCAAACGAATGGTCAAACTGAAGTTTCAAATAGGGAAATAAAGACTATTTTGGAGAAAACAGTGCGGCCCAACCGAAAAGATTGGAGTCTTCGGCTCAATGACGATCTTTGGGCCTATCGAACAACATATAAAGGACCGATTGGAATGACCCCATATCGGCTTGTTTTTGGCAAGGCTTGCTATCTTCCGGTAGAATTAGAGCATAAAGCCTATTGGGTAGTTCGACAATGTAACATCGAGTTAGACCCAACAGGAAAGGCAAGAAAGTTAGACATCCAAGAGTTGGAAGAAATCTGTAACGATGCTTATGAGAATGCTCGTATTTATAAAGACAAGACCAAGTTGTTTCATGATACGAAAATTGCTCAGAAGTATTTTTCCATAGGACAAAGAGTTTTACTTTATAACTCTGTGTTGAAATTATTTCCAGGTAAACTTTGATCACGATGGCAAGGACCCTTTGTCGTTACCGAAGTATTCCCTCATGGTGCAGTTGAAATAGAAAGCGAAGAATCGGGGAAGCGGTTCAAAGTCAATGGCCAGAGGTTGAAGCTGTTTTACGAAAATTTTCAGGCCCACATGGTCGAAAAAATTCAGTTAGAGCCACCATAGAACCATTAAAGGCGTCGAGCTAACGACGTTAAACAAGCGCTTGTTGGGAGGCAACCCAATCTTTATTTTTATTTTTATTTTTTTTATCTTTTATCTTTTATTTTCATTTATTGTTTATTGTTTATTGTTTATTGTTTATTATTTATCATTTCCTTTTAATTTGTTTTTCTTTTAAAATAAATTTCTCTTCTTCCATCTAGGTAAAACAGAGCGAAATTACAAAGAAAAAAGGCACCAAACAGCCCTATTCATGGTACCAACGTCGATAGACTACACGGGGAGTATTCCTAAACCTTTCCATCTATTTATTTCTTTTTGTCAACATTGAGGACAATGTGTTTTAAGTAGGGGGAGGGAAATCTTTGATATTACTGTCGTTTTCTGCTGAAATTTCGGTTGTGTTGCTCTGTTTTTGTTTGATGTTGCTATTTGAGGCCCCATTTTGTCCATATTTATTTTTTTAAGAATATCCTGCCTCTTTTCATGCCCAAGATTTCGACTAGGATTGCCTACTGTTTGCCCCACAAGCATGATTTTTACTGTCTAAGAAAGTTATGATTTTTCCATAATTGATGCCATCTCCACTGTTTTATTTTTATTAGGCTAAAAATAATTGTGATTAATAAAGTTACCTCTATCTTGCATTTCGTAAAATTGATTAAGTTTAATATAAAGTGAACACTTAAATGATTGCATGCTTAATTGATGTTCATGGCTATTAGGTGATTATTGAAACTTATTTTTGACACTTAAATTGTTTTTTTTCCTAAGTTCTCAAAAATTTTAAATATCGTTTAATTGTTAATAAATGTTTTCCATGGTTATAAGTACAGCTTAGATCGTGACTGACTGAGTAACCGGGGTAGGGTGCTTGGGTTGTCATTCTACTTCGCGTCAAAAGGTTGTGTGACGTGACAAGTAAAACTCCGCTAGCCGAGGTTATGAGTATGGCTCAAATCGTGACTGACTGAGTAACCGGGGTAGGGTGCTTGGGTTGTCATTCTACTTCACGTCAAAAGGTTGTGTGACATGATGAGTAAAACTCTGCTAACCAGAAATAAATAATTTTAGGAGTATGTTGGGCAGAGTAACCGGGGTGGGGTGCTTGGGTTGTCTTCTCTCTTCACGTCAAAAGGTTCAATATATTCCTAAGCAAATAAATAATAACAAAAATTAAAAAAAAGAAAAAGAGAAAAAAATATAAGTACTAATAAAGTTGCACTTGGGAGACTAAAGGAGGAAATAATTAGGGTGTTTTAGTAGGTTTGGTAATTTACCGAAATAGCATGAAATAAATCAAGTCGATCTTAATTTTTGTGTGAATTAATTGGAGTACTTTTTTTGTTTTACTTAAAGCAAGCTTAGAGTTCTCTTTATTTTTCGTATGCATTTTTAACTAATTTTTATAAAACTTTGGAGTGGTATTTCTTTTATGGCAGAATCTAGCTTTCACAAGTCAATAGGAACCATACTTGAGGGCAAGCATGGGCTAAGTAGGGGGAATTTGATAATACTCTAAAATGACGTGTTTTTATATATTAATCATGTGTTTATTTTGAGCTTGAGCCTACTAATTTGAGCTATTTATGTCTTTTTATCTTTTAGGGACTAAATTGGAGGCGAAAAGTAAATTTAAGGGAAAAAGCGTCAATTTAGAATTAAATGGGCCAATATGCAACGTGGGACAAATATGGTGCCAAAAGTGCGAACATGGAAGGCACAAGGACTTAAAAGCAAATAGAGGAGATTTTATTTTGGAAGACTCTATTTTATCTTATTTTATTTTACTTATATTAGGATAATTATTGTTAGGATAATTATTAGGATTTTATTTTAGGATTTTATTTTAATTATTTTTATTTAAATGTATTTATCTTTTAGGAATTTAAGTTAAATTAGACTTTCTTTCTAGCACTATAAATAGAGGGTGAAGTGAATCTAATTGTATCCATCTTTTTCTATAAACACTATCCCCCTAAGTATTTTGTTCTTCTATATTTCCTTTCAATAAATTTTCTTTTTCCATATTTTTATTTATTTTCTTTCCCATAATTATCATGAGCCAATAAAACCCTTCTAGCCGAAAGTTGTCAATATTTCCCCAAAAGGTTCTTGAGGCTTAGAACCCATACTTAACCCCTTTTCTACCAAGTATTCATCGTTTCTCCGCACTACGAGCTGACGCTTCCGTCCATGGCCCTTAAGAAGTAAACCTTTCAACGTATGCAAAGGCGGCCGCTTTGTGTGTTTTGGAGGGGTTGCACTGTCGGTTCATCAACTTACTGCGTCAGAGGTTGGCGAGCCAAAGAGACAAAATGGCGTGGGATTCGCCATTGAGAAGCGTTGATCTAGCATAGAATTTATGGCTAGAGTCAGGTTCCCTAAAAATCGTAAGTCTAATCTTTAGAGCTGGTGGTCGTAGGCGTCCTCTTCCACTATAACTGGCTTACTTGAGTCGAGAAGGATCATCCAAAAGCAAAGGATTGAGCCCAAGGCGGAATGAGACAACCGGAGGCTGGAACTTTCCCATAAGAATTTCTTTTTTCTTAAAACTCTCTTTACTATTTTTATTATTTTCGTAATCATAATTTTAGTAAACTTTAAATTCTGTTTTTATTTTATTTTCACTTCCAAAATCAATTCTTAAATTCTATTTTTTTTATTTTTTCCAGGAACGCAGGTTTTCTTGGGCACGATTCTGCCCAGGATTTCGAGAAACAAGCATTCGTATAATCCGATCCCTGAGGATTCGACCTTATTTCCCCTTTACTATTCTTTTTCGTTATTTTACAGGGAATAGGATATTTTTGGTGCTCTCAATGACTGCATCATGTATAGCCTTCTAGACTTATAACTTAATTCAATTCACCGGCTGAAGGCCTGTTAGGGATGAAGCCCGATTTTATTCAGTGGCACAAAGCCTGTTAGGATTATAACCTGAAATCTTACACCGGCACTAGGCTAGCTAGACTCAAGGTCTGATATTTAATCACTGGCAATAGGCCTGCTAGGCATAAAGCCCGAATAAACTTAACAACACAAGACTTGCTAGGCTTTTAGCCTTAATGAATTCACCGGCACTAGGCCTGCTAGGCTCGGAGCCTGAATATCTCAATCACATGTCTTACACTGCTGATCATTAACAGAACACTATCAAAGTCTTTGAATTATCATTTCCAACTCAAAATCACATCAGGCCATCACATTTAATTCATCACAATATTATTCAGGGCATTCACATTGAAACATAACAAATATCCTTCATATCATAAGACACATTCGACTTTCACATTGAAACATAGCATATATATTATTCACATTATAAATCATTTTTTTACTACCTCAATATACATCCATTAAAACCATTCATCACTTTAGATCACCTTTGGCATTCACTTTTACACCATAATAATATCATTCACCTTACAATCACATTTGGCAGTGATATAACAATTTCTAACAATTCAATTCGGCATTTATATTTAACATTTATTAAAATTTAGTACATAATATAGCTTAAGGACTTACCTTGGTGTTTTCGTCTGATAGTATTAACTACTCGGCTAACTTTTCTTTTTCCCGATCAAATTCTGATATTCGTTTATCTCGATCTATACGAATTTAAAATAATTCATTTATTCAACAAAACATTCAATTTATCATAAGCATGTATTTTCACCTATTTACAAAATAATCCCTTGTACTACCACATTTTAGCATTTTAATCCATAATACCCAAATATGCAAAATAACCAAAATTTCATTACACATGTACTTAGTCGAATTTTCATACATCCCAAACAAACCCATATCTTTCATTTTTTTTATTTTTTTTCTTTCGTATAAAATCCTATTTCACATTTTTGTCAAAAAACTCACTTAATAAAACACATATATCCATTAACCATTAATAATCTAACATGAAACTTCAAATTTAACATGTGTTCAACAGTGGAAATTGCCAAAAACATCATCAATTTCAAAGATTGAAGTTTGGGCATGATAAAACACAAAATAACGATCTCATAAACTTATAATTCATAAAAATCCAATTGAAAATCACTTACAATTTAAAGTCTCAAGTGCCGAAAATGAGAAAGCTTCAAACATTTGTATTTCTCTTTCAATTTCGGTGGAGGATGAAAGATGATAGTGGCATCCCATGTTTCTTTAATTAAACATATATTTAATAAATAAAAAACAACTTTAACTTTAATATTATAACACATAAAACCATTTAAAGCAACCCACTACCGTCCATGCATTATAAAATGGTATAATTACCATGCAAATACCTCTACTTAATAAGCCAAAGTCAATTAAGCCATTTATGCAATAGAACTCATATTTATCACTTTACGCGATTTAGTCCTTTTTACCGAATTAACTATTTAAACGATAAAATTTCTTTACGAAATTTTCACATGGTAATTATATCATGCTTTAAGACTTATTAAAATAATAAAATAAATATATTAATTCAGTTAAGTGGTCCCGAAACCACTCGTCCCGATCAGGCTCAAAATTGGGCTGTTACACTATGTCTAGGAGTGTGATCAACTCCGCTTAATTGTGTTGGATCTACTCTTAAGAGGGGAATTTTGCTCCACTGAATAAGCACATTCGAATTGAATTAATATCCCGAAATATTAACACAATGATTAATAACATAATTAAGAACAAATCAAATATTTATCATATAATTCAAAAAATAATAACAAGATTCATCTTAGCTGTCATCCCCCTCAGGTATTTAAGGGATTTAGTTCATATTTATAAAGAAGAACATCTCAAAATAAGGAAAATAACAAAACATAAAGAAAACCCTTAAAACCCCTGAAGGAAATTGAATGGAGATCTTTAGTCTTGAAGGAGATTTCGGCTTTTGAGATGGATCAATCGGCTTTCTTCGAGTAATTCCTTACTTTCTACTCTGTGTCTCCCTTTAATCCTCTCCTAGGGTGTTTATATAGGCCTTAGAGTACCTTTCTTAGCCCCTAAGTAGCTTTTTCTATGTGGAATTAAAACGAGTCACGATAGGGACACGCCTGTGTGGCACGCTCGTGTGCATCGGGATCAGCCGTGTTCAGGTCTACTAAATAGACACGAGCGTGTGGTGTACCGGTGTGAGGAACTTCAGGCTGTGTTGATTTCTCACTTTGGCCCCTTTTCTCTGTTTTTGGCCTATTTCTCATTCTTTTTACTCTCCTATGCTCACCTAAGTATAAAACATGAAATTAAAGGATTAGGAGCATCAAATTCCACAATTCTAATGATAATTTATTCAAAAATATGCTAAGCATGGGGGTAAAAATATGTATATATTATGGTTTATCAAATACACCCACACTTAAGCATTTGCTTGTCCTCAAGCAAAATCCTCAAGTTAGTATTAAAATTCATTTTTCTCAACTTACAATTTCTATTAATAATGTTTCGAAATAATCCATAAGTAATCATACCTTGAGAGTTTAACTAAAAGAGCATCAAAGTTTCAAACAATCTAAGTTGAGTATTTTAGCATGAAAACATACGTATCTCCCCTTATCTAAGTAATTATCCTTAATCCAAAATTACACATAGTTGACATTCTCTCTAAGGGTTCACTATATTCACTCAAAGTGTTTAGGGTTCAAAATTAAGCACTCATTAGTCAACATGAAGAGTTATTACCATAAGGTTGCATGAAAATCAAATCTCCACCACTATGTATTGACATGATATATCAATCAAAAGGTCTTTAGAGGGTTGTAATATGGCTTTGGTTAGGGGGTGTGGTCACAAGCTGAAAAAGGAGGTTAGAAACGAGATTGAATTGAAAAATTACCTAACTAGAAAAAATTACATTACTAAATAAATCTAATATTAAGCTTTTCCTCATGAATTCATCGTTCAAGTACATAGGTTCGTGATAATATGTTGAACAACTGAAATAATTTTGTATTTCTTTTAAGAATAAATTCAATATGAAACTTTACTAGCTGAATAAGAGAAAATAGCTAGGCAATTTATTCAAATCAAGTCTTGACAAAAATGGGGATCAAATTAGTTAAGGAGATTTCAACAATAATGGGCTAGTTGGTTAATATTGTTGGTAAATCAATAAAGGAGTTATCAAGCTCAAGGAGGTTTACTGATGGTTAAATATGAGGGAGGCTTTTATAGAGTAAGTGGGTTAGACCTAAGTGCCTTTATCATCTTGACATATCAAATCAATGGTGTGGTCTTAACATGTATAATCGAAGCAAGTTCTAGAATAACAAATCAATATTGACACACTCATAGCAATAATAAAAGTGAGCATGAAGGGATATATGCTCTAAAGGCTCAAAATCTCACAAAAATTATGGCTTTTGATGTCAATCCTGTGAATTTCAAATTTCAAGATAATACCTAAACTTGGGAAAACAACCTAGAGAATTTTTAATTCTCAAAAAATCAACTTATCATGCTTGATTCTCTAATGTCTTAAAGTTTAAATCATCAAAGTACAAATACCTATGTTTTAATCCAAAACATATCAATAAGAAATATAAATTAGTCAAAATTCATTTTAATATGGATAAGGAATTTATTTGAGAATAGACAAAATTCAAGGATTTTCTAATAGTAATATTAATGACCCCCCACACTTAAGATGTACATTGTCCTCTATGTACAAAGATAAACAAGAATATAGGCATAATATCATAAGATAAGGAGAGAAGTGAAACTTCCTAAATTTTGGATGAAATCCTTGGAATAGTGAAAGTAGAGTTGGGTAAAGAGCTACTTGAGGTGAATGATTATGAGCTACTTAAGAAAATAAATACAACAATGGAGAGAATTAAAGCTCTACTCGATAAGAATCATAAAGGTAAACAAAGTTCAAAATATAAATAATAAGTTTGTAAAAGGAAAAGGAAAAACATAACAAAAATAATAAAAATAAAAAAATAAAAAAATAAATATAAATGGATTCAAAGGTTGATACTCGCGATATTAAGTAATAAAATTTATAAAAACTGATCACACCAAAAACTAACTAATATCACAATTTTAAAGGCAAGCGCACCTATCGAACAGTAGTATAGTTTAGTGGTAAGACCGAGTTATCGTACCCAAGGGAACCAAAAGTACTAATACTTACTTCCTTTCTATTATCTAGCCTAAAAATAAAAGAGGGTTGTTTGAAACTAATTCTAAAACTAGCTAAAAGTGCACAAAAAGTAAAGTGGGGAAAACCTTCAGAAAAGCTGATTGATATGGGCAATACTCAAGGGAGAATCCACCTAGACTTCACTTGTTATTTAACTTCTTGAACTAGACGATTTCTTCACTTGACTTGATCCGTAGAGATCCCTAACCTATGTTAATACCTCCGTCGAGGATAAGAACAACTAATCCCAGGTGGTTAACTAAAGTTTCTTTATTAATTAACACCCCTAGGTTGGATTAATTCGATCTATGGATCCCCCTATTAGGTTTGACCCTAATCCGGTAGATTTATGTCGCTCTATGTCTAGGGTTGCATGCAACTCTACTTAATTATGGTAGATCTACTCTTAAAACAGGGACTTTTGCTCCTCTGTCTAAGCACATCGGTTTCTTGAAGTAATACCTAGGATTATTAAATCAAGAATGAAGAATACACAATTAAGAACAATTCAAGTATTTATCATATAATTCAAGAATAAATAATAAAAAGATCTGTTTTAGGTTTCATCCCCCTCAAGTATTTGAGAGGTTTAGTTCATAATTAATAAAGAAAACATCTCAGAAGAAATAAGATAACAAAATATAAAGAACCCAAAAACCCCTGAAGGAATTCAAGGAGATCCTCTGTCTTGATGTAGAATTCTGGCTTCTGAGATGAATCAATCGGCTTCCCTTGGAGTAATTCCTTGCTTTCACTCCTTGTGTTGGCAGAAATATGGCGCTCCTTTTTGGGAGAAAAGAGTACCCCCTTAGAGTTGCCTCCTGGGGTCTTTATATAAAGCTTTGGGATGCCTTTCTTAGCCTCTAAGTATCCAAATCCGAGTGAAATTGCACTTCCTCATGACAGGGACACGCCCGTGTGCCACGCCCGTGTGGTTTCGATAAGGGCCGTGTTTGGGCCTGTTAAGGTGGCACGACCGTGTGGCCTGGCCGTGCTTGTTAGGGCTGGCCCGTGTTGGACCTTGTGTGGCACGGCCGTGTAGTGACTTCTTGGGCCGTGTCATTTTCACACTTTGGCCCATTTTCTTCGTTTCTAGTCCGTTTTTCATTCTTTTCTTTTCCCTATGCTCTCCTGAGTATACAACATGAAATAGAAGGGTTAAGAGCACCAATCTCACAAAATTAATAATAATTCATCCAGAAATTAGGCTAAACATGAGGTAAAAATATGTATAATTTATCGTTTATCAAATACCCCCACACTTAAGCCTTTGCTTGTCCTTAAGCAAAATCTCAATCCCTAATTAAGAATCATTCCTCTTAACTTACAATCTTTATTAATAGTGTTTCAAACAAATCCACAGGTAATCATACAATGATAATTCAATCAGAAGAACATTAAAGATTCAATTACTCTAAGTTGAGAATTTTATCATTGAAACATAAGTTTTCTCCCTTCTCCTAAGTAAGTATCTCTCCATCTTAATTAACAGGAGTTGACATCCTCACTAAAATTCACTCTATCCACTCAAGGTGTTTTGTAACATCCCAAAATAGGGCCTAATCAGAATAGTGGTTTCGTAACCACAAATCCGAGATAGAAATAATTATTTTATAATTATTTTGAGGTCTATATTATGATTGCATGATGGTGTGAAAATTTCGTGAAGAAATTCGATGCGTAAAGTGCTTAATTTAAAATTAGGGACTAAATCGAATAAGTTGCAAAACTTGCATTCTAGAAGTTTCTAGTATGAAATTGCTTTGAAATATTAATTAGGAGGTCTTAAATAGTAATTTGGCCAATTTTAAGTTCATGGACAAAATTTGGACATGGATGGAATTTTTGAAAGTTTAGTAAGGAGGGGCATTTTGGTCATTTGGATATTAACATGAAATAAAAAGGGAAAAATAACACAAAATTGATCATCTTCTTCATTACCACGAAATTTCAAGGGTTCTCCATAGCTAGGGTTTGTTTCAAGCTTCCAAGCTCCATAATCAAGAAGAACGAAATTCGGGAGTAGATCGGGGAAAAGAAAAAGTAAAGGACTAAATTGTAAAGTTTAGTCACATTTGGTATCGAGGTAAGTTTACGGTAAATAAATGCAATATTCTGTTATTTTACATTACTATTGTCATTATCCAGCATTTATATATTCATTTTATGAAAATAATCAAGTTGAATATAAGGTGATATGACAGAGAAAAGCAGTAGAAAGTCTCGATTGAACCTTAGGAATGTTAGGATACGAAATGTCATGACATTAGGGGTCGACAGGACAGGACATGATAGAAATGAGCCATGTAAGTCCGTACTAGATATACAGCTTTGGAGACAGGATTGAGCCATGTAAGTCCATATTAGATATATGGCATTGGAGACAGGAATAATTCATGTAAGTCCATGTCAAAGACATGGCATTGGCAGGATATTATTAGACAGGAACGACCCTAGTATCCTTAGTATTCCGAGTGGTTCAACGGGCCATTGTACAAGTTAAATTACAGTGAATTATCAGCAAAGGAAAGGTAGATTGTATTTATGAATAATGAAAGGTCAGGTAAGAATGAAGGTAAGTGAAGAAGAAGAAGGCAGAAAATAAGATGTAAAGAAAGCTTATAATGCTAATTGATAGTTTGCATACTTATCCCATATGATGAATGTTGTAATTTATTTGCTTGTAAACTTACTAAGCCTAGTGCTTACCCAATTTATTTCTTTCTTCTTATAGTTCTTGCCAAGCCACTCGGGGATCAAAGGAAACGTCGGAGATCCGATCACACTATCGAGGAATCCTATCGGTATAGTTAGACGTTTCTTTTCGTGTATGGCATGTATAGGGACTTGGCTTCTTTTGATATGGATGTCTTATGACATGTTCAATGAATGGGATGTAAATACTTGATAGTGAATAGCTAATGAAATGGCTAATGATATACAAGTATGATAGTATGTATGCTTGAGTGATAACTATCACATGGAAATTAAGGAAAAATGTGAAAGTAGCTTAAAAACAGAACATTGTAACAGCAGTGATGTGAGTTTGAAAAATCACTAAAAATAGTAGAAACATGGTTTGATGGTGAATAATGTATGAAATTAAATCTTATTGTGTCTATTTTCATATGGAACAAACAAAATAGGTAAAGGTATTGTATTTTATGAGATATCTGAGTTTTAGTAAAACAGGGCCAGAGCGATTTCTGGATCCCCTGTTCCAACTTTGGAAATTCACCATAAATTGTAAAAAAAATAATTAGGAGGATTACCTTATATTTTCAAAATCCTTATTGAGTCTAGTTTTAAGAGAAACAAACAGCATAGTCATATGAATTTTGTACAGGGAGAAAAGTGGTTCGTAATAAGTAGAGGTCAGTGCAGTTGAGTTCTGAAACAGGGGCAACTTTAACTAATAAACTATACTAATCGGCCCAGCCAAAAATTCTAGAAAACAATTAGCAGATAGATACATGAGTCTAGATTCAGGTAAAATTTATGGATATTGATTTCAAGTTTCGTAACTCGAGATATGATTTTTCAAGCGACCATGACGCAGATAAACTGCTTATTCCGAAAATCAAGATAGATAATGTAAAGTTGTTTAAAATGGTAAATTATGTGTAGTAACACTTCAAGCTCGACTCCAGCAACGGTCTCGGGCGTGGGGGCGTTACATTTATTGGTATCAGAGCAGGTTTAGTCGGTTCTCGGAATAGTTAGCACGAGTAAGAGTCTAGCTATACATGCCATACTTATATTTTGATAGTGTGACGACTTCTGATGATTTTTAAATATTTTGTTTTATAGTAATGGATCCCGAACGAGCTGGTGATGATGATATGGAAAGTAATGCGCCTGCTCCTGCGGAAGGGGTAGTGCCATCTGAGAATAGGCCAGTAACAATTGATCAGGGAGGAGTGACTCGAGATGCTCTCTTCCAAGCTTTGAATGATTGGTTTGCTGAGTTCGTTCGTACGAATCTGGCAGTTAGACCTCCACCCCCTCAGGATTCTCAGGCTACCCATGTAGCTCAAGCTCCCCCAGTCATAGGTACAGTAATAAGAGAAAAGCCACTAGTTGATAAAATCAGGAAATATGGGGCAGAAGAGTTCCAAGCAACAAAAGACGATGATGCAAAAAGAGCAGAATTTTGGTTAGAAAATACCATCAAAGTCTTCGATGAATTATCTTGTACACCTGAGGAATGTATGAAATGTGTAGTATCACTTCTCAAAGATTCAGCCTATCACTGGTGGAAGACACTAGTATCAGTTGTACCGAAAGAGAGGGTCACTTGGGATTTCTTTCAGGAGGAATTCCGTAAAAAGTACATCAGCCAGAGGTTTATTGATCAGAAGAGAAAAGAGTTCTTAGAGCTGAAACAAGGTAATATGATAGTGACTGATTATGAGCGTGAATTTGTTAGACTCAGTAAATATGCTCGAGAATGTGTGTCCACGGAGGCTATTATGTGTAAAAGGTTTGAGAATGGGTTAAATGATGATATCCGACTATCAGTGGGTGTTCTAGAAATAAAAGAGTTCGTCATTTTAGTTGACAGAGCATGTAAAGCGGAGGAGTTGTTAAAAAGAAAAGATAAAACTGAAACAGAGACGCGAGATACGAAAAAAAGAAAGATGAGCAGATCATTTCAGGCTACATCCAAGGGGCCCAAAGAGTTTTCTACCAGATCTAGCTTTTCGGCAGGGCAATCTAGTCAGAATAGAGGTAGCAGATTTAAAGATCCGTAAGCTCAGACCACTTTGACCGCAAGTGTGGATAATGTTAGATCGGGTAGATTGGGATGTCCATGATGTGGTAGACTTTATTATGGTCCTTGTCGAGCAGGTGAAAATGTTTGTTATAAGTGTGGTGCTCCAGATCATTTTGTACGAGAGCGTCCGGAGGTGGCTAACCGAGAAGTAACACAGAGTGCTAGATCCGGAAATGCTCCTACCAGAGGCAGATCACTGAGACAACTGGGAGTAGGAGCAAGTAACAGAGGCACCTCTAGAGATTCGACGGTGAGACCAGATGCTAGAGCCCCTGCAAGGACTTATGCTATTCGTGCTCGCGAAGAGGCATCCTTCCCCGATGTGATTACGGGTACATTTTCTTTACATGACATTAATGTCGTTGCTTTAATTGATCCGGGTTCGACCCATTCCTATGTTTGTGTGAAACTGATGTCTAAAATGAGTATGCCTATAGAATCCACAGAATTTGTGATAAAAGTATCGAATCCACTAGGCAAGTGCGTATTGATAGATAAAGTATGTAGAAATTGCCCCTTAATGATTAAAGGTCACTGTTTTCCAGCCGATCTCATGTTATTGCCATTTGATGAGTTTGATGTTATTCTGGGTATGGATTGGTTGACGGCACATGACGTGATAATGAATTGTGGAAGGAAATTCATTGAGTTAAAATGTGAAAATGGTGAGATTCTTCGAGTTAATTCAGATGAGTCAGATGGTTCATTTGCTATGACTTCTGTTATGACAGCTCAGAAATATTTGAGAAAGAGGTATGAGGCTTATCTTGCTTTTGTATTGAATACTAAAGATTCAAAATTGAAAGTTGAATCAGTGCCTATAGTGTGCGAGTATCCAGATGTATTTCCGGAAGAATTACCAGGTTTGCCTCCTGTTAGAGAATTGAGTTTGGTATTGAGCTGATTCCAGGTACCACACCTATTTCTATTACTCCTTATAGAATGGCCCCATCGGAATTGAAAGAATTGAAAGCTCAGCTACAAGAATTAACTGATAAAGGTTTTGTAAGACCTAGTAGTTCGCCATGGGGTGCACCAGTGTTATTTGTGAAAAAGAAAGATGGTTTAATGAGATTGTGCATAGATTATCGGCAACTTAACAAGGTAACTATCAAGAACAAGTATCCACTACCCAGAATTGATGATTTGTTTGATCAATTAAAGGGAGCCACCATGTTTTCCAAGATAGATTTGAGATACGGATACTATCAGATGCGAGTTAAGGAGTCAGATGTTCCAAAAACTGCATTTCGAACTAGGTACGGTCATTATGAGTTTCTTGTGATGCCGTTTGGCTTAACTAATGCTCCTGCCGTTTTTATGGACTTAATGAACCGAATATTTAGACCATATTTGGACAAGTTTGTAGTTGTGTTCATTGATGATATTTTGATTTATTCTCCTGATGAGACTGAACATAAAGAGCATTTGAGAACAGTTTTACAGATTCTGAGAGATAATCAGTTGTATGCTAAGTTCAGTACAAGTGAGTTTTGGCTCCGAGAAGTTGGATTCCTTGGACATATTGTTTCAGGTGAAGGTATTAGAGTTGATCCAAGCAAAATTTCAGCCATTGTCGATTGGAAGCCTCCTAGGAACGTTTTAGAGGTCAGAAGCTTTCTTGGTTTAGCTAGTTATTATAGACGATTTGTGGAGGGATTCTCTATGATAGCTACCCCATTGACGAGATTGTTGCGAAAGGATGTCAAGTATGAATGGACTGAGAAGTGCCAGCAGAGTTTTGACAAGTTAAAGGCATTGTTGACTGAAGCTCCCATCTTAGTACAGCCAGAACCGGGTAAAGAATTTGTGATTTACAGTGATGCGTCTTTGAATGGGCTCGGTTGCGTACTTATGCAGGAAGGAAAGGTGATTGCTTATGCCTCTAGACAATTGAAACCACATGAGAAAAATTATCCGACGCATGATTTGGAGTTAGCTGCTATTGTATTTGCATTGAAGATTTGGAGACATTATTTGTATGGTGAACGGTGCCAGATATTCACCGATCATAAAAGTTTGAAATAGTTGATGACTCACAAAGATTTGAACTTGAGGCAAAGAAGATGGCTAGAGTTGATTAAAGATTATGAGCTAGTGATTGATTATCACCCAGGTAAGGCAAATGTAGTTGCTGATGCTTTAAGCAGAAAACTTTTATTTACATTGCGAGCTTTGAATACCAATTTGGCCATGTCCGGATGATGGTTCTATTCTAGCTGAATTGAGAACTAAACCGGTATTTCTTGAAGAAATTTGTGAAGCTCAGAAAGATGATAGTGATTTACAAGCTAAAAGAGTTCAATGTGAGTCAGGCATAGAATTAGATTTCTGGATTGGTTCT
This sequence comes from Gossypium stocksii, assembly GCA_020496765.1. Classification (NCBI taxonomy): domain Eukaryota; kingdom Viridiplantae; phylum Streptophyta; class Magnoliopsida; order Malvales; family Malvaceae; genus Gossypium; species Gossypium stocksii. The sequence continues at coordinate 5,666,090 of CM035625.1, forward strand.
GATGGTTGTTTGATGTTTAGAGACAGAATATGTGTACCAAAGAATGATGAGCTTATTCGGAAGATCTTACAAGAAGCACATAGCAGTTCTTTGTCTATTCATCCGGGTAGTACAAAGATGTATAATGATTTGAAGAAATTGTACTGATGGGTAGGAATGAAAAGAGATATTTCAGAGTTTGTTTCCAGATGCTTGATTTGTCAATAGGTAAAGGCCGAACACTAGGTACCCTCGGGATTATTGCAGCCTGTGCTAGTTCCAGAGTGGAAATGGGACAGAGTTACTATGGATTTTGTGACCGGATTGCCGTTAACACCGAAAAAGAAAGATGCAGTATGGGTTGTGATTGATAAGCTAACTAAGTCGGCTCATTTTATCCCAGTCCGTATGGATTATTCACTTGACAAGTTGGCTGAGTTATACATTTCAGAGATAGTTAGACTACATGGAGTGCCATTATCGATCATTTCAGACAGAGATCCGAGATTTACTTCACGGTTTTGGAAAAAGCTACAAGAAACTTTGGGCACCAAGTTGAGTTTTAGTACGGCTTTTCATCCCCAAACCGACGGTCAGTCAGAGAGAGTTATCTAGGTACTTGAAGATATGCTTAGATGTTGTATATTAGAATTTCAAGGCAGTTGGGAAAAATATTTACCATTGGTAGAGTTTGCTTATAATAATAGTTACCAGTCGAGTTTGAAGATGGCACCTTACGAAGCTTTGTATGGACATAAATGCCGTACACCTTTATATTGGACAGAGCTTAAAGAAAATCAGATTTACGGGGTTGATCTAGTTAAAGAAACAGAAGAAAAAGTGAAAGTTATCAGAGATTGTTTGAAAGCAGCTTCAGATAGGCAGAAGTCATATGCAGATTTAAAAAGAAAAGAGATCAAATATCAGGTTGGCGACAAGGTATTCTTGAAAGTATCCCCGTGGAAGAAAGTTCTCAGATTTGGCAGGAAAGGCAAGTTAAGTCCTCGTTTTATTGGACCGTTTGAAGTGATTGAGAGAGTTGGACCATTAGCATATCGATTAGCTTTGCCGACTAAGTTAGAAAAGGTTCATGACGTGTTCCATGTGTCAATGTTACGACGTTATCGATCAGATCCGTCACATGTGATTTCTCCGATAGAGGTTGAGATTCAGCCAGATATGACTTATGATGAAGAACCGGTAAAAATTCTAGCTCGTGAGATAAAACAATTAAGGAATAAAAGTATTGCTCTTGTAAAAGTCTTGTGGAATAGACATGGGGTGGATGAGGCTACATGGGAACCCGAAGAGGCCATGTGAAAACAGTACCCAAACCTCTTCACAAGTAAGATTTTCGGGGACGAAAATCCCTAAAGGGGGGAGAAATGTAACATCCCAAAATAGGGCCTAATCAGAATAGTGGTTTTGTAACCACAAATCCGAGATAGAAATAATTATTTTATAATTATTTTGAGGTCTATATTATGATTGCATGATGGTGTGAAAATTTTGTGAAGAAATTCTATGCGTAAAGTGCTTCATTTAAAATTAGGGACTAAATCGAATAAGTTACAAAACTTGCATTCTAGAAGTTTCTAGTATGAAATTGCTTTGAAATATTAATTAGGAGGTCTTAAATAGTAATTTGGCCAATTTTAAGTTCATGGACAAAATTTGGACATGGATGGAATTTTTGAAAGTTTAGTAAGGAGGGGCATTTTGGTCATTTGGATATTAACATGAAATAAAAAGGGAAAAATAACACAAAATTGATCATCTTCTTCATTACCACGAAATTTCAAGGGTTCTCCATAGCTAGAGTTTGTTTCAAGCTTCCAAGCTCCATAATCAAGAAGAACGAAATTCAGGAGTAGATCGGGGAAAAGAAAAAGTAAAAGACTAAATTGTAAAGTTTAGTCACATTTGGTATCGAGGTAAGTTTACGGTAAATAAATGCAATATTCTGTTATTTTACATTACTATTGTCATTTTCCAGCATTTATATATTCATTTTATGAAAATAATCAAGTTGAATATAAGGTGATATGACAGAGAAAAGCAGTAGAAAGTCCCGATTGAACCTTAGGAATGTTAGGATATGAAATGTCATGACATTAGGGGTCGACAGGACAGGACAGGATAGAAATGAGCCATGTAAGTCCATACTAGATATACGGCTTTGGAAACAGGATTGAGCCATGTAAGTCCATATTAGATATATGGCATTGGAGACAGGAATAATTCATGTAAGTCCATGTCAAAGACATGGCATTGGCAGGATATTGTTAGACAGGAACGACCCTAGTATCCTTAGTATTCCGAGTGGTTCAACGGGCCATTGTACAAGTTAAATTACAGTGAATTATTAGCAAAGGAAAGGTAGATTGTATTTATGAATAATGAAAGGTCAGGTAAGAAAGAAGGTAAGTGAAGAAGAAGAAGGCAGAAAATGAGATGTAAAGAAAGCTTATAATGCTAATTGATAGTTTGCATACTTATCCCATATGATGAATGTTGTAATTTATTTGCTTGTAAACTTACTAAGCCTAGTGCTTACCCTTTTTATTTCTTTCTTCTTATAGTTCTTGCCAAGCCACTCGGGGATCAAAGGAAACGTCGGAGATCCGATCACACTATCGAGGAATCCTATCGGTATAGTTAGACGTTTCTTTTCGTGTATGGCATGTATAGGGACTTGGCTTCTTTTGATATGGATGTCTTATGACATGTTCAATGAATGGGATGTAAATACTTGATAGTGAATAGCTAATGAAATGGCTAATGATATACAAGTATGATAGTATGTATGCTTGAGTGATAACTATCACATGGAAATTAAGGAAAAATGTGAAAGTAGCTTAAAAACAGAACATTGTAACAGCAGTGACGTGAGTTTGAAAAATCACTAAAAATAGTAGAGACATGTTTTGATGGTGAATAATATATGAAATTAAAGCTTATTGTGTCTATTTTCATATGGAACAAACAAAATAGGTAAAGGTATTGTATTTTATGAGATCTGAGTTTTAGTAAAACAGGGCCAGAGCAATTTCTAGATCCCCTGTTCCAAATTTGGAAATTCACTATAAATTGTAAAAAAATAATTAGGAGGATTAGATTATATTTTCAGAATCCTTATTAAGTCTAGTTTTAAGAGAAACAAACGGTATAGTCATTTGAATTTTGAACAGGGAGAAAAGTGGTTCGTAATAAGTAGAGGTCAGTGTAGTTGAGTTCTGAAACAGGGGCAACTTTAACTAATAAACTGTACTAATCGGCCCAGCCAAAAATTCTAGAAAAAAATTAGCAGATAGATACATAAGTCTAGATTCAGGGAAGATTTACAGATCTTGATTTCAAGTTTTGTAACTTGAAATATGATTTTTCAAGCGACCATGATGCAGATAAACTGTTTATTCCGAAAATCAAAATAGATAATGTAAAGTTGTTTAAAATGGTAAATTATGTGTAGTAACACTTCAAGCTCGACTCCGGCGACGGTCTTGGGCGTGGGGGCGTTACATGTTTAGGGTTCAAGAATTTAATACTCTCTAGTCAACCTCAAAAGTTATTAACATAGGCTTGCTAGAAAATCAGAGCTCCACCACTGTAGATTGATATGAAACATCGATCAAAAGGTCTTTCAATGGTTGTAATATGGCTTGGTTAGGGGTGTTGTCACAGGATGCAAAAGAAGGTTAGAATCGAGATTGAATTGAAAAATTATCTAGCTAGAAAAATCTCTATCACTGGAACATATTTCTCGAGCTAATTCTTATGATAACATCATTTCCACCTTGGTAGCCTTAAAATAGAAATATGCAAAAACTATTTGAACTATTACAGATTACAACTGAATTAATACATACTTTTTTTTAAGAACAATTCAAGTACAATACAATAAATTGAATAAAACTTTACGATCTGGAAAAGAGAATAAAGCTAGATGAAAATTTCAACTCAAATCTCGACAAAAATAGGGGTCAAAATAATTGAATGGAATTCAACAAAAAATGGGTGAAAGGTTAATATTAGAGGTAAGTTAAAGAAAAGGTTGTTAGACTCAATGGCGTTCACTAGGGGTTAATTTATGGAGGTAGGCTTTTGTGGAGTAAGTGGGTTAAATCCTAGGTGCCTTTATCATTTTGGTATATCAAATCAATGATGTGGTCTCGACATGTATAATCGAAGCAAGTTCTAGAATAACAAATCAGTATTGACTCACTCAAAGTAATAATAAAAGTGAGCACGAAAGAACGTATGCTTTAAGGCTCAAAAATCTCACCAGAATTATGGCTTTTGATGTCAACCATGCAAATTTCAAATCTCAAGATAACACTTAGAATTAAGGAAATAACTTATGAAAAAAATAGGGTTCTCAAAAATTTCAACTTATCATGCTTGATTCCCTAATGTTTTAAAGTTTGAATAATCAAAGTACAAGCACCTATGTCTTAATTCTCACATATCAATAAAAATCGTAAATCAATCAGAATATTTTCCTAATAGTAGATTGAAGATAATGCAAAGAGTGAAAGTGAGAATTTGAGAACAATGCAAAATGTTAGTAAAAAGTTCAGGGATTTCAAAGAGAGTGTAAAGGCTGAAAATAGATCCCCCCCCCCACACTTAAGATGTACATTGCCCTCAATGTACAAAGATAACATTAGTAGCAATAAAAGCACAATATCATAAGATAGGGAAAGAAATGAAACTCCCTGAATTTTTGGATGAATTTGTGAGACGGAGATTGGAATTGGAAGAGTCGGCTGTTGTGGCAGGGTGTTCCCATTTCCATATGGATTTGAGCTGTAGAGCTCCTTTGAAACTACGAATGTATTTATTAGTCGTGGAGAATTTGGATCAAGAGAGATTACTCGTTAAGGGTTGGCTGATATGAATAAGAAATAAAATAAAATAAAATAAAGTTCTAAAAATACTAATATTCAAATAACGAAAAAGATAAAATGAACTAAAAATAAAAATAAAAGGAAAAAGGAAAATAAAGTTAGAGGAAAAGGTGAAAATAGGGATCAGTGTTCAAATAAAAGTTAAGATAAGAATAAAGTTAAGAGGAATAGAAGTCTCTAATCCTCAGATGGATCACGCGATGGCGGTGGTGAAGTGATGTGAAGGTGCTGGCATATCTGCTGTAGTGTGGTGTCGATGTGGTCGAAGCACTGGAAGCATTCCTGCTCAAATCGGGATAGGTGCTTAGATATGTCAGTATAGGTGGCTGCTGCATAAGATGGGCGGGGAGGGGGTGTGGCTCGGCTGGTACATCCTCCTCCTGTGGTGGTGGTGGGACATCATCAGAAATTTCCTCAGGATCCTCGCCCTCCTGAATGAGGCGATACTGGAAGGGGCTGCCTCCTGGCCTCCGCTCGATCATCCTCATGTGGTGCATGATCTCGATGCCCTGAGGGGACATCTGGCCAATAAGTGTATAGGAGGATGTCTGGGCCGATGTGTTGAGGAGCCCGAAGTGACGGGCCAGGCGTGTGACGTATGGACCCATGGATATGACGCCTCTACAGTGACGCTCAGTCTGGTGCTGCATGGCGTGCGCGATGAAGTAGGCGAGGTCAACAGGGTGCGCGTTCGCCATGCTCCATAAAAAGTAAGCGTCATGAGTGTTTACGACAGCGGTGCTTGATAAACGCTAAATTATACATATTTTTACCTCATATTTTGCCTATATTTTGGATGAATTATTAATGATTTAGTGAGAATTGGTGCTCTTAACCTTTCTTTTTCATATCTTATACTCAGAAGAGCATGGGGAAGAGAAAAGAACCAAAAATGGACCAAAAATGAGGAAAATGGGCCAAAAATAGCTTAACACACGGCCCAAGGAATTACCACACGGCCGTGTGCCACGGCAGTGTAACATAAAGATCACACGGCCCACTCCCGACAAGCACGGCCAGGCCACACGACCGTGCCCCATAAACAAAATATCACACGGCCTCTGTCGAAGTCACACGGGCGTGGTACACGGGCGTGTTCTAGTCGTGAGGAAGGGGAATTTCACTCAAATTGGGATGCTTAGAGGCTAAGAAAGGCTCCCCACAAGCTCTCTATATAAAGACCTCATGAGGCAGAGGCAAAGAGACGTCCAGAGATACATTTTTCTTCTCGCTTTTCTGCCACACAGAAGGGAGAAGCAAGGGATTACTCCAAAGGAGAAGCCGATTAATTCATCTCAGAAGCCAGAATTCTGCAGCAACATAGAGGATCTCCCTAAATTCCTGCAGAGGTTTTTAGTTTCTTTTATGTCTTGCTATTTTATATCTTCTGAGATGTTTTCCTTCTTTATTATGAACTAAACCTCTCAAATACTTGAAGGGGATGAAACCTAAGACAGATCTTGTTATTTATTCTTGATTTATTTGATAAATACTTGAATTGTTCTTAATTATATGTTCTTCATTCTTGATTTAATAATCCTAGGTATTATTTCAAGAATTAGATGTGCTTAGAGCAGAGGAGCAAAAGTCCCCGTGATAAGAGTAGATCTACCATAATTAAGCGGAGTTGCATGCAACCCTAGACATAGGGGGACATAAATCTGTCGGATTAGGGTCAAACCTAATATGGGGAGCCATAGATCAAATTAATGCAACCTAGGGAGTTAATTAATAAGGGAATTTTAATTAACAACTTAGGCCTAGTTGCTCTTCACCTCGACGGAGGGTTTAGCATAAATTAGGGATCTCTACAGATCAAGTCAAGTAAAGAAATCATATAGTTCAAGAAAATAATAACAAGTGAAGTCTAGGTGGATTCTCCCTTGAGTATTGTCTATATTAATTAGCTTTTCCCGAAAAGTTTTCCCAATTTACTTTTTACGCTTTCTTAGTTAGATTTAGAATTAGTTTAAACAACCCTCTTTTATTTCTTAGGCTAGATAATAGAAAAGAAGTAAATACTAGTACTTTTGGTTCCCTTGGGTACGATAACTCGGTCTTGCCACTAAACTATACTACTGTTCAACAGGTGCGCTTGCCTCAACGTCGTGATATTAGTTAGTTTTGGTGAAATCAAGTCTTTATAAATTTTATTACTTCATATCACGCGATATCAAGTTTTTGGCACCGTTGCCGGGGAACTAAAATATTACGAAAACTCGATTTCTATTACTTTAGCCATTAATATATATATATATATATTTTTCTTTTATTTTTATTTTTAGTTTTTATTTATTTTTTATTGTTATTTTTCTTTTCTTTTAAATTTCTGAATTTTCTTTCTTTTAGGTATTTTTAGTTTATGACTAGAAACAACCCAACAGGACCACTACTTTTCGATGAAGATCTAGAAGCGACAGTTCGAAAAAATTGCAGGGAAATTAGACGCAGTCTACATTATCCAGAACAAGAACCTGAGCAAGAGCCAGAACCTACAGACGAGATGGAAGCAAATCAAAATGTTCCACCACCTCCCGCAATAGTCACACCGCCAGCAAATCAAGAAGAAGCTCCTCGCACTATGTCTGATTATGCAAAACCTAGTTTGGCTGGTACCCAAACTAGCATTCTTAGACCAACTATTGCTGCTAATAATTTTGAGTTAAAGCCTGACACTATTCAGATGATACAGCAATTGGTTCAGTTTGATGGTTTACAGGACGAAGATCCAAACTCACACATAGCCAACTTTTTGGAACTTTGTGATACCTTCAAAATAAATGGCGTTTCTGATGATGCCATTCGATTGAGGCTATTTCCATTCTCTTTGAGAAATAAAGCCAAACAGTGGTTAAATTCTTTACCACGAGGCTCATTTACCACATGGGAGCAGATGACCAAAAAATTTTTACTCAAATATTTTCCTCCAGCTAAAACAGCCAAATTGCGAAACGATATTTCTTCTTTTGTGCAGATGGATTTAGAAACACTATACGATGCATGGGAGAGATACAAAGATCTTTTGAGGAGGTGCCCTCATCATGGTCTACCTTTGTGGCTACAAGTTCAAACCTTCTACAATGGTTTAAACCCATCAACTAGACAAATGATCGATGCAGCAGCAGGAGGGACGATCAATAATAAAACACCTGAAGTAGCTTATGAATTTATTGAAGAGATGTCATTGAATAATTATCAGTGGCAAGTAATGAGGACAAAGCCAACAAAAGCCGCAGGAGTTTATAATATTGATGCTGTCGCCATGCTTACTAACCAAGTAGAACTCTTGAATAAAAAGTTTGATAATTTTGTTAGTTCTACGCAGGCACAACCAGTGATGCAATGCGACACGACTCAAGGAAACACGTTTAATCCAGATTTCGCATCTTATGGACACAGCATGGAAACAGAACAAGCCAACTATATGGGTAACAATTCTAGATCTCAAAATAACCCTGATAGTAATACTTATAATGCAGGTTGGAGAAATCACCCAAATTTTTCATGGGGAGGACAAGGAAATCAAAGACAACAGCCTCCTCCAGGATTTCAACAACCACCACTGCAACATGAGAAGAAGCCGAATCTTGAGGAGATGTTTACTAAATTTATGGCTGCATCAGAGACACATTTTTAAAGCACTGAAACGGCACTGAAAAATTAGCAAGCATCAATTCAAGGGCTTGAAAACCAAATTGGTCAACTTGCAAAATTAATCTTAGAAAGACCACAAGGAGGATTACCAAGTAATACTGAGCCAAATCCCAGAGAACATGTCAAGGCGATTACCTTAAGAGATGGAAAGGTCCTAGCCGAACCCGAAAAGAAGACTATCCCAGAAATTTCAGAAGAAAAGACAGCAGAACCCGAGGATAACATTCCACCACCACTCAAAGAATACAAACCGTGCATCCCATATCCGGCAAAATTGAAGAAAGACCATACAGACGCTCAATTCGGTAAGTTCCTTGAACTTTTCAAACAATTACACATTAACTTACCTTTTGTTGAAGCAATTTCACAGATGCCGAAGTATGCGAAGTTCCTTAAAGAACTTCTGACAAATAAAAGGAAATTGGAAGAATTGGCCACGATAGAACTCAATGAGGAATGCTCAGCTATTCTCCAAAATAAATTGCCAGCAAAACTGAAAGATCCAGAGAGTTTTACTATCCCTTGTCTGATTAGTAGTTTACTTATTAATAAAGCTTTAGCTGATTTAGGTGCTAGCATTAATCTCATGCCTTACAAAATGTTTAAACAACTAGGTCTCAGGGAACCCAAGCCCACTAGGATGAGTATTCAATTAGCCGATAGATCTGTTAAATATCTTAGGGGAATCATTGAAGATGTGCTAGTAAAGGTAGATAAATTTATATTCCCTGTTGATTTTGTTGTGCTTGACATGGATGACGATATTGAAGTACCTTTGATTTTGGGACGACCATTTTTAGCCACTGCTAGAGCTGTTATTGATGTAGGGGATGGCAAATTAGTACTTAGAGTTGGCGAGGAAGAAGTTGTCTTTAAAATTTATGATGCCATGAGATTTTCTAAAGAACAAGATGATTCGTGTTATTTTATTGATATTATTGATTATTTTGTTCAAGACAATCTCCAGGAACTTTCTCTTATAGACACGTTGGAACTGTGTCTCGTTCAAGGTGGGGGGAAAGATGAAACCACCCCTGAAATCGAGGAAGTACAGAAAGAATTAGATTCTAATGAAACCATCGCTAGGCACATAAGTTATGAGAATTTAAAGATGAGTGATGAATTAAGACAGAAACCTTCCATTACTGAACCCCCTAAATTAGAATTAAAACAACTGCCAGATCATTTAGAATATGCCTTTTTAGGGGAAGAATCAACTTTACCAGTCATTATTGCATCTGATTTAAGCCTTGCAGAGAAAGAGGAACTACTCCATGTGTTAAGAGAACACAGACGTGCTATAGCTTTGAAAATTTCAGATATCAAGGAAATTAATCCTTCTTTCTGCACCCACAAAATTTTAATGAAGGACAAATTCAATCCATCAGTGCAAGCACAGAGACGATTGAATCCCAACATGAAAGAAGTTGTAAAAGCCGAGGTAATTAAACTTCTAGATGCAGGTATTATTTATCCTATTTCTGACAGTTCTTGGGTAAGCCCTGTGCAGGTTGTTCCTAAGAAAGGTGGATTGACCGTGGTGTCTAATGACAAGGAAGAGTTAATACCTACAAGAACAGTCACAGGATGGAGAGTTTGAATTGACTACAGGAAGCTGAACGACGCCACTCGAAAAGATCATTTCCCATTGCCTTTTATTGATCAGATGTTGGAAAGATTATCAAGTCATATGTATTATTGTTTCCTAGATGGCCTCTCTGGTTACTTCCAGATCCTGATAGCTCTAGAAGATCAGGATAAAACTACATTCACATGCTCATACGGTATGTTTGCTTATCGCAGAATGCCTTTTGGTTTATGTAACGCTCCTGCTACTTTTCAGCGATTCATGCTAGCTATTTTCAATGAATTCGTGGAAGACATCATGGAGGTATTTATAGATGATTTCTCAGTTTTCGATAATTCTTTCGAACTTTGTCTTAGTAATCTAGAACATGTTTTGATCAGATGTGAAGAGACAAATTTAGTGCTAAACTGGGAAAAATGCCATTTTATGGTTCAAGAGGGTATTGTTTTAGGACATAAAATTTCTAGCAAAGGGATAGAGGTAGATAAAGCGAAAATTAAAACTATTGAAAAACTACCTCCTAATTTAGTTAAGGCTATAAGAAGCTTTTTAGGACACGCCAGTTTTTATCGAAGATTCATTAAAGACTTTTCTAAAATAGCTAAGCCTTTAACTAAATCATTAGAAAAAGACATACCCTTCAACTTTGACCAAGAATGTCTGGAATCTTTCAACAACCTCGGGGAAAAGTTAGTTAATGCCCCGATTATGATTTCACATGATTGGAATCTACCTTTTGAACTAATGTGTGATGCAAGTGATTTTGCAGTAGGTGCAGTTTTGGGACCGCGAAGGGACAAACACTTCCAGCTGATCTATTATGCTAGCAGGACATTGACAGCTGCTCAAGCAAATTACACGACCACAGAGAAAGAATTGCTAGCTGTTATTGTTGCATTTGACAAATTTAGATCTTATTTAATTTTGTCAAAAGTCATTGTTTATACTGATCATTCAGCTCTTCGCTACCTCTTAACTAAAACTGATGCAAAACCTCGATTGATAAGATGGATTCTATTGTTACAGGAATTTGATTTGGAAATAAAGGACAAGAAAGGAGCCGAAAACTTAGCAGCAGATCACCTCTCAAGGCTAGAGACTGCACAACCCAAATATCTAGACAAGATGAACGATTTGTTCCCTGAGGAACAACTCTTAGCCTTAGCAGATACGACACCTCCTTGGTTTGCTGATTTTGTGAATTATTTAGCGGCTAACATAATCCCAAAAGGGCTAAACCATCAGCAAAAGAAGCGATTCTTCGCTAATGTGAAAAACTACTTTTGGGAAGATCCTTTTCTTTCCCAGATTTATGCAGATCAGGTTATACGAAGATGCGTCGATGACACAGAAACATATCAAATTTTGAATCACTGCCAGTCAGGACCCACAGGAGGACATCACAGTGGAACTAGAACTGCTCATAAGGTACTCGAATCAGGTTTTTACTGGCCTACACTTTTCAGAGATGCCAACAGGTATGTGACCTCTTGTGATAAATGCCAACGAACAGGTAATATCTCTCAGCGACGCCTAGGCAACGGGAATCTTGAAGCACTATCGAACCAAGCCGCAACCTTTACCAATGTCGGCCTCTACGTAGTCCACCCAATTGACAATGAACGGTAATATCCCAGAAAACTATTTTTAGAGATTATATTGTTTTGACGGCTGCTAGACCTTTTAACATAGTTTCGGGATTGCCTATATATTAGCTCTTTAGGGTTTTTACCCTTGCCATATATAACTCTGTATTAATTGGTATATATTCATAACGAATATTTATTGCCATATATAATCCGAATCATAATAGTCATCATTAAAATAAATATAATAACGTTTAACCGAAAATTATAATTATGTTAATTATAATAAAGATTTCGGTAAACTATATTTATTTAAATTTATATATATATGAACCAAATTCATATATTAGAAAAATTATGTTCTGATTATGTGTACAACATCCTTGTACATATAGTATGTTCAATAGTTTGATTGCCCAATTAAATTAATTCTATAATTAATTTAATTCATGTGACAACCAGACACAATACCAACTATGTTTTACTCCGTTCATTTCAATCGTAGGGTGTGACCCTATAGGTTCTTGTAACGTTAGCAGTAATATTAGAACTATTCTAATGTTACAAACAATAAGTGGCATCTAGCAATGCATCATTGCTACCTAAGTTACAAGAAGTCATGATTCGACATAACCTTTTGTGATTAACTTTTCATGCATTAATCCTTAAGTCCTATATCTTTGGAATGGACACAAGTCATGGAATAGTCACACTTGCATAGTCCATCCCATGTTTCTTGATACCTTGAGTAGACTATGATATACAAATAAGTATGACATCTCATATCAACTTATTTGAGCATGGCCATGCATTTCTAGTCTCACTCAATCAAGTGGCCTGAGATATTACTCGTATTATGTAGGAGGGACTTATCCTATATTGATCAACCATATCCCTCTACATAGATTGTGGTATATCCAACATTAGTCTTAATAGAACAACCAATTATGATATTCGTTTGACTATATCAAAATATACAACTCACGATATTGGAATGATGATGATCTCAAGTATGAGGATCATATACATATTAATCACTATGAGTAATATTGTGACAATTACATAATAATCCAAGAAACATACTCATAGCGGGTCAGTCCAATATGTTGTTCTCTAACACACACATTCATGCATTGATTCTGATACTCCATATCAATGACAACTCTTTATCATCAATCAACTACATGTTAGTCTTAATGCATTATTATTGTCCTAGCCAACAATAATACTTGACTAAGGATCTTTTAAGAATAATCATATTATTCTTAGGACATTATTATAAAACAGTTTATTTATGCACACAGAAATGAAACTGAAATAATAATGGCAAAGCCTTATATTAATAAACATGATAAATCAAGTATGTTATCACAACTATCTCATGATTGATCTTTGGGCATACTCTTACAATCTCCCACTAGCACTAAGACCAATCACTCATATATCTAATACCGAGTGACTTAGTGTGACGATCATGCTTCTGCTGTGTCAGAGGCTTGGTCAGGGGATCAGCAATGTTATCATCTGTAGGTACTCTGCATATCTCTACATCCCCTTGATCGATAATCTCTCGAATAAGATGGTAGCGCCTAAGTATATGTTTGGATCGTTGGCGAGATCTGGGTTCTTTAGCTTGTGCGATGGCTCCATTGTTATCATATCGGAGTTCTATAGCATCCGATATGCTAGGCACAACCCCTAGTTCAGTAAGAACTTTTTGATCCAAACCGGTTCTTTTGCTGCCTCACTAGCTGCAATATACTCGGCCTCTGTTGTAGAATTGGCTACTGTACTTTGCTTTGAACTCTTCCAGCTCACAGCACCACCATTAAGGCAAAACACAAAACCTGATTGCGATCGAGAATCATCCTTGTCGGTTTGGAAGCTAGCATCAGTGCAACCTTTTACACTTAACTCTTCCTCACCTCCGTATATTAGGAACGTATCCTTAGTTCTTCTTAAGTACTTAAGGATATTCTTGACTGTTGTCTAGTGACTTTCACCGGGATCTACTTGGTACCTGCTCGTCATACTTAAAGCATATGAGACATCTGGACGAGTACATAACATGGCATACATGATAGATCCAATAGCAGAAGCATATGGAATTTTACTCATGCGTTCTCTCTCTTGTGGAGTTGAAGGACACATTTCCTTCGAGAGTGAAATACCATGTCTCATAGGTAGGAATCCTCTCTTAGATTCTTCCATATTGAACCTTTTCAATACTTTGTCTATGTATGTACTTTGACTTAGACCTAGTAGTCGTCTCGATCTATCTCTATAGATCTTGACTCCTAAGATGTAAGTGGCTTCACCCAAGTCCTTCATAGAAAAACAACTTCCTAACCAAGCCTTAATAGACTGTAAGGTAGGTATGTCATTTCCCATGATAAGCATGTCATCCACATACAGTACCAAGAATGTGATTATGCTCCCAGTAACTTTCTTGTAAACACATGGCTCATCTTTATTTTTGATAAAACCAAACTCTTTGATTGCATCATTAAAACGAAGATTCCAACTTCGAGAAGCTTGCTTTAATCCATAAATGGATCTTTGTAACTTACATATCTTTCTAGCATCCTTTGGATTGACAAAACCTTCAGGTTGTGTCATGTACACATCCTCTTCAAGGTTCCCGTTAAGGAAAGCTGTTTTGACATCCATCTGCCAGATTTCATAATCATGAAATGCAGCTACAGCAAGCAAGATCCTGATGGATTTAAACATAGCTACAGGAGAAAAAGTTTCATCATAGTCCACACCATGAATTTGACGAAAACCTTCAGCGACTAATCGCCCCTTGTATGTTTGTACATTACCATCCATGTCAGTTTTCTTTTGGAAAACCCACTTGCACCCTATAGGTTTAACTCCTTCGGGTGGGTCAACCAAAGTTCATACTTGGTTTTCATGCATGGAATCCATCTCAGATCTCATGGCCTCGAGCCATTTCTCAGAGTCTGGGCTCGCCACCGCTTTTTGATAAGTCCTAGGCTCATCTTGATCTAAAAGAAGAATGTCACCATGCATTGTAATGAGAAATCCATATCTCTCAGGTGCATGGCGTTCTCTTAAAGATCTACGCGGTGGTTGTGTTTCTACAGCAGTTACTTGTTCCTCAATTTCTTGTGGAATTTGTTGTTGGTCTATCTCTGGTTCGGTGGTATCTTGTGATTCTTGAATTTCTTTAAGTTCAATCTTTCTCCCACTTCCTTTTCTAGAAACAAATTCTCTCTCTAGGAAGACACTAGTCCGAGCAACAAACACTTTGTTCTCAGTGGGATTAAAGAAATAATATCCTTTGGTTTCTTTTGGATACCCCACAAAATTACACCTTTCAAATTTGGGTTCAAGCTTAGTAGACGTCAGACGTTTGACATAAGCTTCGCAACCCCAAATTTTCATAAAAGACATACTGGGACGTTTCCTAGTCCACATCTCATGTGGCGTCTTTTGAACCGATTTAGATGGAACATGATTTAGTGTGAAAGTAGCTGTTTTAAGTGCATGTCCCCAAAAGGAAGTCGATAGATCAGCATGACTCATCATGGACCGAACCATGTCTAACAGAGTTCGATTTCTTCTCTCAGAAACTCCATTCCATTGAGGAGTACCAGGAGGAGTAAGTTGTGAGACAATCCCACATTCCTTCAAAAGATCATCAAACTTTAGGCTCAAATACTCTCCACCTCGATCAGATCGAAGTGTCTTGATAGTTTTGCCTAGTTGATTTTGTACTTCATTTTTGAATTCCTTGAACTTTTCAAGGGCCTTAGACTTATGGCGCATGAGATAAATATATCCATATCTACTGAAATCATCAGTGAAAGTAATAAAGTAGTGAAATCCACCTCTGGCCTGTGTATTTATTGGTCCATATACATCTGAATGTATTAAGCCCAATAAATCACTAGCTCGTTCACTCTTACCAGTAAAAGGAGATCTAGTCATTTTTCCTAATAAGCAATATTCACATACTTCAAATTGTTCAAAAACAAATGAATCCAAGAGACCATCTTTATGGAGTTTGGATATGCGTTTCTCACTTATGTGGCCTAAACGACAATGCCAAAGGTAAGTTTGATTTGAGTCATTTATTTTAGATCTTTTAGTATTTATGTTGTAAATGGGATTCATTTGATCTAAAATATAGAGGCCATTAATCAATTGTGCCGAACCATAGAAAACATTATTGAGATAAAATGAACAACAATTATTCTTAATTATTATCTCAAAACCAATTTTGTCTAAACAAGAAATTGAAATAATGTTTTTAGTCAAACTGGGCACAAAATAACAATCCTCTAAAATTAAACCAAGTCCACTAGGCAAAGATAAAGTATATGTTCCCACAGCTAATGCAGCAACTCTTGCTCTATTTCTAACTTGCAGGTCCACATCTCCTCTAGCCAAAGTCCTACTCCTTTGTAGTCCCTGTACGGAAGAACAAATATGAGAACCACAACCAGTATCTAATACCCAAGAAGTAGTAGTTGATAAATTAATATCAATAACATAAATACCTGAAGCAGACGTTCCGCTTGCTTTGGCTTTCTTGATTTCCTCAAGATAGACAGGGCAGTTCCGCTTCCAATGTCCAGTCACACCACAGTGAAAATAGTTTCCTTCCTTAGATACCCCACCTTTAGGTTTCAGTGCAGCCTTTCCCTTTCCAAGATTGGGCTTACCTTTGCCCTTGGGCTTTGTCGGGACTTTGGCCTTTCCCTTACCCTTATTGTTACGGACCATCAGTACGGGCTTGGGTCCAACCATTTTCATGTTGTCTTCAGCAATTCGTAACATATTGAGCAATTGTGGTAGAGTCTTGTCAATTTCATTCATATTGAAATTGAGGACAAACTAGCTGTAGCTATCCGGCAACAATTGCAGAATAACATCAGTGGCCAACTCTTGGCCCAATGGAAACCTAAGCTTAGACAGGCTTTCAATATAACCAATCATCTTAAGGACATGAGGTCCTATTGGGCTTCCTTCAGCCAGCTTACATTGGAATAAGGCCTTAGAGATATCGAACCTCTCTTGCCTTGCTTGCCCTTGATATAGTTCTTTCAAGTGCTCGATCATATCATAAGCAACCATATCCTCATGTTGTTTTTGAAGATCAGGATTCATAGTGGCAAGCATAAGACATCCAACATCTACCATATCATCGAGATGCTTCTTGTAAGCATCTTTATTAGCCCTCAAGGCATTAGCAGGTGGTTCATCAAGAAGTGATTTTTCAATGACATATAATTTTCGTTCTTGTTTGAGGACAATCCTCAAGTTACGGAACCAGTCAAGAAAGTCCAAACCATTCAATTTGTCCTTCTCAAGGACCGATCGCAATGAGAGTGTATTAGTGTTTGCAGCCATAATATATCTACAACAATAAAATATGCGTGTGAATAGATTTACCAAGTTTATATCAATCATTAAAAGGACTTTATTATATGATGTTTCCCACTATTTCAAAATTAATAACCCTCATATATTAATTTCGGAAAGACTTTCTTGAAAGAATTTCTAGTGGGTCAAGGATCCATATTTCACCTCCTCTTAAGTCAGCTTTGGCTTTACTCTCAAGATTATGGTTATTTAGGTAAGCAACACTTGCTAATTACATCATATGTAACTCCTACAATTTGTTGAACAACTCTTGTTCTAATCATCTTATGATATATCCAAATTACTTGCCTCTAGGTTTCTAATCCTATTAGAGTAACCTAGTTAAGTCATTAACCAATTTTTAACCAGCGAATATCATTTGTTTATTCTTCGCGTTTAACCAAGATAAATACTAGTACTTCGCTTTGGCAAAACCTACATAGTATTGGTCGAGGCCTTAACGAGGGCATAAATTGGAAGGCCATGTTGACTTAATATTTTAATAGAGGGGTTTTATTAGAACGTTACATCTCACCAATTATGGTCTACTTTAGTCCATTTAATCTTTTAATTGATCTCATCAATTAATAGGGTTTATTATTACCAAATTTGTATGCTTTAGACATCCATAGCATCTCATACATGAATAAGTAAAGCAATAAATAAATGCAATAGTTATAGCCCATAAACTATGGTGGTTCAACCCAAGCCAATGGGAGAACCAATAGGGAACCTAAAGGTGTAAGTCATTTCACAAGCTGTCGATCCACACTAGTCGGCCCATCTTCTTTCTCGTTTAGTCTCCATAGCAATTTTTACAAATTACAAAATTTAGAAACTTGTTTTACATACGAGGGAGTAAGATGAGAAGAGAAATACAAGAGAATAGTAGTAAGGCACGACACGCAGGCCGTATTTATAAAATTACAACCTTTTATCAAATAGGTATCGGGCTATAACTATGCATTTCAAACACTGTGCATTTCAAAAATAACATGTACCATTCAACGTTTTGTTAAGTGACATATTAAAATATCCTTTCAACCCTTTTATGGCCCATTAAGTTTTATTTATTATAAAACATACTGGAAGATGATGGGGATCTAAAGGCGGTTAGAGGGAGTGGGCCAGGGGTGCAGGGCAGAGCCCCACAGTACGAACCGCATACCCCAATCAAATGAAACCTCACTATTTGATAACTTTTATCAACAGAATCGTGTTTTCAGGATTTTAATCCTTGAGGTTTCATATCGGAACAACTCTTGTTTCACTGGCCAGTAAACTCTTACTGGAAATTGTAAAAATCACCGCTACATCATAACAGACTTGTTAATGTTTATAGTAATAACATAAAACCAAATGGGCCATAACACCATGATTAACATTTAATCACTTATCGAAAGGAACAGTTACCAGATTTCGCTTAAACGATTTAAACAGGAAAAGCATAATAAAATTAAAACATGCATCTCATACAATTGCATCACCCAAGTATTTAAACCCGAG
This sequence comes from Gossypium stocksii, assembly GCA_020496765.1. Lineage (NCBI taxonomy): Eukaryota > Viridiplantae > Streptophyta > Magnoliopsida > Malvales > Malvaceae > Gossypium > Gossypium stocksii. Next base: position 5,684,707 of record CM035625.1, read on the forward strand.
TTCGTATCACACAAGTGGCTCTAATACCACTGTAGGAACGCCGGTGCCTTTAAGGCACAGCAAAAAATTAGAATAATAAAAATTTTTCGGCGATCCATACCATGGATCCATGTGTAAGGAACGAATCAGGGTGATAAAAGGTTTCGACATAAGTTACAAGAAGTCATGATTCGACATAACCTTTTGTGATTAACTTTTCATGCATTAATCCTTAAGTCCTATATCTTTGGAATGGACACAAGTCATGGAATAGTCACACTTGCATAGTCCATCCCATGTTTCTTAATACCTTGAGTAGACTATGATATTCAAATAAGTATGACATCTCATATTAACTTATTTGAGCATGGCCATGCATTTCTAGTCTCACTCAATCAAGTGGCCTGAGATATTACTCGTATTATGTAGGAGGGACTTATCCTATATTGATCAACCATATCCCTCTACATAGATTGTGGTTTATCCAACAGTAGTCTTAATAGAACAACCAATTACGGTATTCGTTTGACTATATCAAAATATACAACTCACAATGTTGGAATGATGATGATCTCAAGTATGAGGATCATATACATATTAATCACTATGAGTAATATTGTGACAATTACATAATAATCCAAGAAACATACTCATAGCGGGTCAGTCCAATATGTTGTTCTCTAACACACACATTCATGCATTGATTCTGATACTCCATATCAATGACAACTCTTTATCATCAATCAACTACATGTTAGTCTTAATGCATTATTATTGTCCTAGCCAACAATAATACTTGACTAAGGATCTTTTAAGAATAATCATATTATTCTTAGGACATTATTATAAAACAGTTTATTTATGCACACAAAAATGAAACTGAAATAATAATGGCAAAGCCTTATATTAATAAACATGATAAATCAAGTATGTTATCACAACTATCTCGTGATTGATCTTTGGGCATACTCTTACAATTTTTGCAATATTCAATTTGAAAAGGTTTTGAAAAGGTATGGAGTACACCATAGAACAGCTACCCCTTACCACCCACAAACCAGTGGCCAAGTCGAAGTGACAAATAGAGAGCTGAAACGTATCCTAGAGAAGACAATAGAAACAAATAGGAAAGACTGGTCAAGAAAATTAGATGATGCGTTATGGGCTTATAGAACTGCTTTCAAAACACCCATAGGAACATCTCCCTATAAGCTTGTTTATGGAAAAAACTGTCATCTACCATTTGAACTTGAACATAAATCATTCTGGGCTATAAAGTTTTTAAACTTTGATTTTAAAAGTACAGGAGAAAAGAGATTAATGCAGTTGAATGAGCTTGATGAATGACGCTTCAATGCTTACAAGAACTCGCGACTATATAAGGAAGCCATGAAGCAACGCCATGACAAAAGGCTGAAACAACCAAAGCAATTCGAAACAGGTGATTTTTCGAAACAGATGATTTCGTCTTACTCTACAACTCAAGGCTGAAACTATTCCCTGGAAAACTCAAGTCAAGATGGTCAGGTCCTTTCACTGTTCTAAATGTCTTTCCATACGGCACCATTGAGGTAACTCACCCTAACCACGGTACGTTCAAGGTAAACGGCCATAGGCTTAAACATTATAGAGGTGAGAATTTTGCAGAAAACAGGGCGGAGCTTCGGCTCCATCACACCCTTTCTTGACACATCCAGGTAAAGTCGAGCTTAGACTCTAAATAAGCGCTTCTCGGGAGGCAACCCGAGCACTAACTTAGTAACTTTCTTTTCTTTAAAATTTTTTAGTATTTTTTCACGCATAAACTAACTTTTTGAATGCAAAAATTTAGGACCACATGGCCAGGCACACGGGCGTGCCTTAGGCCATGTGCGCACTAGAAACAAGGGCACGGTCGTGCACCCAGACCGTGTACAAACAGAACAAAATATCCCCAAAACACGGGCCATCGATAAATCCCCACGGCCATGCGATATGGCCGTGGCAACCTTACGAATTCCACACGGGCTATCAACACCTACCCCACGGCCATGCGGCATGGCCGTGGCAACCCTGCAGTATTAATACGGGCTTACACAAATCCCCACGCCTGTGTCCCTAGCCCGTGGAAGACACTGCCAAATTGCACACGCCTGTTGCACATATCACACGACCGTGTGATACACGAACACGATCGCACATGGCCGTGTATACCATCACACGACCGTGTAAGTAAGAAGACCTGATCACACACAGCCGTGCGAATCAACCATACGGGCGTGCTCATCGGGACATGGCACGCTAAAACCTTCGATTTTTGAAACACACGGGCTGAATACGACTCACACGGGCGTGTGACATGCCCGTGTGACACAAAATGTATAAATATGAGGCATTTTTCACCCTCCTTTTCACTCAAACCCTAACATTTCTCACCCAAACTCTTCCCTAAACCACCACAAATGCCGCCACAACCCTCCAAATGCTACCGTACCAGATTTCATCCTCCCCACGCCCGTGTAATAGCCCCCCATGACCGTGCAACTCATAATTGGTTCTATTTTCTCATTTTTCTCATTTATTTTATTTTATTTCACTTCTTTAAGTTTTCATTTATTTTTACTTAGTCTAATTGTTGATTTAATCATGGAATTAGGAAATATAGGATGAATACTCTAGAATAATATAGAATCAATTAGGATTACATGCCACTTAATTTTATTTTTGCTTGCCATTTAGATTCCATTTTATTTTGCCACTTGGACACATATTTGCATGCCATTTTTTCTTAAAAATCACTATATATACCCATAATTCCTAGTTTTCTTTGTTATAAGTTTTTAATATGATTAGATTTTACTATTCAGGTTACTTCTCATTTGTTATTTTAGGAAAAATATTAATTTTAAATTATTCCTAATCTTAATTTTTAGAATTAATGCTCGTGTTTTGTTATTTCAGACACTATGTCATCTTCACGTGCCAAAAAAGCTGCTGTCCCCGCTTCCAAAAAATGAAAGGAACCCGGAAGTTCTTCATCGAGGCCTACCTCCGAGACACGCCACCCGTTCCTCACCTTTTCACAGGACTCCCAGGAGGAACGCTACCAGTTACTCCGAGCACGCACTATCTCGATGGGCCGAAGCATTAACTAGGAGGCCCTCGCGTAAATCAACCTGGTGGACGATGTCCGAGCCCTGCTAGCCACAGACCCATGGGACCAGTTTTTTAGGATTGTGGAGCCCACCTACCTAGAACTCACTCTAGAGTTCTGCTCCACATTCCACCTCCAGATCGTCATGAACAGATTCGATGATCCCGGTATAGTCTAATTCCGATTAGGAGGTCTTGTGCGACAACTAAGTGTCCCAGAGTTTGGCACGGCTCTCAGTCTCCATACCGAGCAGTTCATGGCAGAAGAAGACTTCCCCACCCTCTCTCGTCGCATCCACATCTGGCCCCTCGACTGCTGGAACGAGATCGCCCCAGGACGGCAAGTTTATAACCCCAGCATTAGCAAGGCGACCTCCCTCCCTCCTTCTCTCAGGTATATTCACGCCCTCCTTGCTCACACCTTAACAGGTAGACGGGAGAGTACAGGCATCGTCAACACTCACGACGTCTATTTCCTCTGGTGCATGGCCAATGGCCACCCCATCGACCTTGCCTACTTTATAGCATTGGCCATGCAGCACCAGACTGAGAGGCACCAGAGAGGCGTCATTTCCATGGGCCCGTACATCACGAGACTAGGCCGTTACTTCAGCCTATTCAACACTACAGCCCAAATATCCTTGTACACCTTACTTGGCCAGATGTCCTCCCAGGACATCCAGAGCATGCTCTCCATGAGGATGGTAGAGCGACGGCCAGGTGGCGGCCACTTTCACTTCCGCCTTGTCCAGGAAGGCGAGAACCCAGAGGACGTTACTGATGATGTCCCATCACCACCGCCAGCAGAGGATGAGCCTGCCGAGCCACCACGCCCCAGACGACCCACTCAGACGGCAGCTTCACGTGTCGACATATCCGAGCGCCTGGATCGATTTGAGCAACAATGTTTTCAGTGCTTCGATTACATCGACGCCACTCTCGCGCAGATATGTCAGCACCTGAACATCACACTGCCGCCACGTGATCCATCCGAGGACTAGTTCCTCTTCTTTTTATGTTTATTTTTATTCTTCTTTATTTTCTTTTTCTTAATTTTCAGACTTACCCACTAATATTTAGTTTTCTTTTTTTCTTTTTTTTCTTATTTTTTATTCTAACTTTGTTTTCCTTTCCAGTATAGTTTCTTCTATTTCCTTTTTACATTTTAGTATTTTATTACTTACATTTTTTTATTTTACATTCTTAACGGCTAATCCCACGGAAGTAAATTCCATTGACTCAATACTCCCCACGACTACTAAATCCATTCGCAGTTTCAAAGGAGCCTCACAGCTCAAATTTCTACGAAAATGGGAACACAGTGCCACACCTACCGGCTCTTCCTATCTCACAATTCATCCTAAATTCAGGGAGTTTTCAATTCTCTCCCTCTCTTTTGATATTATGCTTTTATTGCTAGATATATATCTTTGTACATTGAGGGCAATGTACATCTTAAGTGTGGGGGAGAAACATACTTTAATTCAGTATACCTTTCATGAAAACCCCTGAATTTGTACTTCATGCATTGTTCTCTGCATTTTCCTCAATTTCCTATTAAGAATTAATTCTAATTGATTTATGATTTTTATTGATATGTTGAGAATTAAGATATAGGTGCTTGTACTTTGATTATTCAAACTTTAAAACATTAAAGAATCAAGCATGATAAGTTGAAATTTTTGAGAACCCCATTTTTGCATAAGTTATCTTCCCTAATTTTAAGTACTATCTTGAGATTTGAAATTCGCAGGATTGACATCAAAAGCCATAATTCTAGTGAGATCTTGAGCCTTTTTGAGCATACATTCTTTCGTGCTCACTGTTATTATTGCTTTGAGTGAGTCAACACTGAATTATTATTCTAGAACTTTCTTTGATTATACATGTCAAGACCACATCATTGATTTGATATACCGAGATGATAAAGGCACCTAGGACTTAACCCACTCACTCCACAAAAGCCTACCTCCATAATCTAACCCCTAGTAAACCCCATTGAGCCTAACAACCTTTTCCTTGACTCACCCTCTAATTATTAACCAATAACCCATTTTTGTTGAATTTCCCATTCAATTGCTTTTGATCCCTATTTTTATCGAGATTTGAGTTGAATTTATTTAAGCTTTATTCTCTTTTCCATATGCAAATCTTTACTAATTCATTGTATCACTTGAATTGTTCTTAAAAAAAAACATATGTATATACAGTCAAATTTAGTTGTAATGTATAATTGTTCAAATTAAGTTTTTACATATTTCTCTCTTAAAGCTACCAAAGTGATGCTATTAAGCTTTGAAATTATGTTCCAGTAATAGAGATTTTTCTAGCTAAGATAATTTTCAATTCAATCTCGATTCTAACCCTCTTTTTGTAGCCTGTGACAACACCCCTAACCAAGCCCCGTTACAACCATAAAAAGACCTTTTTGATCGATGTATCATATCAAACTATAGTGGTGGAGATTTGATTTTCTTGCAAGCTTATGGTAATAACTTTCCAGGTTGACTAGAGAGTGCTTAAATTTTGAACCCTAAACACTTTGAGTGGATAGAGTGAACCTTTAGTGAGGATGTCAACTCCTGTTAATTAAGATGGAGAGATAACTACTTAGAACGAAGGAAGAAACTTATGTTTTCAATGACAAAATTCTCAACTTAAATTGATTGAATCTTTAATGTTCTTTTGATTGGATTTTTCATTGTATGATTACCTGTGGATTAGTTTGAAACATTATTGATAAAGGTTATAGGTTGAGAAGAATGATTCTTATTAGGGATTGAGATTTTGCTTGAGGACAAGCAAAGGCTTAAGTGTGGGGGTATTTGATAAATGCTAAATTATACATATTTTTACCTCATATTTTGCCTATATTTTGGATGAATTATTAATGATTTAGTGAGAATTGGTGCTCTTAACCTTTCTTTTTCATATCTTATACTCAGAAGAGCATGGGGAAGAGAAAAGAACCAAAAATGGACAAAAAATGAGGAAAATGGGCCAAAAATAGCTTAACGCACGGCCCAAGGAATTACCACACGGCTGTGGCACACGGCCGTGGCACACAGCCGTGTAACATAAAGATCACACGGCCCATTCCCGACAAGCACGGCCAGGCCACACGGTCGTGCCCCATAAATAGAATATCACACGGCCTCTGTCGAAGTCACACGGGCGTGGCACATGGGCGTGTTCTAGTTGTGAGGAAGGGGAATTTCACTCAAATTGGGATGCTTAGAGGCTAAGAAAGGCTCTCCACAAGCTCTCTATATAAAGACCTCATGAGGCAGAGGCAAAGAGATGTCCAGAGATACATTTTTCTTCTCGCTTTTCTGCCACACAGAGGGGAGAAGCAAGGGATTACTCCAAAGGAGAAGCCGATTAATTCATCTCAGAAGCCAAAATTCTGTAGCAACATAGAGGATCTCCTTAAATTCCTGCAGAGGTTTTTGGTTTCTTTTATGTCTTGCTATTTTATATCTTCTGAGATGTTTTCCTTCTTTATTATGAACTAAACCTCTCAAATACTTGAGGGGGATGAAACCTAAGACAGATCTTGTTATTTATTCTTGATTTATTTGATAAATACTTGAATTGTTCTTAATTATGCGTTATTCATTCTTGATTTAATAATCCTAGGTATTATTTCAAGAATTAGATGTGCTTAGAGCAGAGGAGCAAAAGTCCCTGTGGTAAGAGTAGATCTACCATAATTAAGCGGAGTTACATGCAACCCTAGACATAGGGGGACATAAATCTGTCGGATTAGGGTCAAACCTAATATGGGGAGCCATAGATCAAATTAATGCAACCTAGGGAGTTAATTAATAAGGGAATTTTAATTAACAACTTAGGCCTAGTTGCTCTTCACCTCGACGGAGGGTTTAGCATAAATTAGGGATCTCTACGGATCAAGTCAAGTAAAGAAATCATATAGTTCAAGAAAATAATAACAAGTGAAGTCTAGGTGGATTCTCCCTTAAGTATTGTCCATATTAATTAGCTTTTCCCAAAAAGTTTTCCCAATTTACTTTTTAAGCTTTCTTAGTTAGATTTAGAATTAGTTTAAACAACCCTCTTTTATTTCTTAGGCTAGATAATAGAAAAGAAGTAAGTACTAGTACTTTTGGCTCCCTTGGGTACGATAACTCGGTCTTGCCACTAAACTATACTACTGTTCGATAGGTGTGCTTGCCTCAACGTCGTGATATTAGTTGGTTTTGGTGAAATCAAGTCTTTATAAATTTTTTTACTTCATATCACGCGATATCAGTGCTCTCCCATCTACCTGTCAAAGTATGTGCAAGAAGGGCATGAAGGTACCTCAATGACAGGGGAATAGCGATCGCCTTTGTGCAACTAGGGTTGTAGGAGGGATGGCTAGGGGCGATGTTGCACCAACAATCTACGGGTTTGAGGTGGATGCATCAAGAGAGCATAGGGAAGTCTTCTTCTTCCATGAATTGCTCTGTGTAGAGGCTGAGAGCTGAGCCAAACTCTGGTACGCTAAGGTGGCGTACACGACCTCCTAAGCGAAATTGTATTGTGCCGGGATCGTCGAACTGGTTCATGACGATCTGTAAGTGGAAAGTGGAGCAGAACTCTAAGGTGAGTTCAAGGTAAGTTGGCTCAATAATTCAGAAGAACTACTCCCAAGGATCCGTCATCAGTAGGGCCCGGACTGAGTCTGCAAGGTTGACTTACTCTAACGCGTCTCAGTTAATGCGTCGGCCAGGACTTAATGTTCGGTCCCGTAATATCTGGAACAGCTCCTCTTGGGAGGCCTGGGTAAATGATATACACGGGTGGCAAGTCTCGGAGGTGGGCCTAAATGATGAGCCTTCTGGCCCCTTTCGTTTCTTTGAAGTTGGAGCAGCAGTTCTCTTTCTGCGTGATGTCGACATTATGCCTAAATAACACGATAATCAACATTAGTCCTAAAGATTGAAATTAAATTGAATAAAAAACTATATATAAATAATAAATATGTAGATTAGAATAACAATGTTCTTAAAAATAAAATGAGGACTAACCTAAATAATATAGATTATCCATCCTAATGTGATATTAAAAGTAGGCAATATGAGTATGTATTTATACTAAGTGCATAAGAAAAACGGCAATCAAGTGTGATGTTAAGTGGCATGCAATCATGAAATGTTCTATACTATTCTAGATTATTCATCCTAGTGTAACTAATTCCATGCTTGAATTAATTCTAAATCTAAAAATAATCATGATAAAAATAAATAAAATAGAGTAGTAAAAATTAAAGAGAAATGAAGAAAATAGAACCAAATGTGAGATGTGCACAGTTGTGGGGAGCTTTGCACGGGCGTGGGATAGTCCTATACGAGTGTGGTGGTGCTTTGAGGGTCGGAGGCGGCTTTTATGGTGGTTGGGGAAGAGTTTGGGTGAGAGGATTTAGGGTTTGAGTGAAGGAGAAGGTGAATAGTGATCCATTATTTATAGTTTTTGGGTCACACGGGCATGGAACATGCCCGTGTGACCCGGGTCTTGCCCGTGTGATTCGAAATTCGGTGGTTTTGGCATGCCTGGTTTGAAGTACACGCTCGTGTTGGCCATCTCGCACGGTCGTTTGCGATCTTGTTCACCTTTCACACGGTCGTGTGATAAGTCACACGGTCGTTTGCGATGAGGTTTTCGTTAATCACACGATCATGTAGGTAGTCACACGGCCGTGTCTAAATTAACAATGTTGGCCACGGTCTAGGGACACGGCCATGTGGTTTTGTGTAAGCCCGTGTTTAAGTTGAAAGGTTTGCCACGACCATGTAGCACGGCCATGTTGATTTGTCAGTAGCCCGTGTTTTTGGGAAAATTGTACTCTGTTTACACACAGCCTGGATGCACGATCGTATCTCTATTTTAAGTGTTCACACGGCCTTCGACACGCCCGTGGGCATGGCCGTGTGGTCCCAAATTTCTGTATTTAAAAGGGTTAGTTGATGCATAAAAATACTAAAATCAAAAATAAAGGAAAAGTTACTAAGTTAGTGCTCGGGTTGCCTCCCGAGAAGCACTTTTTTAGAGTCTAAGCTCGACTCTACCTGGATGTATCACGAAGGGATTTCGTGGAGCTGAAGCTCCTCCCTGTTATCTTTAAAATTCTCACCTCTATAGTGTTTAAGCCTATGGCCGTTTACCTTGAACGTACTGTGGTTGGGGTGAGTTACCTCAATTGTGCCGTATGGAAAGACAGTTTGAACAGTGAATGGACCTGACCACCTTGACTTGAGTTTTCCAGGAAATAGTCTCAGCCTTGAGTTGTAGAGTAAGACAAGATCACCTGTTTCGAACTGCTTAGGTTGTTTCAGTCGTTTATCATGACGTCGCTTCATTGCTTCCTTATATAGTCGTGAGCTTTCGTAGGCATTGCAACGCCATTCATCTAGTTCATTTAACTGCATTAATCTTTTCTTACCTGCAAGCTTAAAATCAAGGTTTAAAAATTTTATAGCCCAAAATGCTTTATGTTCAAGTTCAAATGGCAGATGACAACTTTTTCCGTAGACAAGTTTATAGGGAGATGTACCTATGGGTGTTTTAAAAGCAGTTCTATAGGCCCATAAAGCATCGTCTATCTTTCTTGACCAATCTTTTCTATTTGTTTCTATTGTTTTCTCTAAGATGCATTTTAGTTCCCTATTTGTTACTTCGACTTGGCCACTAGTTTGTGGATGATAAGGGGTAGCTGTTCTATGGTGTACCCCATACCTTTTTAAAACTTTTTCAAATTGGGCATTGCAAAAATGGGTGCCCCTATCACTAATAATTATCCTAGGTGTTCCAAATCGAAAGAAAAGTTTCTTCAAAAATCGTACTACCATTCTAGCATCATTAGTAGGTAAGGCTTGGGCTTCCACCCATTTTGACATATAATCTACCACTACTAGGATGTACTTATTCCCAAATGAAGTAGGGAATGGACCCATGAAATCAATACCCCATACATCAAATATTTCGCGTGAAAGTATATATCTCTGAGGCATTTCATTATGTTGAGAAATATTACCTGTTCGCTGGCATTTATCACAAGAGGTCAGATACCTGTTGGCATCCCTGAAAAGTGTAGGCCAATAAAAGCCTGATTCGAGTACCTTATGAGTAGTTCTAGCTTCGCTGTGATGTCCTCCTGTGAGTCCTGAATGGCAGAGATTTAAAATCTGGTATGCTTCTATTTCAGCAACGCATCTTCGAATAACCTGATCTATACAAATTCAAAAAAGAAAAGGGTCCTCCCAAAAGTAGTTTTTCACATCAGCGAAGAATCGCTTCTTTTGCTGATGGGTCAGCCCTTTTGGGGTTATGTTAGCTGCTAAATAATTTGCAGAATCAGGAAACCAAGGAACTGCTGCATTTGCTAAGGCTAGGAGTTGTTCTTCAGGAAACAAGTCCTTTATTTCTAAATCGAATTCCTGTAACAATAGAATCCATTTTATTAATTAAGGTTTTGCATCAGTTTTAGTTAAAAGGTAGCGAAGAGCAGAATGGTCAGTATAAACAATGACTTTTGACTGAATCAAATAAGATCTGAATTTGTCAAATGCAAAAATAACGGCTAGCAATTCTTTTTCTGTGGTAGTATAATTTGCTTGAGCAGCTGTCAAAGTTCTGCTAGCATAATAGATCGGTTGAAAGCGCTTGTCTCTTCGCTGTCCCAAAACTACACCTACTGCAAAATCACTTGCATTGCACATTAGTTCAAAAGGTAGATTCCAATCAGGTGAAATCATAATTGGGGCATTGACTAACTTTTCCTTAAGAGCATTAAAAGATTCTAAACATTCTTGGTCAAAGTTGAAAAGCACGTCTTTTTCTAACAACTTTGTTAAAGGCTTAGCTATTTTAGAAAAATCTTTAATAAACCTATGATAAAAACCAGCATGTCCTAAAAAGCTTCTTATAGCCTTAACTGAATTAGGGGGAGGTAATTTTTCAATGGTTTCAATTTTTACTTTATCTACCTCTATCCCTTTACTAGAAATTTTATGTCCTAATACAATACCCTCTTGAACCATAAAGTGACATTTTTCCCAGTTTAGTACAAAATTTTTCTCTTCACATATTATCAAAACACGTTTTAAATTATGAAGACAAAGTTGAAAAGAAGTACCAAAAACTGAAAAATCATCCATAAATACCTCCATGATGTCTTCCACGAATTCGTTGAAGATGGCTAGCATGCATCGCTGAAAAGTAGCAGGAGTGTTACATAAACCAAAAGGCATTCTATGATAAGCAAACGTACCGTATGGACATGTGAATGTCATTTTCTCCTGATCTTCTAGAGCTATCGGGATTTGGAAATAACCAGAGAGGCCATCTAGGAAACAATAATACATGTGACCTGATAATCTTTCCAACATTTGATCAATAAAAGGTAAGGGAAAATGATCTTTTCGAGTTGCGTCATTTAGCTTTCTATAATCAATGCAAACTCTCCATCCAGTGACTGTTCTTGTAGGTATTGACTCTTTTTTTTCATTAGACACCACGGTCAAGCCTCCCTTTTTAGGAACAACCTGCACAGGACTTACCCAAGAACTGTCAGAAATAGGATAAATAATGCCTGCATCTAGAAGTTTAATTACCTCGGCTTTTACGACTTCCTTCATGTTGGGATTCAATCGTCTCTGAGCTTGCACCGATGGTTTATATTCATTTTGCATTAAAATTTTATGGGTGCAAAAAGAAGGATTAATTCCCTTAATATTTGAAATTTTCCAAGCTATAGCCTGCTTGTGTTCCCTTAACACGTGGAGTAGTTCCCCTTTTTTTACAATGCTTAAATCTGATGCGATAATAACTGGTAAAGTTGAATATTCCCCTAAAAAGGCATATTCTAAATGATCTGGCAGTTGCTTTAACTCTAATTTAGGGGGTTCATCGATGGAAGGTTTCTGTCTCAATTCATCATTCATCTTTATACTTTCATAACTTATGTGTCTCGTGATAATTTCATTAGAATCTAACTCCTTTCTTAGTTCTTCAATTTCAGTGGTGGCTTCATCTTTCCCCCCACCTTGAACAAGACATAATTCCAATGTGTCTGCGAGAGAAAGTTCCTGAAAATTATCTTGAACAAAGTAATCAATAATATCAATAAAATAGGAGGAATCATCTTGTTCTTTAGAAAATTTCATAGCATCATAGATTTTAAAAATGACTTCTTCCTACCAACTCTAAGTACTAATTTACCATCCTCTACATCAATAACAGCTCTAGCAGTGGCTAAGAATGGACGTCCCAAAATTAAAGGCACCTCAATATCCTCATCCATATCAAGCACAACAAAATCAACGGGGAATATGAATTTACTAGCACATCTTCTATGATTCCCCTAGGATATTTAACAGATCTATCAGCTAGTTGAATACTCATCCTAGTGGGCTTATGTTCCCCTAGACCTAGTTGCTTGAACATTTTGTAAGGCATGATTAATGCTAGCACCTAAATCAGCTAAGGCTTTATCAATAAGTAAACTACCAATTAAACAAGGAATAGTAAAACTCCCTGGATCTTTTAGTTTTGCCGGCAGTTTATTTTGGAGAATAGCTGAGCATTCCTCATTGAGTTCCACTGTGGTTAATTCTTCCAACTTCCTTTTATTTGTCAGAAGTTCTTTAAGGAACTTCGCATACTTCGGTATCTGTGAAATTGCCTCAACAAAAGGTAAGTTAATGTGTTATTGTTTAAAAAGTTCAAGAAATTTACCAAATTGAGCATCTGTATGGTCTTTCTTCAACTTTGCCGGGTATAGAATAGGCGGTTTGTATTCCTTGAGTGTTGGTGGAGTGTTTTCCTTGGGTTCCTCTACCTTGTCTCTTGAAGATTCTGGAACAGACTTCTTTTCTGGTTCAGCTAGTACTTTCCCATCTCTTAGAGTAATTTCTTTGACATGTTCTCTAGGATTTGGCTTAGTATTACTTGGTAGTCCACCTTGTGGTCTCTCTGAAATTAATTTTACAAGTTGACCGATTTGATTTTCAAGCCCTTGAATTGATGCTTGTTGGTTCTTTAGTGCCGTCTCAGTGTTTTGAAAACGGGTTTATGATGCGGCCACAAATTTGGTGAACATCTCTTCAAGATTCGAGTTTTTCTCTTGTTGTGGTGGTGGCTGCTGCAATCCTGGAGGAGGTTGTTGTCTTTGATTTCCTTGTCCTCCCCATGAAAAATTGGGGTGATTTCTCCAACCTGCATTGTAAGTATTACTATAAGGATTATTTTGAGGTCTAGAATTGTTACCCATATAGTTGGCTTGCTCAGTTTTTATGCTGTTTCCATAGGATGACTAGTCTTGATTGAACATATTTCCTGGAGTTGTGTCACACTGCATCACTAGCTGTGCCTGCGTAGAACTAACAAAAATATCAAACTTTTTATTTAAAAGTTCTACTTAGTTAGTAAGCATAGTGACAGCATCAATATTATAAACTCCTGCAGCTTTTGTCAACTTTGTCCTCATGACTTGCCACTTGTAGTTATTTAGTGACATCTCTTTAATAAATTCATAAGCTGCTTCGGGTGTCCTATTGTTGATTGTTCCTCCTGCGGCTGCATTGATCATTTACCTTGTTGAAAGATTCAAACTGTTGTGAAAGGTTTGAACTTGTAACCACAAAGGTAACCCATGATGAGGGCATCTTCTCAAAAGATCTTTGTATCTCTCCCAGGCATCGTAAAGTGTTTCTAAATCTATCTACACAAAAGAAGAGATATCATTTCGTAATTTAGCTGTTTTAGCTGTAGGAAAATATTTAAGTAAAAATTTTTTGGTCATCTGTTCCCATATAGTGATTGAGCCTCGTGGTAAAGAATTTAACCACTGTTTGGCTTTATTTCTCAAAGAGAATAGGAATAGCCTTAGACGAATGGCATCATCAGAAATGCCATTAATTTTAAAAGTATCATAAAGTTCCAAAAAATTGGCTATGTGTGAATTTGGATCTTCATCCTGTAAACCATCAAACTGCACCAATTGTTGTATCATCTAGATAGTGTTAGGTTTTAATTCAAAATTATTAGCAGCAATGGCAGGTCTAATAATGCTAGTTTGAGTACCAGCCAAACTAGGTTTAGCATAATCATACATAGTACGAGGAGCTTCATCTTGATTCACTGGTTGTGCGGCTATTGCGGGAGGTGGTGGAATGTTTTGATTTGCTTCCATCTCTTCCGTAGGTTCTGGCCCTTGTTCTTGATCTTGTTCTGGATAATGTAGGCTTCGTCTGATCTCTCTGCGAGTTCTGTAAACTGTCGCTTCTAAGTCTTCATCAAAAATTAATGGTCCTGCTGGGTTGTTTCTAGTCATAAACTAGAAATACCTAGAAGGAAAAAAGCAAAGAAAATTTAAATAGAATAAAATAAAATAAAAAATAAAAAATAAATAAAAATAAAAATAAAAAATAAATAAATATAGTAATGGATAAAGTAATAGAAATCGAGTTTTCTTAATATTTTAGTTCCCGGGCAACGGCGCCAAAAACTTAATACTCGCGATATTAAGTAATAAAATTTATAAAAACTGATCACACCAAAAACTAACTAATATCACGATTTAAAGGCAAGCGCACCTATTGAACAATAGTATAGTTTAGCGGTAAGATCGAGTTATCGTACCCAAGGGAACCAAAAGTACTAATACTTACTTCCTTTCTATTATCTAGCCTAAAAATAAAAGAGGGTTGTTTGAAACCAATTCTAAAACTAGCTAAAAGTGCACAAAAAGTAAAGTGGGGAAAACCTTCAGAAAAGCTTATTGATATGGGCAATACTCAAGGGAGAATCCACCTAGACTTCACTTTTTATTTAACTTCTTGAACTAGACGATTTCTTCACTTAACTTGATCTGTAGAGATCCCTAACCTATGTTAATACCTACGTTGAGGATAAAAACAACTAATCCTAGGTGGTTAACTAAAGTTTCTTTATTAATTAACACCCCTAGGTTGCATTAATCGATCTATGGATCCCCCTATTAGGTTCGACCCTAATCCGGCAGATTTATGTTGCCCTATGTCTAGGGTTGCATGCAACTCTACTTAATTATGGTAGATCTACTCTTAAAACAGGGACTTTTGCTCCTCTACCTAAGCACATCGATTTCTTGAAGTAATACCTAGGATTATTAAATCAAGAATGAAGAACACATAATTAAGAACAATTCAAGTATTTATCATATAATTCAAGAATAAATAATAACAAGATTTGTCTTAGGTTTCATCCCCCTCAAGTATTTGAGAGGTTTAGTTCATAATTAATAAAGAAAACATCTCAGAAGAAATAAGAGAACAAAATATAAAGAACCCAAAAACCCCTAAAGGAATTTAGGGAGATCCTCTATATTGATGTAGAATTCTGGCTTTTGAGATGAATCAATTGGCTTCCCTTGGAGTAATTCCTTGCTTTCACTCCTTGTGTTCGCAGAAATATGGCGCTCCTTTTTAGGAGAAAAGAGTACCCCCTTAGAGTTGCCTCCTGGGGTCTTTATATAGAGCTTTGGGATGCCATTCTTAGCCTCTAAGTATCCAAATCCGAGTGAAATTGCACTTCCTCACAATAGGGACACGCTCGTGTGGTTTCAATAAGGGCCGTGTTCAAGCCTGTTAAGGTGGCACGGCCATGTGGCCTGGCCGTGCTTGTCGAGGCTGGGCCGTGTTGGACCTTGTATGGCACGGCCATGTGCCACGGTTGTATGGTGACTTCTTGGGCCGTGTCGTTTTCACACTTTGGCCCATTTTCTTCGTTTTCGGTCTGTTTTTCGTTCTTTTCTCTTCCCTATGCTCTTCTGAGTATACAACATGAAATAGAAGGGTTAAGAGCACCAATTCTCACAAAATTAATAATAATTCATCCAGAAATTAGGTTAAACATGAGGTAAAAATATGTATAATTTATCGTTTATTAAAGATCCTCTCATCGCATGGCCTAGGATATGTCCGTGTGTCCAGACCGTGTGGTTCACACAGCTGTGTCACACGGTCGAGTTCTGGTTCATTCGTTTTGCCCACGCCCATGTATTAGGTCACACACCCATGTCAATTTAACATGTTCAACCACAGGCCTCAGGCATGAGTGTGTCACACGCCCGTGCTAATTTCTCAGCTTCAACCACGGCCTAGGGACACGGATGTGCCGCACGCCCATGTTGATTTGGCAGGCTCGTCCATGGGGTATAGGCACGCTCATGGCGATTTGTCGAAACCCGTGTCTTGGGAAAAATTTTGCCCTATTTTCACACAGCCGTGTCGCACTGTCGTGTCTCCACCCGTGGTGTGTCCACGGCCTTAGGCACGGTCGTGTGCCTGGCCGTGGGGTTCTAAAAACCTACATTCAAGGTCTCAATTAATGATTTAGATGTTAAAAATTGAAATTAAAGAGCTTAACAACGTTAGTGCACAGGTTGCCTCCCGAGAAGCACTTATTTAGAGTCTAAGCTCGACTTACCATGTGCTCAATTTTATGAGGGTTCGTGGAGCCTAAGCTCCTTCCTATCATTTCTAAATTCCTTGTAACACTACAAACCCGGCCCAGACGTTATGGCCAAATCTGGAGTGTCACAGTGAAGTGTTTTTTGAAAACCGTGTTTTCATTGAAAACCCTTCTTGTTTAAAAATTTGTGTAAAACCTCAGTTTGCATTTGATCAATTCCAAACGTGGTTTATTTAAAATATTATTCCCTTTTTAAGACGTTATTACCTATAAAATCTTAATAGTTGCGGAAGCTTAATTTAAATCAGTTGTTGTTTTGGAAAAACCTGTTTCCACCTCTAGCAATTATAAAGCCACAAGTAAAATCCCAAATTTGTAATCCAGAAATTATAAAAGGCATTATTACAAACCAAACCCAAAATAAAGTACTTGAGAGTAAATAATCTAAAATATAAATCATAAGCAGTGCGTAGCCTTCTTCGAGTCCCTCGCAGCTTCGATCCGTCTAAGGCTGGGAATTACCTGAAAGGTTAATAAACGAGATGAGTTTGCAAAAAATCAGTGTGTA
This sequence comes from Gossypium stocksii, assembly GCA_020496765.1. Classification (NCBI taxonomy): domain Eukaryota; kingdom Viridiplantae; phylum Streptophyta; class Magnoliopsida; order Malvales; family Malvaceae; genus Gossypium; species Gossypium stocksii. The sequence continues at coordinate 5,701,841 of CM035625.1, forward strand.
ATCCCCTTACTAAAAAAAATTAGTATTACGGAAATAGAAACAAAAATAGTCTGGGCCTAAAACACACTATTTGGGGATAACTATATCGACCCACCCATCTGATACACTCCAAGGGTAGTGCCGATTGTGGTACTACCTAGCATTTCAGCCAAGCTACTAATCATATATTAGGCTTAAAAAGCCATCGGTGGATCCACGGTCGTCAAGCAACCATGCGATTCTAACAAATCAAATCTTCCTCCGTACAAAAACCCAACCCATGCAACATGTCATGTATGCCATGCTCAGTCATCACACATGTATGCTAAATGGCCATGCTCAGTATTAGTCATTTAACACATATGTCAAAAACATATCAATCATGCAACCACGGTCCTGTCAGTGAAAACACTATCATACGATCACAGTCAAATCAGTCACATTCACAGTCCAAGTCAGTCACTTGCCCACAAGGGCAAAACAGTCATTTCACACCTTAGGGGTAAAACGATAATTTTACCCTACAGGGGTATCTCGACAATTCTACCCTACTTGGGTATTTCGGTAATTTCATAAATCAGGGGTATTTTGATAAAAATTTCACAAATTAGGGGTATTTTACTAATTTCACAAACCAGGGGTATTTCGGTAATTTCATAAATTAGAGGTATTTCGATAATTTTGCAACCCATGGGTATTTCAGTAATTTCACAAACCAGGGGTATTGCAGTAATTTTGCAAACTAGGGGTATTTCGGTAATTTAGTAAACTGGGGATAAAATGGTAATTTTACAATTTAGGGGTAAAATAATAATTTTACAAATCAGGGGTAAAACGGTAACTTTACAAACTAGGGGTAAAATGGTAATTTTACAAATCAGGGGTAAAATAGTACTTTCGCAAATTGGGGGTATTTGTGTAATCTTGCAAATCGAGGGTAATTCGATAATTTTGCAAATCGGGGTATTATAGTAATTCCACCCTATAAGGGTATTTCGGAAATTTTATCAATCCCTCAAAAAGTCTAAAGTCACCTTGGGCGACTCAAGTATTCTAAATAGAGATAACATTGCGAATAGGCCTAAGGCCCGTTCTCCACCCAAGTGGGCCCACACGCTCGTGTGGCCCTTTAGCCCAAAACTAGCCACAGATATGAGATTGACCTAGTCTAGTCCAATATTTACTACACAATCATCAATTTGCTCGATTGGGCCCACGGGCCCATTGGGCCCACATGGCCCATTTCAGTATTCCGGCATTTGCCGTTCTATAGCTAGAGTAGAGTGGAACACACACCTGATAGGAATCTGAAGTTAATCCGCACTCTGAACGTTGTTATGCCTAGAAGCCAACAATAATCGCACCCTTGACTCCCCAGGGAGTGTGTCGATCAACTTCGGTCACCACCACCATGACCCAACGTCATACAAATCAACGAATGATCCAACGCCTAACCCAACGACCACGCCACAAAGCGAAAGGGATGAGCTAGGAAAGGTATGCTTACTCTCCTCATGGTTTGCTCTATTTAAAACCACCTTCTCACCTATTCTCATGTTAGATTCTCGATGCGGGATTCTCCATCAATCCCACCAAAATCGACGCATTAACAAAATAATCAACCTTTGCGTGCAAAGGGATTCGAACCAAAGTCCTCTTGATAGCCATGTCACGCCATCACCACTAGGACACAAGCTCCTTTAAGTCATAAGTCCTGCACATTTAACTATAAAGCCTACCTACTCGCTTCCAGATTTATTTAAAAGAGAAACCAAAATAAATTACAAGAGCCAAGACTTGAACCCCGGACCCCTTGCTTCCTCTATGGCGTCACTTTCTTGTCTCCCATGTGGTGCCATTTGCCACTAGACCACAACTCCTTTTGTGTCTTATTTTAGCTCCTTTTATCTATTAGTTATCCCACCTGAGCTTAGGGTTCTATTAACCTAAAAGTAAATATTTTTCCTATACTAAACCCGAACTCAGGACTTCACAAAAACTCTTTAACACCTCAAATTACCACCTTATCCACTAAACTAAACACAAAATTTAAATTATTAAAGCCGCTTTTAACCGATCCAACACTAAAGGCCCAATACTTTTAGGCCCAAAATCTAAGGCGTTACATTCCTCACCTCTATAATGTTTAAGTCGATGGCTGTTTACCTTAAAAGTGTCGTGGTTTGGATGTGTTACCTTAATTGTGCCGTAGGGAAAAATCTTTACCATCGGAAGGAGATACGTCATTTGTATGAAGCTTTGGATTTGAAATTCGAGGGTCCTCCTCCTCTAATAACACCTTATCTCCTATTTTAAATTGACTTGGTTTATTTGTAGACTCATCATGGATTCGCTTTGGTTCCTCTTGTCCTCTCAGTTTCACCTTAACTTGTGTTAGCCTTTCATCTAGTTCCTTGATCTATAGCATTCGCTCTTCATGGATTGCTCCCTTGTTGTCGCATGAACTTGAACGTGGCTCATTTGTGCTTTTACGAGGGATGACCTGCAAGGAAGGTTGAACAGTAAGTTTCCTCTCATTAAAAGAACTCGTATTATCATGTCTATCATTAGATATCCTAATAGAATTACGACCTTGAAGAGTAATTGTGTCATCGCCTACTCAAAGTGTGAGGTCACCTGTGCCTACATCAATAATAGTTCTAGCAGTTGCTAAAAAGGGTCGCCCTAAAATTAAAGGCATATCGCTATCCTCATCTATGTCTAGAACAACAAAGTCTACTGGGAATATAAATTTGTCAATTTTAACAAGTACATCTTCAATTATACCCCTAGGAAATCTATTGGTTTTATAGGCCAATTGAATGCTCAGCCTAGTTTGTTTGGGTTTCCCAAGACCTAATTGTTTAAAAAATTTTTAAGGCATTACGTTTATACTAACGCCTAAATCAGCCAAAGCCTTTTTAACATCTAAGCTACCAATTAAACAAGGTGTCATAAAACTCCCTGGATCTTTCAGTTTGTCGGGTAGCTTGTTCTGTAAAATGGCTGAGCAAACTGCATTTAATTCCACATGTGACGATTCGTCTAACTTCCGTTTGTTTGCTAAAAGCTCCTTTAAAAATTTAACTGCATTTGGCATCTGCGAAAGAGCTTCAATAAACGGTAAGTTAATATGTAATTTCTTTAAAAGTTTAAGGAATTTACCAAATTGTTCGTTAGTGCGGTCTTTCCTTGTCGCATTCGGGTATGGAACACGAGGTTTATACTTTTTACTTATAGGTTTGTGTATCATGACTGTCGAAACCATTTTTCAATTTTGGCAAACTGGAATCGACTTTAAAAATGAAAATAGAGTCGCCACCGATCTTTTTTCAAGGTGTGATCGGATCACCTTGAAATTGATCATTTAATAAAGCATTTTGATTTATTAAAATAATTATTTTAGTTTACGAAATTCAAGAAAATGGGTTCGGGAGTCAGTTATGCACGAGGAAGGGCTAGGACCCTCGTAGCGCCCAAGATTGGTACCTAATTAATTAATTAATGTCTTAATGTCGAAAATTTGAAAAGATTTTAAAATACGATCCTTTTATTTAAAAGAACACTTGAATAAATCAAATTGGATGCTAAGACTCTTTTATTTCAAAGAAATAAAATGTCATACCCAGTGAGTTAGGGTACGACATTTCAAACCCTTGAAACTAAGCTTGTCTTTTTTATTTTTAAAACTCATGCACTTAAGTTCAAAAGGGATATTCGATTATTTGGGTCAAACGAAAAATCAGAACTCAGTAAGTTAGGGCACAATTTCTCAAAATTCCAAACATAGAATATTGCCTTTATTTTTAAAAATCCTTATCTCGAGATAACGAAATGTCATATTCAGTGAGTTAGGACACAACATCTCGAATTCCCAAGAATAAGCTTTTATTTGAAATTTATATGCTTTGATCTAAAAAGGGTACTCAGTTACTTAGATTCAACGAAGAAAATTGGAACCCAGTAAGTTAGGACACAATTTTCTCAAAGCTCCCAAATACGAGTATTGCCTTGTTTTGAAATAAACGTTTTGAATAAAAATATCAAGTGTTTTGCTTAAACAAGGTGTACTTTTTATTTTGAAACCATGATATGCGAATGTAATTACCATGCAAACAAAATCAAACACACTAATAAAACACATTGTAATGATCACATAATATACATTATTTACAAACTAATGAAAATTAAAAAAAGTATAACAAATTAAAAATACAAAGCAAATCGAAATAGAATGTAAAAACAAGTTGAAAAAGATAATGAATGAGTTCAAAATGATAATGAAAAAATCTTAAAATCAATAATATACAAAATGATTTAAAAAGATAATATATGACAAAATTTAAAATAAATGATATGTGCAAGTTTAAAATAAACCATATACAAAAACTCAAAATAAATAATACACGAAATAATTTACAATAAAACCATTAAAAAAATATTATAGCAAACAATTTAAAATGAATAATATACGAGATAATTTAAAATAATAATATATAAAAAAACTTAATCATAACAATACAAAAATAATAAAACAAAAATAAAATAAACATTATAAAATAAACCATTTAAAAATAAGTAATACAAAAATAATAAAACAAGATAGTTTGAAAGAGATACTACATAAAAATTTGACATAAATAAATAATATACAAATTTGCCAAAAGAGGGGGAAAATAAAATAAATCTATATATAAAAAAATAGGTAAATAAATGGGTGAAAATAAATCAATTTAACAATATGAAAATAATAATAGTTGGTAACAAAAATAATAAGAATATTAAATATAACAAATATAGCAATAATAATAGTAATAAAAACATTCGTAAAGATGATGATAATAATAATAATAATAATGTTAATATAACCAATATAATAATATTACAATTAATTAATTAATTTGAAAATAAAACACAAAAATAACGAAAAAAATACTAAAATGAAACTTAAAATTAAATTTCAGGGCAAATCAGAAATAAATAAATAAGAAAAGGACTAAATCACATGTGTGAATAAAGAAGGGGGGACTACCCGCGCAAATATTCCAAGATGCATAAATTCTCCATTCTTAAACGATGCAGTTTCACATATTATTAAAAACTAAAAAAAAAAAAAACAAAAGAATGGCTATTTGCCATTTTTTAGAAAGCCGAAACATCCCCCCTTCTCCTCTTATCATTTCTTTGCTGGGGTTTGACCCCCAAATGCCATCGTCGTCAGACCACTACCAACCATGATGACCAATAACGCGCTAAATAGGACTACTTTGACGATGAGGAGGCCGCCTGTGGTAAGTTTTTATCCTTTTTTCTTTCTTTTATTAATCGTATGCAAAAAAGATCTAAAAAAATGAAGAGAAAAAAAAAAGGAAATCTAAAACAAAACAGAGATTAAAAACGGAAATAAAGATAAAACCACCTTCTCAAAACCTTGCTCAGTTTTTTATTAATGAAATCCTCTGCTTTTTGATTTTTTCATTTGAAAATCGTAAAAAAAGGGCCATTATAATGGTTTCTTCGACTCTTTATATAGCCGAGAAAGAGAAAAATCAAAAATAAAATACAAAATTATTCTTTGCTCCAAGCCTGCTGTGGTTTGTTGTTTGTTTTTCAGGTACAATGCCGCGTGGACGTACGGTGGTGGTGACATGGCGTACGGCAGTCGTACGGAGGTGCGCTAGAGGCTGCTGAAGCTGTGCGAGGCTAGTGGGGCTGAGGCGTGCGGCGTGAAGGCTTTCAGAAACCCTTAGGGTTTCTATTTGCCGAAATCATTTGGGCCATTCGGGCTCTTCAAATTGGGTCATTTGTCTTTGTAATTTTGGGCCGTTAATTGGGTAGGGGTTAGGTTTAGATTTAGGGTCTTAAATTCGGGCTTTGTAAAGGGTTTATATGTATTAGGTTTCAATGGACTGTAAATGGATTTTTAAAAACTTTGGGTTTTTATTTTTTTTTGTATTTATTTTGTTTTTTTTAATTTAATAGGTCAGGCTAAATTGGCCTTTTACAACTGCCCCTCTTTGCTTTTTGTCGTGTAACAAGAATAGAACAAAGACTTTAAAAGGGCCAATTTTACCCGGTTCTACTGAGTCTTGACTTCCTAGCGCTTCTTTTCTTTTAGTGGCCTCATTCCATCCCAGTACATCTTCAACAGTATAGAAATTGGTGTCTTGATCTACTTCAGTAAAATTTCAAGGAGAAAAGACTTGTAGATTCGATCTACTCTGTTGGAACTTCAAGGAGATAAAAATTGTGGTGCCAATGTGGTTCTAGGGAAAAGAGATTTGTAGCTTCGATCTTTTCCATTGAAACTTTGAGGAGATAAGAATTCAAAGAGAAGAGATTTGTAACTTCGGTCTTCTCAGCTGAAACTTCATGGAAATGGATTAACCCTCCCTGTAATTTTAAGGAGAAGGGCTTTCTAGCTTCAATCGACTCCTTTGGAATGTCAATGAGATAAGAATTCAGAGAGAAGAGGTTTGTAGCTTCGATCTTCTCTACTGAAAATTCACGAAAATAAGGATTGACCCTCAATGTAATCTCAGAGGGAAAGGATTTGTAGCTTCGTCCTACTCCACTGGAACTTCAAGGAGACAAGAATTCAGAGAGAAGAGATTTGTAACCTCAATCTTCTCTACTGAAACTTCAAGGAAATAAAAGTTTTCGCCTTCAATCTGCTCCATTACTGCTTAGGGAGACAAACCTACAATCTTTAACCTATTCCACTGCTACTCAGGGAGATAGGACTGGTGGCTTCAATTTGCTCCACTACTGCTTAGGGAGATAAATCTTCTATCTTCAACCTATTCCACTGCTGGTCAGGGAGGTGGCCTAAATCAGGTTCCACTACTGTTTAGGGAGACAAGGGATCTTGTCCCACTACTGTTTAGGGTGACAAGATCTACAATCTTCAGCCTATTCCACTGCTGGTCAGGGAGAGGACGGTGGCTTAAATCAGGTTCCACTACTGTTTAGGGAGACAAGATTTGCCTTCGATCTTGTCCCACTACTTTTTAGGGTGACAAGATCTACAATCTTCAACCTATTCCACTGTTGGTTAGGGAGATAGGATTGGTCATCCTTGATCTGCTCCACTATTTCTTAGGGAGACAAGATCTACAAATTCATCGATGTTGCTACATCGTCCTCTAGGGGACCTACCCTATAGAGTCGATTTTATATGCGTATGCTTATGCAAAATGATTAGGATATGATCAGAATGAATCAATGTTCCTAACTGAATGTGTTATGTATGAATGCAAAATGTCATGAGAATGATCCTTAAGGTGTCATCACTCGTTGCTCATCAGGGCTCTATTACTGATGTATTATGTTGCCCTCTTGCTCAGTTGGTATTTTTACCAAAACCCGAAGAAATAATCGCATTTTGCTCAACTAGTTTGCCTCACTGTAACTTCAAGGTCCATTCTACTGTAACTTGGTGACATAAGATCTGTATCATCTTTAAACCATCCCACTGCAATTCATGGCTATAGGATCTGTATCAACTTCCATCCATCCCACTGTAACCCAAGGGTATATGATCTGTAACTTGTTCCATCAACTGATGACTCCCTAGGTGATCTGACCAGATGTGTATGCATGATATTTATATGGATGCAGAATATCATTTTTCCTCGAGAATGATCCCTTTTTATGTTTGGGTTGGCATTGCTCGTTTTCATCGAGATTGTATCACCAATGCGATATCTTGTTTCTGTTCAACTAATATCTTTGACAGAAAATTCGAAGAGATAAACTCAATTTAAGCTCAAATATTTCCAACCCTTACACTTAGTGAGTTCTTAAACGACAGTCTTGTTTCAGGTTCCTAGACTATTTAAAAGCTTTTAGAGTAATATGAGATACTCTTTTTATGAAAGTATTATTAGTCAACCGATTGTTATTTCAATACGAAATGCTTGCAAAAGATCATACCAATGGACAAAAAGGAAATTGATTAGGAGCATAGCCCGAAACAAATAGGTTAATCAAAGATAGCAAATGTAATTAAGAAGAAAGTTTATTGGGAGCATATTTGAAAAGAATAAGGTAATCAAATATAACAAATTCAAAATGGGTAAGATGGAAACTAGGTGCCCCAGATATAGCAGCCTGAGCTTCTCTGTTCAAACTTCTTGAGGACCATTTTAAGTTCAATATGTGTTCAGGGGATCCGGAGTATTTTTTTGATGCCCCAAGACGTAGCATACTTCTTCGTCGTTAATTCAAGCATAGCAAGACTACCATATGCCCCACTTTTGATCACAATTTGAGCCGCCCTTTTCAGGTTTTCAACTCAAAACCCCTTTGGTCTCAAGGAGCCCTTTTGTGGGTTTTCGCCTTGGCCTCTCCTTTTTCTTTCCTCTTTTTTGATTGATTTTAATTTTTCATTATTTTTGGATTGATTTTTTCATTTTTTTCTTTTCTTTTTTAAGGTCTTAAGGCACCCTTTGCGGGTTTTCACCTTGGCCTCTCCCCTTTTAGGTGAAATACTTTCTGACTGAATCTAAATTCACTGGATTGGGCATGTTGTCGCCATCCATCTCAGTCAATTATTAATTTCCAGAACAAGCCTTCTTCCCTACATAAAGTCTTTCCCAGTTTGGCATCTATTTTCCTCTAAAGTCTTTTTGTATATGAAGGATCTTCTTCAATATTAGGTCCCTCTCGTGGAATTCTCTAGGATGAACCTCTTATTGTAGGCCCGCATCATCTGACCGTAACGGATAGCTATTAACTTTTCTCCTCAAATTGATTGATCATATCGGGATAGGATCCCTTCTACCTCATCCATCTTCAGCTCTGATAAAACTCAAAAGAAAGGATCTCAACTTCAATGGGCTGGACCAATGAGAAATGTGCTGCCCCAAAGAAGGTCTTGGCCAACATTTGATAAGTATAGAGGGTAAATAGTAACTTCTCTATGCCAACCCTTACAAGTCTCAGTCATCTTTCAAAATCTTTTTTTTTATGGTTTTTTGGTTGCCTTTGTTGCACTGATATTGTATCTGATCTTTGAACAGACTATAAACTTTTGACGTTGTGCAATTGTGTTAGACATGTTCTTTTCTGGCAGTCTTTATTGCCACTTTTCTTTTCCCTTTTTCATTCGAATTTGAATTGGAACTTTGAATTTGGATTTAAACTTGAATTTGAATGTTGAATTCGAATTTGAATTTGAATTTTGAATTTGAATTTGGATTTGGATTTGGATCTAGACTTGAATTAGGATCTGGATTTGGATTTGGACTTGAATTTGAATTTGATGACTGTTGACTTTGTAATTTTGGCATATGAAGCGACCTTACCCTCCTAGTAAAGTAACCGACAACCATGAAGATGAATTAATATCGGCGGTATTGGCCCTATGACATCCATGCCCCATATAGAGAGTCCGTGAAGAAACAGAGGAGACACATAAGTCTTGTCTTCGTCAATTTGACATTTATGACATACTGATGCAATCCCCTTCCATAGTGGACCAATAATATTTGAACCTCATGATTAGCCTGGATATTGTAGAACCATTGGCACGTGTTCTTTAAACACCCTTATGGACCTCTTTTAAGATATTCCCAAGCATGTCTTAATATGATCGTGCGTAAACATCCTTGAATTCTTGAAAATAACTCAATAATGTCTTGCCTAATTTCTGCGGAGAGCTAGGTTTCGATTTTCATCTCTTTTCCAAGCTCGCAATGTCAACTGACCCTTTGTAAGTTAGAATCTATTTTCATCTCGTTCTACCATCCTTAACAAATCAGAAGATAGGTACAATATTTGTCATCTTCAAAGTCCTGAGATCCCTCTAGACACATATCTTACTCAAAAGGGAGTCAGTAACAGCGTCGCTCATGACATTGATATCTGGGGACCTATTGTGGGTACGAAGGCAAATTCCAGAGAATAAATGATTCTAAGGATAATTATTTGTATGGTATGATCATGAATGAAGAATGAAAGAATATTTGGATGAAAGCCCAAAGAATAAAAGAATCTATAAATAGAAAGAATAGAAGAAAATTTGCTAAAAAAGAGATGCATTTTATTAAAATAAAGATTCTGAACATAAGCGTATTTCACAAAAGATTCTCAGTGTTTTGCCTTGCACTGGGTTCTTGTCTTAATGAGCCCTGATGACCAGTGGTTACGACCCTGGCTGGCATACGGTTTCAGATTGTTCACTTCATTTTCCCTATTTATCGAGGTTGATCTTTTGACACTTTCTCCCGCGTCTATCTTTCCACTCCTTACCGCACTTTCAATCATCTCGCCTGACATTACTATATCTGAAAAGCTCATTGTAGCACTTCAAAACATATGATTAATGAATGAGGCCTTCAGAGTATTGACGAAAAGTATCGTGGTTTCTTTTCGAGAAGAGGTGATTGGACTTGTGTTGCAACTTCCCTCCACCTTTGAGCATACTGCCTGAAGCTCTCACTTGGCTTTTTCTCCATATTTTGCAATGTGATTCTGTTGGGCACCATATCCGTTACATGACCATACTGTTTCATAAAGGCCTGTGCCAGGTCTTTCCATGAATTGATTCTAGCACGACTCAATTGATTGTACCATTTAGCTGCTGACCCAACCAGACTATCTTGGAAACAGTGGATTAATAGCTGGTCATTATTAACATATCCTGTCATCCTTCGACAGAACATCGTGATGTGAGCTTCAGGACAACTAGTCCTATTGTACTTTTCAAACTCTGAAGTCTTGAATTTTGGTTGGAATACTAGATCGGGTACCAAACTCAAATCCTTGGCATCTACCCCATAATAGTAGTCAACATTCTCCCTTACCCTAAGTTTTTCCTCCAACCACTTGTATCGATCTTCCAGTTACTTTGGCCATTCACTTTCTTCCCTTTCCCTTTCTGCCACTTCATCTAGATCGAGGACAGCATGATTAGCTAGATTATCCCCTGGGTTAGAGCCTAACCCAGCTTGGAAATTCATGGGTACTGAAACACCCGCTTGGAATTGTTGAGGCTTGATCGTGACGGATGGCCTTCGTAAATTTACTTTAGGTTGTGTCTGTACATGTGGTGGAGTGAAACCAGGGGAATATTGAGGGTACTCAGTATTCTCCTCAGCATTAACCATAGGGCTCTTCCCTTTATCCATAAGCCCATTCAGCAGTTGTGTCATCTGAGTCATTTGAGTCATCATACTTCTTTGAGACTCCAACATTCGGTCCATCAAGTCCTGCTGGATCTTAGCCAATTGCTCTTGCATTTACAGTTGCAGTTGTTCTTGCATCTGTTTTTGGAGTTGTTCAAGTCTTTCCAATCTCTGATCCATATCTCTTGTCTTTTTCCGTGTACCGTAAAGATGCTTAGTCGATTGACTTTTATTGGTTCACAGGTTAACTGAAATAATTTTACCTAATTAGGGACCTTTTGTGAAAATCTAATGCACAAAATACAATGCAAATGCATGAAATGAATGCAAGAAGAAAGAGAGGCATTGATTCTGAATTCAATTCTATTAGAAGAACTTTTCTAGAAAACAAATATCTTTACATAAAACAGATTACACAGGCAGTATTGCCCTTAGAATCCAAGTGAAGACTCTAATCTTTTTCTTCATATCCGGATGCTATGGTCGAATCTTGCGAGCTTCTAATAGATGCCTCCACTAGCTCCTTTTTGCTTGATCGCGACCCACTGTTTTCTTATCCTCATAATGCTCCTTAGCTCCTTTAAGAAATTTGACGTGATGGCTCTCGAACATTCCTTGTTGGCTTGAATTCTCGGGCAAAGTTTTGTATTCCTTAGCGGACTATTGGTTTTCTCTCGTTGTGCTTACTTGGACCATATCTGGACGACCATATTATAATCCATTTTATCAAGAAATTTGTTTTCCTATGACAAACTCCTCTATTTAGCCATCGAATATTAATCAACACCTCCTTTCTATGATGATGCAATGCAACGCAATCAAAACAAAGAAAACAAGTTAGTATAAGAGAAACAAACAACACAGAACACCTATCCGAGTGACCACTATGGTTCGGCGTGGTTCTACCTAGGGTAGGCTCCTAGGTCTTCTATATGTGGTTCGGTTCTAAAGAAAGGGTACCTGAACAGCAGATTCCTCAATCCTCACCCATTATAGACTCATACGGACCGATTTCCCTATGGCTGCACGGAGATGAAAATCTCACGAAGACATAGGTACGGATGTATCCCGAAAGCGATCCATTATCCTGTACAGAAGAGAAGACCTCACGAAGGAGTAGTTTCTCGCTCCCACTTAAAAGGGGTAAAAACCAAAAGGTCCTTATGCAATATAATGCAAGAGTATTCTACAAAACTCAAACTACAACAATGACACAAACGCATGCAATAAAAGGATCGTAATTTTTCAAATCACTTTCAATTTTCGACAAAAGGACAGAAATTAATCAATCTATGGCCTGACTCTCAACTAGTCCCCAGTGGAGTCACCAAGCTTTCGAAACCATTTTTTAATTTTGGTGAACAGGAATCGACTTTAAAAAACGAAAACGGAGTCGCCACCAATCTTTTTTCGAGGTGTGATCGGATCACCTTGAAATTGATCATTTTAATAAAGCATTTTGATTTATTAAAATAGTGATTTTGGTCTACAAAATTCGAGAAAATGGGTTTGGAAGTCGGTTACGCACAAGGAAGGGCTAGCACCCTCGTAGCGCCCAAGATTGGTACCTAATTAATTAATTAATGTCTTAATGTAAAAAAATTGAAAAGATTTTAAAACAATCCTTTTATTTAAGAGAACACTTGAATAAATCAAATTGGATGCTAAGACTCTTTTATTTCGAAGAAATAAAATATCATACCCAGTGAGTTAGGGTACGACATTTCAAACCCTTGAAACTAAGCTTGTCTTTTTTATTTTTAAAACTCATGCACTTAAGTTCAAAAAGGATATTTGATTATTTGGGTCAAACAAAAAATCAGAACCCAGTAAGTTAGGGCAAATTTTCTCAAAATTCCAAACATAGAATATTGCCTTCATTTTTAAAAATCCTTATCTCAAGATAACAAAATGTCATATTCAGTGAGTTAGGACACAACATCTCGAATTCCCAAGAATAAGCTTTTATTTGACATTTATACCCTTTGATCTAAAAAGGGTACTCGGTTACTTAGATTCAACGAAAAAAATTGGAACCCAGTAAGGTAGGGCACAATTTTCTCGAAGCTCCCAAATACGAGTATTGCCTTATTTTGAAATAAACTTTTTGAATAAAAATATCAAGTGTTTTGCTTAAACAAGATGTATTTTTTATTTTGAAACCATGATATGTGATAAACGTTAAATTATACATATTTTTACCTCATGTTTAGCCTAATTTCAGGATGAATTATTATTAAATTCTTGAGAATTGGTGGTCTTAACCCTTCTATTTCATGTTGTATATTCAGGAGAGCATAGGGAAGAGAAAAGAACAAAAAACGGGCCGAAAACGAAGAAAATGGGCCAAAGTGTGAAAACAACACAGCCCAAGCCGTGCCACTTAAGGTCCAACACAGCCCAGCCCCGACAAGCACGGCCAGACCATACAGCCGTGCCACCCTCAACAGGCCCGTACACGGCCTCTTATCGATCCACACAGGCGTGGCACACGGGTGTGTCTCTGTCGTGAGGAAGTGCAATTCCACTCGGATTTGGATACTTAGAGGCGAAGAAAGGCATCCCAAAGCTCTATATAAAGACCCTAGGAGGCAACTCTAAGGGGGTACTCTTTTCGCCTAAAAAGGAGCGCCTTCTTCTTGCCAACATAGAGAGTGGAAGCAAGGGATTACTCCAAGGGAGGTCGATTGATTCATCCCAGAAGCCAGAATTCTACATCAAGATAGAGGATTTCCCTTCAATCCTTCAGGGGTTTTTGGGTTCTTTTATGTTTTCCTATTTTATTTCTTCTGAGATGTTTTCTTTCTTAATTATGAACTAAATCCCCCAAATACTTGAGGGGGATGAAACCTAAGACAGATCTTGTTATTATTCATTCTTGAATTATATGATAAATACTTGAATTGTTCTTAATTATGTGTACTTAATGCTTGTGTTAATAATCCTTAGTATTAATTCAAGTTGTGATGTGCTTAGGCAGAGGACCAAAAGTCCCTATTTAAGAGTAGATCTAGCATAATTAAGCGGAGTTGCATGCAACCCTAGACATGGGGCGGCATAAATCTGCCGGATTAGGGTCAAACCTAATAGGGGGATCCATTGATCGAGTTAATGCAAGACTAGGGGTTTTAACTAGAAAGAGATTTCAGTTAATCAACCTAGGATTAGTTGTTCTTATCCTTGACGGAGGTATTAACATAAATTAGGGATCTATACGGATCAAGTCAAGTGAAGAAATCATCTAGTTCAAGAAGTTAATAACAAGTGAAGTCTAGGTGGATTCTCCCTTGAGTATTGCCCATATCAATCAGCTTTTCTCGAGAGTTTTTCCCCCAATTTACTTTCTTGTGCACTTTTAGTTTAGTTTTAGAATTAGTTTTATACAAACCCCTTTTATTTTTAGGTTAGATAATAGAAAGGAAGTAAGTACCAGTACTTTTGGTTCCCTTGGGTACGATAACTCGGTCTTGCTGCTAAACTATACTACTGTTCGATAGGTGCGCTTGCCTTAAAATTGTCATATTAGTTAGTTTTGGTGTGATTAGTTTTTATAAATTTTATTACTTCATATCACGCATATCAAGTTTTTGGTGCCGTTGCCGGGGAACTAAAATATTACGAAAACTCAATTTCTATTACTTTAGCCATTACTATATTAATTCATTTATTTTTAATTTTTATTATTTTTATTATTTATTTTAATTTTCTCTATTTTTCATCCCTTCTAGGTATCTCTAGTTTATGACTAGAAGAAACCCAGCGGGACCATTACTTTTTGGTGAAGATTTAGAAGCTACAGTTCGTAGAAACCGTAGAGAGATCAGATGAAGCCTACGGTATCAAGAACAAGAATCAAAACAAGAACCGGAACCTATTGAAGAGATGGATGCAAATCAAAACATTCAACCACCTCCAGCATTACCCGCAGAACCAGATGAAGTGCCTCGTACTATGTATGATTATGCTAAACCTAGTTTGGCTGGTACTCAAACTAGCATTATTAGACCTGTTATTGCTGCTAATAATTTTGAATTAAAACCTAACACTATTTAGATGATTCAGCAACTTGTGCAGTTTGATGGTTTACAGGATCTTTTGAGAAGATACCTTCATCATGGACTACCCTTGTGGTTACAAGTTCAAACCTTTCACAACGGTTTGAATCCATCAACAAGGCAGATGGTTAATGCAGCCGCAGGAGGAACAATTAACAACAAAACTCCAGAAGCAGCTTATGAATTTATTAAAGAGATGTCACTGAATAACTATCAGTGGCAGGTCATGAGGACAAAACCGACGAAAGCTGCAGGAGTTTATAATATTAATGTTGTCACCATGCTCACTAACCAAGTAGAACTTTTAAATAAAAAGTTTGATAATTTTGTTGGTTCTGCACAGGCACAGCCAGTGATGCAGTGTGACGTGACTCACGACAATATGTTTACTCCAGACTGTTCATCTTACGGCCATGGCATAAAAACAGAGCAAGCCAATTATATGGGTAATAATTCTAGATCTCAAAATAATCCTTATAGTAACACATATAATGCAGGTTGGCAGAACCACCCCAATTTTTCTTGGGGAGGACAAGGGAATCAAAGGCAACAGCCCCCTCCAGGATTTCAGCAGCCAGCACCACAATAAGAGAAAAAGCCAAATCTTAAAGAGATGTTCACCAAATTCATGGCCATGTCAGAAACCCATTTTCAAAACACTGAGACGTCATTAAAGAACCAACAAGTATCAATTAAAGGACTTGAGAATCAAATTGGTCAACTCACAAAGTTAATATCAGAAAGACCACAAGGTGGACTACCAAGTAACACTAAGACCAACCCTAAAGAACAACTTCATGCCATGAACACAATAAATGAGAAGGTGTTAACCAAAGATGACCCAAAGTTATGCAAGGAGCCTGAGGTGAGTAAAGGTAAGGTAGAGGTAAGCAATAACAAGCCAAACATCAAAGAACACAAGCCTCATATCCCATACCCAAAAGCGCTATAGAAAGACCACACAGATGAGCAATTTGGTAAGTTTCTTAAACTTTTAAAGAAATTACATATTAACCATTTGTTGAAGCACTTTTGCAGATGCCAAATGCTGTTAAATTCTTAAGAGAACTCTTGACAAACAAATGGAAGCTAGATGAGAAACCTCATGTGGAACTAAATGTAGTATGCTCAGTTATTCTACAGAATAAATTGCCAACCAAACTAAAAGATCCAGGGAGTTTTACTATTCCTTGTCTACTTGGTAACTTAGATGCCAAAAATGCTTTAGCTGATTTACGGGCTAGTATAAATGTTATGCCGTATAAACTGTTTAAACAACTAGGTCTTGGAAACCCTAAGAAAACCAAGATGAGCATTCAACTAGCTGGCAAAACTATTAGGGCACCTAAGGGAATAATTGAAGATGTACTTGTCAAAATTGAAAAATTTATATTCCCAGTTGACTTTGTTGTTTTAGACATTGATGAGGACAGCAACGTACCCCTAATTTTAGGGTGACCCTTTTTAGCAACTGCTAGGACAAAAATTGATTTAGAAACAGGAGAACTCACATTACATGTAGGTGATGACACAGTCACTGTACAAGCTCAAAACTCGATTAAGATAACAGATAATAATATAGCTACGAGCCCTTGTAAAAACACTAAACTCACCACCCAACCTTCTGTGCAGGATACACTCTACATAGAGGCAACCAACCAACAGACAAGTCCATCTGAGGGATATGCACCTGAAAAGCGAATACTTCAAATCGAGGAACTAGATGAGTGGCTGAACTATCATGAAAAACCCAAAATATGCCACACCAACCCAGAGCTTCACCAAGATGACCCTCAAAAACAAACAAATCAGTTCAAGATAGGGAATAAGGTAATTTTAAGGGACAACGATCCTCAAACCTCAAATTCAGAAGAACATACAAATGATACACCCTACTTCACGGTAATAAAAGTCTTCCTCTACGGCACAATTGAGGTAACTCACCCTAACCATGGTACTTTCAAGGTAAACGGCCATAGGCTTAAACATTATAGAGGTGAGAATTTTAAAGATAACAGGGAGGAGCTTTAGCTCCATAAACTCCCTTCGTGATACATCCAGGAAGAGTCAAGCTTAGACTCTAAATAAGCACTTCTCGGAAGGTAACCCGAGCACTAACTTAGTAAACTTTCTTCCTATTTTGATTTTAGTCTTTTAATACATCAACTAACCCTTTTAAATGCAGAAATTTAAGACCATACAGCCACACACACGGGCGTGCCTAAGGCCATGTGAACATTTAAAGTAGAGACACGGTCGTGCACCCAGGCTGTGTACAAACAGAGGATAAATTTTCCCAAAGCACGGTCTAACGACAAATCGCCACGGCCGTGCGACATGGCTGTGGCAACCCTTCAATTTAGACACAGGCTTGCACAAAGCCACACGCTTGTGTCCCCAAATCGTGGCCAACACTGTCAATTTAGACATGGCCGTGTGACTTCCTACACGATTGTGTGAATAGCTGATAATGGCTCGCGATATTAAGTAATAAAATTTATAAAACTGATCACACCAAAACTAACTAATATCACGACCTTAAAGGCAAGCGCACCTGTCGAACAATAGTATAGTTTAGTGGCAAGACTGAGTTATCGTACCCAAGGGAACTAAAAGTACTAATACTTACTTCCTTTCTATTATCTGGCCTAAAAATAAAAGAGGTTTGGTTGAAACTAATTCTAAAACTAACTAAAAGTGCACAAGAAGTAAATTGGGGAAAACTTTAGGGAAAAGCTGATTGATATAAGCAATACTTAAGGGAGAATCCACCTAGACTTCACTTGTTATTGGTTCTTGAGCTAGACGATTTATTCACTTGACTTGATCCATAGAGATACCTAATTTATGCAAAACCCTCCGTCGAGGCGAAGAGCAACTAGGCCTAGGTTGTTAACTAAAGTTCATTTATTAATTAACACCCTAGGTTGCATTAATTCGATCTATGGTTCCCCATATTAGGTTTGACCCTAATCCAGCAGATTTATGTCGCCCTATGTCTAGGGTTGCATGCAACTCCACTTAATTATGGTAAATCTACTCTTATCACAGGGACTTTTGCTCCTCTGCTTTAAGCACATCCGTTTCTTGAATTAATACCTAGGCTTATTAACACAAGAATTAAGCACACATAATTAAGAACAACTCAAGTATTTATCATATAACTCAAGAATAAATAATAACAAGACTCGTCTTAGGTTTCATCCCCCTTAAGTATTTGAGGGGTTTAGTTCATAATAAAGAAAAGAAACATCTCAGAAGATAATAAATAGCAAAACATAAAGAACCCAAAAACCCTGAAGGAATTTAGGGAGATCCTCAGTCTTGATGTAGAACTCTAGCTTCTGGGATGAATCAATTGGCTTCCCTTGGAGTAATTCCTTGCTTTCACTCCTTGTGTTGGCAGAAAGATGGCACTCCTATTGGGAGAAAAAGAGTACTCCCTTAGCGGGAAATAAGCACACCCTTGAAGTTGCCTCCTAGGGTCTTTATATAGAGTTTAGAATGGCTTTCTTAGCCCTAAGTATCCAAATCTAAGTGAAATTCCTCTTCCTCACGACTAGAACACGCCCGTGTGCCACGCCCGTGTGATTTCAACAAGAGGTTGTGTTCAGGACTGTTGAGGTGGCACGGCCGTGTGGCCTGGCTGTGCTTGTCAGGGGTTGGACCGTGTGGTCTTCGTGTGGCACGGCTGTGTGCCACGGCCGTGTGGTAACTTCTTGGGCCGTGTCGATTACACATTTTGGCCCATTTTCTCCATTTTTGGTCCATTTTCCGTTCTTTTCTCTTCCCTATGCTCTCCTAAGTGTAAGATATGAAAAAGAAAGATTAAGAGCACCAATTCTCACTAAATTGATAATAATTCATCCAAAATATAGGCTAAACATGAGGTAAAAATATGTATAATTTAGCGTTTATCAATAGCGAAGCCTCATCACAAACGGCCGTGTGACCGATCACACAACCGTGTGAAAAGCGAATAAGATCGCAAACAGCCATGTGAGATGGCCAAAACTGGCGTGTACTTCATACCAGGCGCGCTAAAATCACCGAATTTTGAATCACACAGGTAAAGCCCGAGTCACAGGGGCGTGTGCCATGCCTGCGTGACCTAAAAACTATAAATAGGTGCCACTATTCATCATCTTCTCCCATTCTAAACCCTAAATCCTCTCAAATCACCCTCTCCCCCAACCTCCATAGCTCCGCCACCGGTGTCTACATTGCTCTCACGACCGTGCCACCTCACCCACAACCGTGCTCCGCCGTGTACCTCTCCTATTTGGTTCTATTTTCTTATTTTTCTTTCAAATTTCTACTGCTTATTTCCATTTTTGTTTATTTTCCAATATAATAATTAGGATTAGCATTACTTTGAATCATAGAATAAATAGAATAAGCATGAATACTCTAGAATGATATCAAGCACTCCATGATTACATGCCACTTAGAGTTACATTTGAGTGCCATTTTTCCTAGTTAAATTCTCATGCATTTAGCATAAATACTCACCCATATTGCTTATTTTTTATATCACATTAGGATGGATAATTTATATTATTTAGGTTAGTCCCCATTGTATTTAAAATGTTTTTAGGAACATTGTCATTTTAATCTACATATTATTTTATAGTTTTTGATCCGATTTAATTTCAAATCTTTTTAGGAGTAATGTTTATTATTTTGCTCTTTAGGCATTATGTCGACATCACGCGGTAGGAAAGCTGCCGTCCCGCCTTCAAAGAAATGAAAGGGGCCAGGTGGTTCATCATCGAGGCCCACCTCTGAGGCTCGCCACCCGTTCATTACATTTCCCCAAGACTCCCAAGAGGAGTTGTTTTAGATACTACAGGACTGTACATTAAGCGTCGACTGATGCATTGATTGGGACACACTAGAGCAAGTCCACCTCGCAGATGTAGTCCGGGCCCTACTAATGACGGATCCTTGGAAGCAGTTCTTCCAAATCATCGAGCCTACATACCTTGAACTCACTCTAGAGTTCTGCTCCACCTTCCAACTTTAGACCGTCATGAGCCAATTCGATGATCCTGGGATGGTCCAATTTTGCCTAGGAGGTCGTGTATGCCACCTTAGCATACCAGAGTTCAGCTCAGCTCTCGGCCTCTACACAGAGTAGTTCATGGAGAAGGAAGACTTTCCTACACTTCCCTGTCGCATCCACCTCAAACCAGTCGATTGTTGGTGCAATATCGCCCCGGGATATCCCTCCTACGACCCCATTCGCACGAAGGCGACCGCCCTTACCCTGAGGTTAAGGTACCTTCACGCTCTTCTCGCGCACACTCTGATAGGTAGACGGGAGAGCACAGGTGTCGTCAACACCCACGACGCCTATTTCTTATGGAGCATGGCAAACGCGCACCCCATCGACCTCACCATCTTTATCGCTTATGCCATGCAGCACCAGACCAAGCGACATCACAAGGGCATCATATCCATGGGCCCGTACATTACACGCTTGGCCCGTTACTTTGGGCTCCTCAACATAGCGTCCCAGACATCCTCATACACACTCGTTGGCCAGATGTCCCCTCAGGGCATCCAGATTATGGACCATATGAGGATGATCCAGCGGAGACCAGGAGGTGACCCTTTTCAGTATCGCCTCATCCAGGAGGCCGAGGATCCAGAGAACATTCCTGATGATGTCCCACCACCAGAGGATGATACACCTACCAACCCACCACCGCCCCGCCAACCAGTTCATGCGGCAGCTTCTCATGCTGACATATCTGAGCGCCTATCTCGATTCGATCAACAATGCTTCCAGCGCTTCGATCACATAGACGCCACACTCTAGCAGATACGCCAGCACCTCCATATCACTTCACCACCGCCACCACATGACCCATCTGAGGATTAGAGACTTCTATTCCTCTTAACTTTATTTTTATCTTAACTTTTATTTGAACACTGATCTCTATTTTTACCTTTTCTTCGAACTTTATTTTCCTTTTCCTTTTACTTTTATTTTCTTTCATTTTATCTCTTTCATTATTAGAATATTAGTATTTTCAGATTTAGTTTGTTTTATTTTAACGAATTCCTATCGGCTATCTCCTAACGAGTAATCTCTCTTAATCCAAATTCCCTACGACTAATAAATACTTTCGCAGTTTCAAAGGAGCTCTATAGCTCATATCAAAATGGAAATGGGAACACCCTACCACAGCTGCCAGCTCTTCTAATTCCAATACCTGTCTCACAAATTCATCCAAAATTCAGGGAGTTTCATACCTTTCCCTATCTTATGATCTTGTGCTTCTATTGCTACTAATGTTATCTTTGTACATTGAGGGCAATGTACATATTAAGTGTGGGGGAAAAACTTACTTTCAGTCATTACATTCTCTTTGAAATCCTTGAAAATTTTCTAACTTTTTGCATTGTTCTCAAAATTTTGAATTCTCACTTTCATTCTTTGCATTATCTTCAGTCTCCTAATAGGAATTAATTCCGATTGATTTTTGATTTATATTTATATGTTGAAAATTAAGACATAAGTGCTTGTACTTTGATTATTCAAACTTTAAAACATTAGGGAATCAAGCATGATAAGTTGAAATTTTTTAGAATCCCATTTTTTGCATAAGTTATTTTCCTTAATTTTAAGTGTTATCTTGAGATTTGAAATTCACAGGATTGACATCAAAACCCATAATTATGGTGAGATTTTTGAGCCTTTTGAGCATACATTCTTTTGTGCTCACTTTTATTATTGCTTCGAGTAAGTCAATACTGATTTGTTGTTCTAGAACTTGCTTCGATTATACATATCAAGACCACATCATTGATTTGATACACTGAGATGTTAAAGGCACTTAGGATTTAACCCACTTACTCCATAAAAGCCTACCTCCACAACTTAACCACTAGTGAAACCCATTGAGCCTAACAACCTATTCTTTGACTCACCCCTAATATTAACCTATAACCCGTTTTTGTTTAATTCCATTTAATTATTTTGATCCCTATTTTTGTCGAGATTTGAGTTGAAATTATTATCTAGCTTTATTCTCTTTCCCAGGTTGTAAAATTTGTAAAATTGTACTTGAATTGTTCTTGAAAAATACATATGTATATTAAAGAATTTCAGTTGTAACCTGTAATAGTTCAATACTTTTTGCATATTTCTATTTTAAGGCTACCAAGGCAGAAATGATGTTATCATAAGAATTAGCTCTAGAAATATGTTCCAGTGATAAAGATTTTTCTAGCTAGATAATTTTTCAGTTCAATCTCAATTCTAACCCTTCCTTTTTCAGCTTGTGACAACACCCCTAACCAAAGCCCCATTACAACCATGAAGACCTTTTGATCGATGTATCATATCAATCTACAGTGGTGGAGGTTTGATTTTCTTGCAAGCCTATGGTAATAACTTTTCAGGTTGACTAGAGAGTGCTTAATTTTAGAACCCTAAACACTTTGAGTGGATAGAGTGAATCTTTAGTGAGGATGTCAACTTCTGCTAATTTTGTTTGAGAGATAGTTACTTAGGAGCAGGGAAGAAACTTATGTTTCAATGATAAAATTTTCAACTTAAAATAATTGAATCTTTAATGTTCTTCTGATTGAAATTTCATTGTATGACTACTTGTGAATTAGTTTGAAACATTATTGATAAAGATTGTAAGTTGAGAGGAATGATTCTTAATTAGGGATTGAGATTTTGCTTGAGGACAAGCAAAGGCTTAAGTGTAGGGGTATTTGATAAACGATAACTTATACATATTTTTACCTCATGTTTAGCCTAATTTCTGGATGAATTATTATTAAATTCGTGAGAATTGGTGCTCTTAACCCTTCTATTTCATGTTGTATAGTCAGGAGAGCATAGGGAAGAGAAAAGAACAAAAAACGTGCTGAAAACAAAGAAAATGGGCCAAAGTGTGAAAACAATACAGCCTAAGGAGTCACCACACGGCCGTGGCACACGGCAGTGCCACATAAGGTCCAACACGGCCCAGCCCCGACAAGCACCGCCAGACTACACGGCCGTGCCACCCTCAACAGGCCCGTACACGGCCTCTTATTGATCCACACGGGCGTGGCACAGGGGCGTGTCCTTGTCGTGAGGAAGTGCAATTCCACTCGAATTTGGATACTTAGAGGCTAAAAAGGCATCCCAAAGCTCTATATAAAAACCCTAAGAGGCAACTCTAAGGGGATACTCTTTTCTCCCAAAAAGGAGTGCCTTCTTCCTGCCAACACAGAGAGTGGAAGCAAGGGATTACTCCAAGGGAAGCCAATTGACTCATCCCAGAAGCCGGAATTCTACATCAAGATAGAGGATTTCCCTTCAATCCTTCAAGGGTTTTTGGGTTCTTTTATGTTTTTCTATTTTATTTCTTCTGAGATGTTTTCTTTCTTAATTATGAACTAAATCCCCCAAATACTTAAGGTGGATGAAACCTAAGATAGATCTTGTTATTATTCATTCTTGAATTATATGATAAATACTTGAGTTGTTCTTAATTATGTGTGCTTAATGCTTGTGTTAATAATCCTAGGTATTAATTCAAGTTGTGATGTGCTTAGGCAGAGGACCAAAAGTCCCTGTTTAAGAGTAGATCTAGCATAATTAAGCGGAGTTGCATGCAACCCTAGACATAGGGCGACATAAATCTGCCGGATTAGGGTCAAACCTAATAGGGGGATCCATAAAACGAGTTAATGCAAGACTAGGGGTTTTAACTAGAAAGAGATTTCAGTTAATCAACCTAGGATTAGTTGTTCTTATCCTCGACGGAGGTATTAACATAAATTAGGGATCTCTACGGATCAAGTCAAGTGAAGAAATCGTCTAGTTCAAGAAGTTAATAACAAGTGAAGTCTAGGTGGATTCTCCCTTGAGTATGCCCATATCAATCAGCTTTTCCCGAGAGTTTTTCCCCAAATTTACTTTCTTGTCAACTTTTAGTTTAGTTTTAGAATTAGTTTCATACAAATCCCTTTTATTTTTAGGTTAGATAATAGAAAGGAAGTAAGTACTAGTACTTTTGGTTCCCTTGGGTACGATAACTCAGTCTTGCCGCTAAACTATACTACTGTTCGATAGGTGTGCTTGCCTTAAAATCGTGATATTAGTTAGTTTTGGTGTGATCAGGTTTTATAAATTTTATTACTTCATATCACGCATATCAATATGCGAATGTAATTACCATGCAAACAAAATCAAACGCACTAATAAAACACATTGTAATGATCACATAATATACATTATTTACAAACTAACGAAAATTAAAAAAAAAAGTATAACAAATTAAAAATACAAAGCAAATCGAAATAGAATGTAAAAACAAGTTGAAAAAGATAATGAATGAGTTCAAAATGATAATGAAAAAAATCTTAAAGTCAATAATATACAAAATGATTTAAAAAGATAATATATGACAAATTTTAAAATAAATGATATGTGCAAGTTTAAAATAAACCATATACAAAAACTCAAAATAAATAATACATGAAATAATTTACAATAAAACCATTAAAAAATATTATAGCAAACAATTTAAAATGAATAATATATGAGATAATTTAAAATAATAATATATAAAAAAAACTTAATCATAACAATACAAAAATAATAAAACAAAAATAAAATAAACATTATAAAATAAACCATTTAAAAATAAGTAATACAAAAATAATAAAACAAGATAGTTTGAAAGAGATACTACATAAAAATTTGACATAAATAAATAATATACAAATTTGCCAAAAGAGGGGGAAAATAAAATAAATCTATATATAAAAAAATAGGTAAATAAATGGGTGAAAATAATCAATTTAACAATATGAAAATAATAATAGTTGGTAACAAAAATAATAAGAATATTAAATATAACAAATATAACAATAATAATAGTAATAAAAACATTAGTAAAGATAATAATAATAATGTTAATACTACCAATATAATAATATTTCAATTAATTAACTAATTTGAAAATAAAACACAAAAATAACGAAAAAAAAGACTAAAATGAAACTTAAAATTGAATTTCAGGGCAAATCAGAAATAAATAAATAAGAAAAGGACTAAATCACATTTGCGAATAAAGAGGGGGGACTACCCGCGCAAATATTCGAAGATGCACAAATTCTCCCTTCTTAAACGATGCAGTTTCACATATTATTAAAAACTAAAAATAAAAAAACAAAAGAATGGCTATCTGCCATTTTTTAGAAAGTCAAAACATCCCCCCTTCTCCTCTTATCATTTCTTTGCTGGGGTCTGACCCCCAAATGCCATTATCGTCAGACCACTACCAACCATGGTGACCGATAATGCGTGAAAGAAGACTGCTCCAACGATAAGGAAGCCGCCGGAGGTAAGTTTTTATCCTTTTTTCTTTCTTTTATTAATCGTATGCAAAAATGATCGAAAAAATGAAGAGAAAAAAAAGAAATCTAAAACAAAACAGAGATTAAAAACGGAAATAAAGATAAAACCACCTTCTCAAAACTTTGCTCAGTTTTTTATTAATGAAATCCTCTGCTTTTTGATTTTTTCATTTGAAAATCATAAAAAAAGGGCCGTTACAGTGATTTCTTTGGCTCTTTATATAGCCAAGAAAGAGAAAAATCAAAAATAAAATACAAAATTATTCTTTGCTCTATGCCTGTTGTGGTTTGTTGTTTGTTTTTGCAGGAACAATGCCGTGTGGACGTATGGTGGTGGTGATGTGGCGTACAGCAGTCGTACAGAGGTGCACTGTAGGCTGCTAAAGTGGTGCGAGGCTAGTGGGGCTGAGGCGTGCAGTGCGAAGGCTTTCAGAAACCCTTAAGGTTTCTGTTTGTAGAAATCATTTGCGCCATTCGAGCTCTTCAAATTGGGTCATTTGTCTTTGTAATTTTGGGCTGTTAATTGGGTAGGGGTTAGGTTTAGATTTAGGGTCTTAAATTCGGGCTTTGTAAAGGGTTTATATGTATTGGGTTTCAATGGACTGTAAATGGACTTTTAAAAAATTTGGGTTTTTATTTATTGTCTTTTTTGTATTTATTTTGTTGTTTTTTTTTTGTTTAATTTAATAGGCCGGGCTAAATTGGCCTATTACAATGACTTACTTCAATCTTACCATTACTTACCACAACTTCTTGCCCCTCTTCAGATTTACGTTCAGCTAACCCTTCTTCGTCACGCACAGTGATGGCAAGGAGTTGCTCCATTGGGTTAGTTTCTGTGTTACTTGGCAAATTGCCTTATGGCCTTTCAGAAATCAGCTTAGCTAGTTGTCCAATTTGATTTTCGAGTCCTTGAATTGAAGCTTGCTGGTTCTTAAGTATTGTTTCGGTATTTTGAAAACGAGTTTCTAACACCGAAATAAATTTCGTGAGCATCTCTTCAAGGCTCAACTTCTTCTCTTTTTGGTAAGCTGATTGTTAGAAGCCTAGAGGAGGTGGTGGCCTTTGATTCCCTTGACCACCCCATGAGAAATTCGGGTGATTCCTCCATCCTGCATTATAAGTGTTACTATACGGGTTATTTTGGGATCTAGAATTGTTACCCATATAATTTATTTGCTCGTTTTTCATGCCATGTCCATAAGGTGGATACTCTAGATTGCTCCTGTAACACCCCTAGCTCGTATCCGTCGCCGGAGCCAAACTAAAAAGCATTACCAACCATATCACAGTTTATATAATCATGCATTACAGTCTACGACTCAAAATTTACTAATATCATCATTCGTAACATAATTTAATATCAAACTTAAGAGTCATTTTGTTTCAATTATTCAAAGCAAATTAAATCAATCCCAATTATAAAAGATCACGTCTTAATAACCTATCAATCCCAATTAAAATATTATATACATTCAGCATCATTATAGAAACACATAAAATAATAATCTCAACTTATCAAGGTCTTGCTTAAATAAATAGTAAATCCGAAATAAACATGGAGTATGTAACTAATAATTTAAAACCCAAAACATAACATGTGACACAATTCATTTGGTCATTTCAATGCTTTGGCCAATTACTTAAAAGTCTATTAGTGAACTTAACCTAAGTCATGTGTTAACAAAACTTAAAGGTCATATTCGAATATTCTTGATATTCCATTACCGACCCTAATACATAAACCTCGTATAATAATCATGCCACTCCATTATAAAATTTACTTATATATGCATACCTTAACTGAAAATAAATAACTAATAATACAAATATTCATGTACCAAATTGATCTCAAGTCATCCCAAAATATACAACTATTTTACCCTTTAAGAAATCAAATCATTACCAACATGAATCATGCAAATGTCTCACTTAATCAAAATTCAAATTATACACCTTTAACCACTACAATCCAAAATATTATAATCAATATACACCAACTAAAAGTTCACCATTTAATCCATCATAAACCAAATCATCCCACCAATCATAATAACATACTAATCTACTTCAATGCACAAAACCCATATTTCAATTTCATTCAACCATGACACATAATATAATAACCAACAGAAATGCAAACCATAGCCAAGCAAAACCAAATTCAAACATAGAAGTTCAGCCATTTTTGCATGGCTATTACATTTACATTCATTCCCAAAAATATTTAACTAAAAAAAATAGCCTATACAGGTCATAATTCAAGTTTAGTTTAAAGGTACCAAAGCTGTTGATAGTGTGATGAGCTTGAATGACAATCCCCGAGCTTGCAGCGTGACTTCAAAATCTATAAAACAGAATAAACATAACACAAAAAATAAGCTCTCAAAGCTTAGTAAGCTTTCAGCAAGTAAACAACTCAATGACTTATTCAACTTAATTAAATTACCCTAGGTCATTATAACCTTTCACATCTAATTCCAGGCACGTGTATATATATTCATATAAACATACAAATTTGTATTCAATGGTATTATTGCCTTATTCGAGTACTTACACAACCAATTTAACAATTCATTCCTTACTTTCAAGGCTGAATAATCATTAAATACCTAGTTCACATATTCATAACACATAAGTTCACAAATCATAATGTAGTCTCAAGTTATATTATTCATTTGGCCAAACCCGGTAAATACCCATACACAAAATTTGACATTCATTCAACGATATAAAATAGGCCAAATATACTTACCTTATGCTTGTTAACTATTGAATTAACTCATACCTGATAATTCAGCTCATATTATACAATCCATACATGATTTCTTCTGGCCAATGAACCATTTGGAATTGGTTAGGACACTCGAATAATACACAAGTCGTACAATGCCAACTTCCTAAACGTGGTCTTACATGTAGCCACATATCGATGCCACTGTCCCAGACAGGGTCTTACTTGTATACACATATCGAAACCATAAATCAATGCCATGGTCTTACTCGCACACATATATCAGAACCCTATGTCATGACATATGTATCCTAGCTATTCCTAAGGTTCATGCAGGGCTTTCGGACGTTGCAATTCAGTCGGAACAAACTCAGAAACATAGTAACCAAGGCTTTTTATATTCAGCTATACTAATTATAAATTCTAAAATTTCATAAAAGCATGCATATTTTATATTTAACTACAATTAAATACGCCTATTTGCCTAAAAACTTACCTCGGACATCATAAAACGGAACGGGGCTGCTAGTCGACCACTTCGTTTTTCCCTGATCCAAATTTGATTTCTTTTGTTCTTGATCTAAACACATTCAAATTAAGCTCATTCAAACATATTTTCATTCAATTTAGTCTAAAGACACACAAATGGAAAAATTACCATTTCACCCCTGACATTTACAATTTTTACAATTTAGTCCCTAATGCACAAAACATAAAATCATGCAAAATTAACCACATCTAGAGTAGGTCGAATACCCCTAGTGTCCATATAAGCCAATATTTTCCATCAATTTCACATTATAGTACTCCCATATTTTATTTTTGCAATTAAGTCCTAATTACTCAAAATCATCAAAAATTCCTTTACATACTATGTTAACTCACTCTATATCTTTCATAATTCATCATCAAACAACAAAAATCCCAAGCTCTCAACAATGGCACAATTCAAAATATTCATCAAAATAAAAAATTAAAGCTTGGGTTTTGTAGTACTCAAAGCAACGATCTCAAAAACGTAAAAATTATCAAAAATCGGGCTAAAACTTACCTTGAATCAAGCTTAGAAGTGCACGAACCCTAGCTTTGTGTTTTTCCTCTTTTCTTTGTTTATATTCGGCAATGGGAAGCAAAAATTATGAAGAATAAAATGTTTATAATATGTTTTATATCATTATAATATTTCAATTTCTTAGTTTCCTATTTTTCCATTAATGACTTTAACCTATACTTATATAATAAGGACATTTTTGTCCACCTCACATATGCATAATTAATTTACTATTACTTTATTATGTATTTTATTTATACATACTTTTATGTAAGGTCGTACCTACTTATGTGTATACAAATAAAGGAAAATGGGTTGTTGCTTATAAAATGCTTCCACTTAAGAAGCCAACTTCAATTTAGTCCCTACTATTAAAACTAGCCAATTTTTAATTTACTCATTCAAGTCCTTATTACTAAATCAAGCACTCAAACAATGTAATTTAACCACAAAAATTTCACAGTTATTAATTCACACCAAATAAACATAGAAAATAATTTTTAAATATTTTTTTACTCGGATTCATGATCCGGAAACCACCATTTCGATTAGGGTCTAAATCGGGCTATTACAGCTCCCACCACTTATATTGGCGTCGCACTGCATAACTGGATGTACCTGCGTAGAACCAACTAAACCGTCAATCTTTTTATTCAAAAGTTCTACCTAGCTAGAAAGCATAATGACTGCATCAACATTGAAAACACCAACGGCTTTTTGTGGCTTTGTTCTCATGACTTGCCACTAATAGTTATTCAGTGACATTTCCTCTATAAACTCATAAGCCTCCTCAGGTGTCTTGTTATTGATTGTTCCACCGATAGCTACATCTGTCATTTGCCTTGTTGAGGGGTTCAAACCACTGTGGAAAGTTTGAACCTGTAGCCATAAAGGTAACCCATGGTAAGGGCACCTTCTCAATAAGTCCTTGTATCTCTCCCATGCATCATAGAACATTTCTAAATCCATCTACACAAAAGAAGAAATATCATTCTTCAACTTTGCCATTTTAGCCGGTGGAAAATATTTAAGTAAAAATTTTTCGGTCATTTGGTCCCAAGTAGTGATAAACCCTCGTGGTAGAGAGTTCAACCACTGTTTAGCTTTATTCCCCAAAGAAAAGGGAAATAACTGAAGGCAAATGGCATCATCAGAAATGCCATTGATTTTGAAAGTGTCACCGAATTCCAAAAAGTTAGCTAAATGTATGTTAGGATCCTCATCCTGCAAACCATCAAACTGAACAAACTGTTGAATCATCTGAATAGTGTTAGGTTTCCATTCAAAATTATTTGCAGCAATAGCGGGCCTAATAATACTAGATTCAGTACTAGCTAAATTAGGCTTAGCATAATCCTATATAGTACGAGGAGCAGGATTCTGATTCACCGGATCTGCGGCTACCACAGGAGGCAGTGGATTATTTTGATTTACTTCCATCTCTTTCGTAGTGCCGGTCACGTCCTCTTGTTCTTCTTCTGTGTATTGAAGGCTTCACCTTATTTCTCTTCGGTTTTTACAAACTGTAGCTTCTATATCACTATCAAAAAGCAAAGGTCCTGACGGATTTCTTCTAGTCATAAACTAGAGATACCTATCAGAGACAAATAAAAGAAAGGAAAATTAGTAAAAAAAAATAAAAAGTAAATTGCAATAAAAGTAAAAATGGCTAAAGTAATAAAAATTGAGTGTTCCTAATATTTTAGTTCCCTGGCAACGGTGCCAAAAACTTGATGTGCATGATAAGTTTTAAATTTTATGATCGTACCTAGACACTAACTATTATCACAAATAAGGTAAGCACACCTATCAGACAGTAGTATAGCTTATGGCATGACCGAAATGTCGAACCCACAAGAACTAAAAGTACTAGTATTAACCTTCTTTTTATTATCTAACCTAAAAATAAGGGAATTTATTTTAATTAAACTAATTATTAACTAAACTAAGAATGCACAGAGAGTAAATTGGGGAAATAATTTTTGGGAAAACTGATTGATTTAGACAATACCAAAGGAAGAATCCACCTAGACTTCACTTGTTATTTAACTCTGAATTAGATGATTTATTCACTTGACTTGATCCGTAGAAATCCCTAAATTATGTTATTATCTCCATCGAGACTAAAAACATCTAACCCTAGGTTGATTAATTGAAATTTCTTCCTAATTAAAACCCTTAGTGTTGCATTAACAAGATCTATGGATTCCCTTATTAGATTTGACTCTAATTCGGCAGCTTTGTCTAGGAGTGCGATCAACTCTGCTTAATTGTGTTGGATCTACTCTTAAGTAGGGACTTTTGCTCTACTGAATAAGCACATTCGAATTGAATTAATATCCTCGAGTATTAACACAATGATTAATAAGACAATTAAGAACAAATCAAATATGTCGGAACCAATTTTTTCAATTTTGAAAAATAGGGATCGATTTAAAACTCAAAAAACGAAGTCGCCACCGACCTTTTTCGAGGTGTGATAGGATCACCTTGAAATTGATCATTTTAATAAAACTTTGATTTACTAAAACAAATTTTGGTCTACAAAACTCAAGAAGATGAGTTCGAGAGTCGGTTACGTACGAGGAAAGGTTAGCACCCTCGTAACGCCCAAAATTGGTACCTAATTGATTAGTTAATATCCTAACATCGGACATTTGAAAAGATTTTAAAATACGATCCTTTTATTTACAAGAACACTTGAGTAAACCTAAGTGAATACCGAGACCCGCTTATCTCAAAGAAATAAAATGCCATACCTAGTAAGTTAGGATGTGACATTTCAATCCTTCGAAATTAAGCTTGACTTTTTTATTTTAAAAAAACTCATGCACTTAAATTCAAAAAGGATATTTAATTATTTAGGTCAAATGGAAAATCAGAACCCAGTAAGTTAGGGCTCAATTTCTCAAAATTCCAAACATAGAATATTGCCTTTATTTTTTGAAATTCTTATCTCGAGATGATAAAACGTCACATCTAGTGAGTTAGGGCGCAACATCTCAAATTCTCGAGAGTAAGCTTTTATTTAAAATTTTATGTGATTTGATTTAAAAAGAAAAGGATACTCGATTGCTTAGGTTTAACGAGAAAAATCAGAACCCAGTGAGTTAAGGCATGATTTTCTTGAAGCTTCCAAACAAGAGCATCACTTTATTTTAAAAACCTTTGAATGATATTAAAACATGATTTTCTTAAACAAATGAAATGCCATAAAATGCTAGTATACAAAGTAGAGTAGTAATTCATACAAAATTTTACACTAATGTATCACAACAACCAATAAATACAAATTAAGAATCACAAACCCAATATTGCGATAACTACAAAATATACAATTGCAACATTATCCACGACGAAAATGATATAAAAATAATAAAAATATGGTATGATAGGAACAAGTTTAGAATAAATAACAAATAAAATAAATAAATAAATAAGGTAAAAGGTTTAAAACAAAGAGTGGAAAAAACAAATTAAAAGTAAAAAACAATTTTGAAAGTATACTACAAATAGTAATAATATGAAATAATTTAAAATAGCTAATATATGAAATGGCTTAAAATAAAATAATTTAAAATAATTTAAACTAAGTAATGTATACATTTAAAATAAGTAACATGTAAAAGTTTTTAAAATAATAATATAAAAAAGGGTATTTAAAGTAAACAATATGTAAATATAATATAAATAATATTCAGATAAGCTTTAAATAAATAGAAAATAAAACAGTTTTTTGAAAAGTAAATAAAGAAATTAATTAAAATAGATTATGGACGAAATTGAAATTAAAATAAAATTTGAAGTCTAAAAACTAAAATTAAATCAACAGGAGGACCCAGATGGGATGCGCGTGCAAAGAATAGGGATTAAAAGGGTAATTACCCCAAACCCTTAAAACGCATCGCTTAAGCACAGACCAAAATGGATCAGAAATAAAAATTGTAACGGCCCGATTTTGACCCTAATCAGAACGGTGGTTTCGGGACCACAAATCTGAGTCAGAAAAAATTTTAAACACTATTTTCTGTGCTCTAAATATGTGAATTAGCTGATGTGAAAAATTCGTGTTAAAATTTTATTGTTTGGATGTCCAATTTATAAAAAGGGCTCAATTGCGTAGAATAGAAAATTTGAGGTTTAATTTAGTAATGACCGAATTATGCAGGTCTTCTTAATGAGGGGTGTTTAAATAGAAATTAAACCATTATTTAATGTTAGGACGATAGCGTCCATTTTTTATAAAGTCATGTAATTGAATTTTAAAGGTTAAATTTGTAAAGTGATAATTATGTTATAAATTAATAAAAACAAAACATAAAAGAAAGGCATGCAAATTACTATTGAGAAAGCCGAAACTAAAAGAAATTAGAAAAAAAAAAAAAAAAGAAGAACAAGTATATTCGGCCTTTGTGAATCAAATTTGAGGTATGTTTTGATTTCTATTCTTAATAATCTTTATGAATTTGAGATCATTGTTTAGAGGTGTACAAAGCCCATGTTCTAAATTTTTGTTTGATGGCTGTTTTTCGTATTTCCTATTTTGATAGTTTGATGAAATTGTGGTT
Source organism: Gossypium stocksii (assembly GCA_020496765.1). NCBI lineage: Eukaryota > Viridiplantae > Streptophyta > Magnoliopsida > Malvales > Malvaceae > Gossypium > Gossypium stocksii. The sequence goes on from CM035625.1 coordinate 5,735,731, forward strand.
AAATGTGATTAAAATAAAGCTATGTGTTAGATTATTTCATTTGTATTGAAAATTTTCAATAAAAGTGAGTAAATAGGACTTAATTTAATAAATGGAGTATAGAGGGATTAAATGGTAGCAAGTTGTAAGGGCTTATATGAGCATAAGAGGCATTCGGCCATAGTTTAGACTAAGCAATTTATACTTGTTTTGTGTTTTGAGAATTTTGGACTTGATTGATAACTATGTAAAATGTGACGGGCAGAAATGTAAATTGCTTATTAATGTGTTGTTGAATTGAATTGAATGAAATCTTTTTAAATAAAGTTAATTTGAATTGTTTAGATCAAGAAACAAAAAGATCGGACTTGGATCGGGGGAAAGCAAAACTCGTTGAATAGTTGATACTCTTTGTCCGTCGATACTAAGGTAAGTTATTAAGCAAACTAATTGTTGTTAAATTGAACAAATGAAATTGTATATGATTATGTCGAATTGAAAGATGTTTATATAGTAATGTAATTGCCGATTGATTAATGCACAATGAGATGTATTGAGTCATTTGAACCATGGCACTAGGTGTGCGAGTATAAATTATTTGATTACGAGATTGGCACTAAGTGTGCGAAATAGATAATAAGGCACTATGTGTGCGAGCTTAATTATTGAGCACTAAGTGTGTGGTTAATATGCTTATCATTAAATGGTTACAAGCACTAAGTATGCGACTTTATCTAGCAGTTTCAAATAATCGAATGCATATATGTCTGGAGATTTGTATGGAGCAACAATTATTTATGTGCTCAATAAGTATATACGTAAGTCTCAAATCCATGTGGTGGATGTAAGTAAGTTATATACATTTTTGATTACTCATGGCAAAGGTAAAATACTAATTGGAGATATACGCATGAGACGTGATAATTTGATATTGGAAGTGTTATAATGCTGAATATACTTGGAGTCGGTTATATGGTAATGTTTGACCTTAGAAGTATATGTTAATGTTGAGTTTAGATATAGATGAAGTTTAGTTTAGTTGATTTGAATATATGGGTGTTTATGTTACCTAGGAAATTGTAATATTTGAAAGGGTTAACGAAATAGCATTTAACATATTGGGGATCTTGTGATAACTCCATGTCGAGTTGTATATTTGGATTTTTGATTTGTGGCAAGAATATATCTTGGAAATGAGTAAATAAACAATAGCCTATTGAAATGTCAATCGTGTTGAGTTAATGATTTTAGATTGGTAACAAAATTTTGTTAGCTGGAATTTAGTTACATTAAGTTGAAATAGCAACAATTAAGTTAATTATTATATTGCTTATAACTTACTAAGCTAAATTAGCTTACTCGTCTTTGTGTTCACTGTTTCTGTTCTTAGATTTCGGAGACTGTTATGAGCTCGGGATCAGCGCTAAAATCATTCACCTATCATCTATCTTGTGGTATCATTTATTTTTTTAAAAAAGTTGAACCAATAGTTTATGGCATGTATAAGCTAGGATGCCTTTTGGACACTTTTCTTTTGGTAATTTTGCATTTAGTGAGCCATGCAAAAATGGCCATTACCTTTGTTAAGCTTGGTTTTCATGTTTTATCAAGTAGTGTTCATGTTTGTTTTGATTTTTTGAATTGGACATAACCTATATTAATGTTTATATGTGATGTGAGCCTTGTTAGTTAAATTTTACTAAAGTGTTAATTAGTAAATTCGTTGAGGTAAAGAAATGTGGTAAAGTTACTAAGATTGTATGTTTAATAATATGATTGAGTATATTCGGCATTTTGGTAATGAGTTTTGGTATGTCTTAGTTTCGGGTAAGTAAGGTTTATGCAAACATATATGTAATATAGTTCTTATGAGGTTAATATTTTCAACTATAGGAGTTGTGGTATTAACTATGATGATTTGTTATGTTTGGGGTCATTTAGTTATTTGTTAAAGAGTTAATATGAAGTGCTAAGCTTAATTTGATCATGGTATGCTTGCTTAAAGAATTAATATATATTCGGTATTGTTGGGAATAGCAATCTTAAAAACAATAAAGCTATTAGTTGATTTTAGGTATGATTAAGTGGATTCATTGTATTCATGTTCATATTCGATTAAGGTAAATTTGATGACCAAATGAATAGTGGTTATGGTATATACTTTTGAAGGTCGAAATTTAGAAATATATATATTTCTTTTAATTCTTTCAATTACGGTTAAGTTAATTATTTGATTATATGTTTATTCTTTGTGATTAAACACATGACATTATGGAGATGCATTATCATTTTGTGTTCTTTTTATAATTCGTATTATATGAATGGATTTATCTTCTTGATATATATATATATATATATATATACATTTATATATGAATGTCTATTATTAGAAATAGAGATTATAGGGTTGCATCACCTTAACTGTAAAGTTCTGTCTGTAATGCCTTATAATCCATATCGGCAACAGATTTGGGTTAGGGTGTTACAAAAATCGTGGGGAAAAATTAAAAAATAAAGAAAAAATGCATGACCACATTGCATCACACCGCAAAAGGAGGACTTGTTGCGCAAATATACCCTCAAAGACCAAAACACGCAGGTCTAGCCGTATATGGGTCGGGTCATTTGGTGCGTGCCTATGCGGCACCATTTTGCATTGTATAAAACTAAAAAAGAACCTAAAGCTTAAATCATTTGGCCAATTTACAAATAAAGAGATAAAAAAAAAGCAACGCCCCCTTTCATTCCCCATTCTTGGCCGATTCAAAACCTCTCCGACAGGCACTGTTTCGACACCGAAATTGGTGTTTAGTGTCACACGAAGGCTGAAGCATCCCTTTGCTTCGACTACAACCGAAGAAGGCGAGGCTAACGACGCACCTATGACCATTCCTATCCTCGGAACTCATCCTCACTCTGATTGCGGCGAAGGGGATGAGGTAAACCCTTCTCTTCTCCCCTTTTTTCGCATGCAAATGAATCAAAATTTAAAGAATAGAAATATAATCAAAAGAAATAAAAAGAAGATTAATCTAAAAATCACCTTTAAAACTTTGGTATTTTTGATTGATTTCTATTTTTTGTATGCGCAAATAAGTAACCCTTTTACATTGGTTATATTTGGCCTTTTATAGCTGAAAAAAATTAAAAAAAATACAAAAGTCCCATTTTTTTTGATTTTCTACTGTACATTGCTATTGTTGCTGCTATTCGTTTCGTTTTTCACAGGTACAATAGTGTGCTAGGGCTAACTTTAGGGTTTCTGCCCTTGTTGTTCTTTGGGTTGTTTAGGCGGACTAGGGTGTTGGGCTAGTGTAGGCTAGGGTTTGGGCCAATTGGGCTTTTAATTTGTATTTGGTTTAAGGAATTGTAAAATGGGTTGAGTTTTGGGCTAGTAATTTGTAACACCCTTAGTCCATATCCATCGCCGGAATGGGCTAAGAGGCATTACCACAAATACTTAGATTTCAAATCGTTAAAGTACATGTTATTAGTGATAATATTCATTCGGTGCTACGCTATATATAAAATATATAAAGTGCAATCGAATCACTCATGGCATAATGATCATTACCATACATAGAGTTAACTAATTAAAGCATGAACAATCAAAGTTACTAATTTATCTAAGTACACATATGTACGACCAATAGATCATATCAATTTATTCATGTTTTGTTCGAATGCCACAATAATTAGTCTTTAAGGTGCATAATCAACCGAACTTACTTCTCATATGTATATATTCATCATTATACTTTAAAACCTAAGTTACTATTCATTTGGTAAATTTTCCAATGCATAAGCCGTATGATAACATACTTAACAAGCTTTACTTAACGTCCACTTTGAGTTTTTACACAATCTTATTACTTGAATGTAACTATGCATAGATTCAAACTCATACATCAACCACAATAAGCATTTCATACCTATTACTTCACACATAGATATATAGGTACCATAACCACATATAACTAGACTTGAATCTTCGATTTTACCAAGATCATTAGGCACATTATCAACACCTAATTAAATAAATACATATACATACAATTTCATAACTTTATTAGGGCATATCACATATTTACTAAGTTCATTTGCATTAATACAATTAAATTCAAAAGTTAACTAAACAAAATGACCAAGCCATATTCGCATAGCTTCGGTTATACAAGTTCCAAAACAGACAAAATACATATCCACCTATACATGCCATAAGTTTGAAAATATAGACTTTTTAAAAAGGTACCGTAAATATATGATAGTGCGGATGACTTTGGAATTGATCCCCGAGCTCGTAACTTTCCGCCAAAGTCTATAAAATGAAACATAACACAATCACTCACAGTAAGCAAATTAGCTTAGTAAGCCCTAAGTAAATTAAACATTTAATGCATAATAATATCTCTTTTATTTAATAATTTGAAATAATTAATTCTACTTATGAATTTTATTCACATATAACCTCAGGCTTTCAATCCATATATATATAAAACATATATTTTCACTAAGCCAATTCACCTTGGCCGAATGTACATATTTACATCATCATTATATCTTCAATTTCATAACCAACTTGTCTTATACAATTGAATTCACATGTACACTTATAGACATAATTTCATCACTCAACTTTAACATTTCTTCTATGAACATCTGTAAAGCCGAATATATATATAATACAATAACTTTTCATATACTTTCTCATCACACATCAAGAAACCAATTCCTTTCATTTTCAAATAAATAATTAACTATCACGTTCCTGAGCAATTTAATTCGTTTAACTAATTCAATTATCACATCAGTACAAAGTCTCATAAACTTAAACTTTTAATTGTTCACCAGCAATAAGTCTGCTAGGTATAGACCTGAATTCAACATCGGCACAAGGCCTGCTAGACTTTAAGTCCGATATTCACTCACTGGCATTACGCCTGCAAGGCTCAAAGCCCGACAATAATAATAATAATCACCAGCTTAAAGCTTGCTAGGCCAAAGGCCCAAATAACACAATATAATAACCAAATCACAAAGTTTCAGATACTTCAAAACATATACTTCTAATTTCCACATAGCACAAGCTCATAGTAAAAGCTTAACATCATTTGAACATAGCACGTACCAAACACCTTATTTCATTTCATAACTTGCCATTCGGCCTTAACACATATCAAAGTCTCACTTTCATAGCAAAAATTTGCCATTCGTCCATACAACATATTGAACTCTTACCTTCATTTCATGCTTACCATTTGACCATAAAACATTTCATTTATTTTTCTTCCATCTCACCTTTACATTCGGCTGTGTACATACAGACAAATAACATCTAATTTTCAAGATATAACACATGTTTAATTACTTAAAACTTACCTCGAATGGTGTCGAATGATTACGAACCGGCTAATCTACTAACTTTGTTTTCCCCTATCCGAAATCGGCTCCCTTTGTTCTTGAGCTAAATTAAACAAATCGACTTATTTAATCACTTAACCAATTTATTTTCTTTCAATATATCTCACATATATGAAATTTAACAACAAGAATTACATAAGAGGTACTTAGGCCGAATTTGCTCCTTATTAATATGTTCTCCTATTACTTAAATCACCAAACTTAGCTTCTGACAATTCAATTATTCAAGCGTCATATTCGGCTATGGCATTTTTCATTCAAGACAAGAAAAATAAATAAATTCTTACTTAATAATATACATACGGCAAAACTCGTTTCCAACCATCTCAATATACTTCAACCTAAACAATTCATTATTATAAATCACATTCGGCAAATTGCTTAAACAAATTTAACATCTATCATCATCTTCTAACATCTAGCCTAAGGTGTCATAAGTTAACCATAATGGCCGAATACCATTTAGTCCTTAAAGTCACATATACCAAAATTTAACAAGCTCAAAACTCATCATACAACCATTTCCCATTTTAAAACTTCAAAACACCAACAATCTTATACATATCTTCCATGGCCGAATGAGTATTTAGCCATAAACTTAAAAATTAACACTTGGGCTATGTAAAGGACTTAACAACTAACTCAAAATCATAAAATTTAAAGAAAACTACATCAAAATCATACCTTAATCCAAGCTACACAATGACCGAATGCTCTTAACTTTTCTTTCTTTTTCTTTTCTTTAGTTTCGGCACAAACAAGAGAATTAAACAAACAATTTCATGTTTTATTAATTAATACATATATTAGTTATTAGATTACCAAAATGGCCTTTATAATTTCATTCCTTTTCCACTATCTAATGGCCGAATATGTCCATGCATTATATCCTTGGCCTAATTGCATTTAAGCCATTCATAATAAAAGAACAATTACAAATCGACACTTACACATAAACCATCTAATTTTTCTTTTATGCACTTGAGTCCCTATTTAATAATTTAACATCCAAATAAAAAAAATTATGACACTAAAATTTCACGAATATAAATTTTCACATAAATAACATCGAAAATAGTTTCAAAAGAAATATTCTGACTCGGATTCATGGTCTCAAAACCACTTTTCCGATTCAGGCCAAAATAGGGCTATTACATAATTGGTCTGTAAATAGACTGTTAAAAGACTTTGGTTACTTTATTATTGTTTGGGTTTTAATTTTTTTTATTTTCATTTTGTTTTTGGTTTTTATATGGTTTATAATAGACCCGGGCAAATTTTGGGCCCTACAAAATATTTATCATATAATTCAGAAAATAATAACAAGATCTGTCTTAGGTTTCATCCCCCTCAGGTATTTGAGGGATTTAATTCATGTTTATAAAGAATAACATCTCAAAATAACAAAAATAAAAAAACATAAAGAAAATCCTTAAAACCCTGAAGGAAATTGAAGAGAGATCTTCAGTCTTGAAGGAGATTCCAGCTTCTGAGATTGATCAATCAGCTTTCTTCGAGTAATCTCTTGCTTTCTACTCTGTTTCTCCCTTTAATCCTCTCTTAGGGTGTTTATATAGGCTTTGGAGTACCTTTTTTCTCCCTTAAGTTGCTTTTTCTGCATAGAATTAAAACGAGTCACGACAGGGACACGCCCGTGTGGCATGCCCATGTGAATCGGGATCAGGCCATGTTCAAGTCTACTAAATAGACACGGGCGTGCGGTGTACCAGTGTGAGGAACTCCAGGCCATGTTGATTTCTCACTTTGGACCATTTTCTCCGTTTTTGGCCCGTTTCTTGTTCTTTTTACTCTCTTATGCTCACCTAAGTATAAAACATGAAATTAAAGGATTAGGAGCATCAAATTCCACAATTCTAATGATAATTTATCCAAAAATGGGCTAAGCATGGGGTAAAAATATGTATCTAATATGGTTTATCAATGAGACCCAACAGAGGAAGACAATTCCAAAAGAATGAAGGATTCAAGAATGAATCTACTAAAGAGAAGGACCCTATCATATGCTATGAATGTAAGAAGTCGGGACACATTAAGTTTGAATGTCCTCAATAGAAGAAAAGAGGGTCAAGCAAACAAAAGCTTAAGGCTCATGTTGCTACTTGGAGTGACGAGGATTCATCAGACAATGAAGATCAAGAAGTAGTCAATCTTTGCCTTATGGCCATTAATGATATTAAGGTAACTTCTAACCCATCTACTTTAAATGAACATTCTTTTGATGAGTTGCAAGATGCCTAAGATGAATTGGGTTTGGAATTTGAAGTCATGATTTCAAAAAACAAGAAAAATGTTTCAAAATTGAGAAATGAAAATGACTTACTTTCTAAAACCAATAATGAACTTGAAGAGAAAGTAAATAAAATGAAATAAATTATTAATGAATTTGAAAAGAAGAATTTAGACTTGTATAATTTACTTTCAAAAGCTCATGAGGATCATCAAAAGCATCTTGAGTTGCTTAAGTGTGAAAAAGCTCACTCTAACAAAGTTTTAAAAAGAGGAGAAAGTTTAAAACAAAACTTTGTTAAAAATAGCTTTGTAATTAGCCCAATTTGCCTGGGCCCATTGGAATTCAAAAAAAAAATTAAAACGAAAATAAAACCAAATAAAAATTAAGTTCCAAGTCCATAAACACAAAAGCCAAAAATAAACCTACCTATAATAACCAAAATAAAAATTCAAACCCAAACTAAAATTTGACCCTAAACTTAACTCCTTAGCCCATTACATTAGACTCAAACAAAAATCCCAACCCAGGCTAAAGACCCGATAGTCCAATAGCAAAATAGGCCCAAATGGCCCAAAGATGAGAGACCCTTCAGAAACCGTAGGCACTGGTCGTGCCTCCGCGCTTCCATGCCTTCCACGGTCCTCCAGTTGGCCTCCTGCAAAATAGACTAATAGCCACAGCAACAGAAGGTAGCAGTTTGACAAGTGTGGCAAAATAACCGCAATGGACAGCAAAGAAAATCTAAGAATTTTGTATTTTCTTTTATTTTTATTTTAATCGGCTATAAAAAGAGTCGAATGTAATCTGTAAACGGGATCCCATTTTCTTTGTATACACACACGAATCAATACGAACAAAAGAGCAAAATTTCGATTATTAAAAATCGCAATAGAGCAGAGGTTTTTTTCCTTCTTTTCAAAAGGTGATTTACATTTTATAAGTTTCATTCTCTAAGTTTTTTTGTTTTGTTTTTTTATCTATTTATACGAAAAGAGGAAGAGAAATCAAATACTTACCAGACTTTACGTGGCCTCGGCATCGGAGTGCCTTCCTTCGACAGAGCCGAACCCAGGCGGAGGAGCAAGGGCCATAGCCTTTTGGTCTTGTGGGTATTTGAGAGATCACCGAAGAAGGAAAGGGGAAACCCTTAAATTTTAGGATTTAATCGTGAAAAAGGGGAAAGAAACCCTTGTTTTCTGTTTATATTTTTTAATGAAAATGGCACAAATGTTTTTTAATAAAAATTTTGATTTTAAACACTAAATAAAACGACAGCGTTTTGGTTATTGATTCCTTACATGAAATGGCGTCGTTTTAGCTGCGACCCGCACGCGTGTGACCCAACCTGGGAAGGATCCGCGTGTTTTCTTATTTTGGTCTTATTGCAAAAATAGTCCTTACACTTTTTCGCTACTATGCAATCCTAACCATTTTCTATTTTTCTTTTTTTTTTAATTTGGCCCTTTTGATTTTGATTTTTGTTCAATTTGGGTCCTTCGACCATTTGATGATAGAATATGTGAACAATGCCGTTTTGGGGATAGGGCACAATTGCCCAATAAGTCCCACTTTTGTAGCGCGTGTTTCAATTCAATCCTTAGATTGGCCATTTTCTTTTAATTGTTTTTAATTTGCCCCTAGAATTCTATTTTAATTTAATTTTAGTCCCTAGCTGTTTGAGTTTTACCCTTTTTAACTTATTATTATTTTATCTATTTTAATATTTTATAAATTCTTTATTTTAAACCATGTTGTTTTTTTTATATTTGTTTTAGTACTTTATATATTCTTTATTTTAAACCATTTTCTTTTTTTATTTATTTTAATTTTTAATATATTCCTTATTTCAAACCCTTTTGTTTTTTTATTATTTATATTACTTTGTTTTATTATATATACTATTTTATTTATTTATTTTTTTATATACACATTATTTAGTTTTAACCCCCTTTTAATTTAATTTAATTTAGAATTTGTTATATCCTTCTGTTAAATTGTTTTATTATTTATCTAATGTTTTACTTATTATTTATGTAAAATATTCTCTATTTATTTTATTCTATTATATATGTATATACTAATCATTTTAAAATTCGCTATTTTTTTATTGTTTTGTTATTTATCTATTTTTTATATATCAATCATCTTGTATATTTTCATTTTCTTTAGTTTTTTTTTTTGTATATATCTTTAAATTGTTATTATTTATTTTGTTTTTTTATTCATTTTCTTAAAATTTAGATTTTGTTACTTTCATCATTTTTATTATTATTATCTTCATGTTGGCCTTAGCATTGACATCATATTATTTGTGCTGTAAGAGCCCAATTTAGCCTAGGCACATACCATATAAAAAAAATAATGTTTATAGTCCAAATTTCACAAGGGCCCAATACCAAACTAAACCAAAATCTTAAACCTAAACCCAATTATCCCAAGCCCGAATTAAAACCCAATAAACTAACCCATTACAGCAACCCAAATACAAAATTAAACCCTTAACCCAACAGGCCCAAACCTATGGGCCCAAAAGGCCCAAACTAAATTAGAAACCTAGGGTTTCTGAAACCCTAAGTGCCGCAGCTCCCAACACAGGCCCCTTGGTCGCGTCGCAGTTAGTGCGTGGATGGCGCTCCTCACCGCTGTGTTTCTCGCCGTTGACCTGCAAAAAAAGGAAAGAAAGGAATAGATAGAAGCATAAACATGGCAAATCAAGATTGTAACTTTTTTTTTATTCTGTTTTTTTTTTTTGTTGGCTACAAAAGCCAAATACAAATAGTGAAAAAACTACGACTGACAGAATAATACAAAAAATGAAAAAAGCGATTTTCGACAGTTTTGATTTGCTTAGCTTTATTCTATTTTATTTTATTTTATTTTTTTGATACATACAAATACAAAGAAACAGTTAACCTGTCATTTTGTGCTAAAAAAAATGAAGAAATTTACCTCTGGCCACCATGTGCGACGACGCGTGTGATGGAGCTTGCGACGATCCGACGTTGGAGCTTCGGCCAGATTCTAGGTAACCCAGGCCAAGGGGAGAGCTTCTGTTTCTTTTTTTTTAAGGGGGTATAAAATGTTTTTTTTTGGGGCCGATTTTGACTTATATAAGCCATCCATACGACGTCGTTTTGGGGGTTGTTATTAAAGGCCAAAACGACATCATTTAAGGGCTAAAATCCGCGTATTGACTTGATACCGGGAAGAATCCGTGTATTTTTTGTTAAAAGGCTAATTGCTTTATAGGCCCTTCCGCATTTTTGCATTTTTGTAATTAGGTCCAATCGCATCCTTCTTTATTTTCAATTTGGCCCTTAATTAGGGTCTTTGTTTCAATTTGGTCCTTAAGGCCATTTTAAGGCAGGTGCTGGAATGGCGCCGTTTAAGAGATAGACATAATTGCCCAATAAGTCCCTATAGTGTGGCACGCGTTCCAATCTGATCCTTTTACACTTCTATTTCAAATTCTATTTTTTATTTTAATTTCATCCTTATTTCCTTATTTTTTATTCTTTTTTTATATTTATATTTTATTTCTAATTATTTAATATTATATAAAATAAATTATTATTTATTATTTATATTAGGCTATTTTATTAAATTCTATATTATTTTAAAATTTGTACAATCTTATTATATATTATATATTATTCTAAAATTTGTATATTGTATAACATTTAGAATTATTTTATCCTTGATATAAAAATATCCCATATATTGTTTTTTTTTTTAAATATGTAGTTTTTATGCATATATGTATTAGATTATTATATTATAAATAAATTATTATTTAAAGTTATATATTATTTATTTATTTAAAATATATATTACTTATTTTCTCATGAATATATATATTTTTAGAATTTGCTATATTGTTTTATTATTATTATAGTATTTATTTATTATTTTTTTATACATTATTCACCTTATTTTTATATATGCATTTAATCATGTGTAAAATCTTCATGTTTATTTCTTAATTTCTTTTTTAAATAGATTTTTTTTATTGTCTGCTTTCTATCTTTTATTTGATCATTCATATTTTTTTAGATTTGTAATCTTTATTTATCTTAGTATAATTATTATATTGCTTGCATCATTTATTTTGTTATGTTATTATTTTTACTTCATTGTCCATATTAGTACTATCTGTTAATATGCCTTGTATTCTTAGTAAAATGCTCTTTGAAATTTATGTTTTTGTAATGTACTAATGTCACATTTCATTCAAATCATTGTTTTAGAAAACGTATTTCATTTTTAATTGTAACCATTTATCCAAAAAAACACTTTCTTAAATAAAATAATATTTGGCATTTGGAAGTCTCGAGGGAAACTGTGCCCTAACTCACTGGGTTTCAATTTTCTTTGTTGAATTTACATAGCCAAGTATTCTTTTTGAAATCAAAAATTGCAAATTTTAAAAAAAAAACCTATTCTCGGGAAGTTAAGAGGTTGTGTCCTAACTCATTCGTTGCAACGTTTTGTTATCTCGAGAAAGGATTTCCAAGACGAAAAGGAAATTTGATATTTGAAAATTTGAAAGATTGTACTCTAACTTACTGAGTTTCGATGTTTCTTTAAAATTCAAAGAATCAAATGTCCGTTAAAAGGCTTTAAAATTATAAAAAGGATTTTATGTTTCATTTAAAATCTTTCCAAAGTATTCGATATTAGGACATTAAGCAATCAATTAGGTACCAATTTTTGGGCGTTACGAGGGTGTTAATCCTTCCTCGTACGTAACCGAATCCCAAACACATTTTCTCAAATTTCGTTGGCCAAAATTGATATTTTAATAAAAAAAACATTTTATAAGGTGATCCGATCACACCTAAGCAAAAAGGATTGGTGGTGACTCCATTTTTTGTTTTTAAGTCGACTCCCATTTTTTAAAATAAAAAATGGTTTCGACAGCTTGGCGACTCCACTGGGGACCAAGAAGAGAGTCAAGCTGTAAAGGTTGATTATTTTCTATCCTAATGTTGAAATTTTAAAAAATTTGATTTGAAATCATGCTTCATTTTATTGCATTTGGTTGGTCTTGTAAAGTATTTCTGCATTACATTGCATGACCGTTATGGTCACACCCTTTTAAGTGAGAGTGAGAAGCTACTGCTTCGTGAGGTTTTCACCTCCGTGCAGGATAGTGGATCGCTTTCGGGATACATCCATACCTATGTCTTCGTGAGATTTTCATCTCCGTGCAGCCATAGGGAAATGTATTCCCCTAAACTGAACTCGGTCTGTATGAGCCTATAATGGGTGAGGATCGAGGAATCTACTGGTTCGAGTACCTCAACTTTAGAGCTAAACCACACGTAGAAAACGAAAGGGCTCACCCAAGGTAGAACTATGCCAAACCTTGTGGTCACCCAGATAGGTGTTTGTTTATTTTATTTGTTTTATGTTTTATTTCATGGTACTAACTTGTTTTATTTCATGGTACTAACTTGTTGTGCTTTATTTTGGTGCATGTCATTTCATATTTTAGAAGGTATTGATTCACGGTCAGTTACTAAATTAGAAAGCTAGTTATGGAGAATGAATTTCTTGATAAAATGGAAGACAATGCAACTATCTGCATGTGGTCAGAGAAAATGTAATTAGAGAAAGGGGATAGCTTAGCCGAAGGGTACACATCAGAATTATAGGACTACACTCGCATTAGTGTGACGCAAAATAATCTCCAGGAATTAGAAGAAATATGGGATCAATGGAGTGACGAGACCAAGCAGTTGTTTTACTACAACTATGGGGATTTGTCGTACTTGCTTAACATGAAGGTAGATGAACATTTGTTTCGAGCCATCACTCAATATTGGAACCCTGCATATAATTGCTTTACTTTTGGAAGGGTTGATTTGGTACCCATGGTAGAGGAATATACAACTTTACTGCATTGTCCAAAGATTCAAGTTGATAAAGTTTACTCAAGGGTGACTTGTGTTCCAACCTTTGTAAGGAAATTGATGAACATCATAGGAGTTTTGACTGGGTCTTGTTACTTGGAATTTGGGGAGCCGTTAGATATGCACCTCTGCTCGTGTTGAGGCAATACAGATCAAAGTAGTTCATAGAGTAACACATGGTTTGGCTCAATGTGAGTTTTTGTATAAGGGAGATAGCTATAAGAAAAGGGTTAAGGAGATTTCTAATGCTTGGAATCAAACTCGTCGCATGAAAAGAGTGGACGTATGCCCGATAACAACCCTTGAATACAATGGGTGGTTGAATAAAAAGGTCAATGATAACATCCCTAAGCCAAGTTTGGAGGGTGCCCGATTTATGGAGGAGTACTTACAAGTGGTACCATCGGAGTTAGAGATCATAAAGCAAGATTTTGAAAGGAGGAGTTCAAAGCTTGGAAAGCGGATAGAGAAGTCGATGTTCAGAAATTGGAGGCCGAAAAATGAAGAAAAGAGAAGAAAAAGGTCGAGAAAGATCGTGATAGTTTAAAGACAGAATATAAAAAGCTACGTCTATCACTGAAGAATGTCGGATTGGGGAAGACTTCAAAATAGTGGCAACAGGAGATTCAAGAGGAAAAGGCCAAAGCTAACCGATGGAAGAGGAAGTTCCAAGAAATTCAGGCGCAAAACGAGGCCCTAGAAAAGAATTTGGCAGAAGGCCAGAAAGAAAAATGTGGATTAAAAGCTAGAGTAACTGAACTCGGAAAATCTCTTCATCACTATCGAAGTCGTAATTCTGCAATCGAGCTAAAGTCAAGTCTGAACAAGATTGAGAAATGAAGGGCAAGATAAAAAAATTAGAATCGACATTACAAAACTGTGAACTCCAAATCAAGCTTCTTGAAGCAAGAGAAGGGCATTGGAAGGAAGAGCTGCACCATTCTCAGGAGCAAGTTAGAAATAGGGATTACCTCATGGGTGAAGCCGTAGCTTAGATTCGAGAGGTAGCTGATCATTTACAGGCTGATACGTTGAGCATGAAATATGAGCTATAGTCAGATCGTGCCCAGATAGGTGTTTGTTTATTTTATTTGCTTTTTGGAATCGATGCCTTTTTGCATTCATGCATTTGCATTACATCACATCATATGCATTAAGATCCATAAAAGGACTCTAATTAGTTATAATTATTTCAGAAAGAGAAGAGAGAGAAAGAAGGGAAAGTTAATCTAGAAACTAAACACCATTACGGTACTCATGCTAAGACGAAAAACATGGATCAAAGACTCAAACAGTTCCAAAAAGACATGCAAGACCAGTTGCAAGAGCAGTTGGCAAAAATCCAACCGGATATGAAGGAACAAATGATGGAAGCCCAAAGAAATATGGTGGCTCAAATGGCTCAGCTATTGAATGGGGCAATGGACAAGGGAAAATGCCCTATGACTAATGTTGGAGAAGATAATGAAGATTATCCTCTGGGTTTTACCTCACCACATGCACAAACATAACTTGAGGTGTATCCCCGAAGGCCATCTGTCATGATTAGGCCTCAACAAGGTCAAGCTGATACTCAAGTGCCCATGAACTTCCAAGTTGGCCCAGAATCTAACCCAATAGATAACCCTGTTAATCCTGTTATCCCTGATTTAAATATAGTGGAGAAGGAAGGGACAAGAATTGAATCCTCAAGACAGTTAGAGGACCATTGTAGATGGTTGGAAGAAAGTTCAAGGCCTTGGAAAATGCTGATAATCACCATGGAATTGATGCTAAGGACTTGAGTTTGGTTCCAGATTTGGTGCTTCCTTACAAGTTCAAAATGCCAAAATTCGATAAGTACAATGGGACTAGCTGCCCTAAAGCCCACATTATCATGTTCTGTAGACGGATGACTGACTATGTTAATAATGATCAACCGTTGATCCATTGTTTCCAAGATAGTTTGGTGGGGGCAGCGTCTAGGTGGTACAATCAATTGAGCCATGCTAGGATTAATTCTTGAAGAGACCTAGCGCAAGCTTTTATGAATCAATACAATCATGTGATTGACATGACGCTTAACAGAATCACTTTGCAGAATATGCAGAAGAAATCAAATGAAAGCTTCAGGCAATATGTGCAAAGATGGAGGGAAGTTGCCATGCAAGTTCAGCCACCGCTCCTAGAAAAGGAAACTACAATACTTTTTATCAATACTTTGAAGGCCCTATTCATTACTCACATGATAGGAAGTACCACAAAAAGCTTTGCGGATATAGTAATGGCGGGTGAAATGATTGAAAATGTCATAAGGGGTGGCAAGATAGAAGCAGGGGAAAAGACCAAGAGGTCAGCTCCAAGGAAAAAGGAGAATGATGTGAATAATACGAGTGCATATAGCAAAGGGTACTCGAAGGCAATTACTATTAGCCAGCCAAAAGTAATTACCGCTGGGCAACAGGGTTCGATAAGGCAAGAATCTGGCACAAAGCAGAACTCTAAGAAGCTCCAATTTACGCTAATCCCAATGACCTATAGCGAGTTGTATCAAAGTTTATTTGACGTCTTTGCATGGCCGTACCAAGATATGCCTGGGTTAAGTACTGATATTGTAGTACATTGCCTTCCCATAAGAGAAGAATGCAAGCCAGTTTAGCAAAAGCTACGAAGGATGAGACTTGATGTGGTTCTAAAAATAAAAGAGGAAGTCAAGAAACAGTTTGATGTCGGTTTTCTACAGGTGGTTAAATGCTTAGAATGGGTTGCCAAAATTGTTCCTGTTCCTAAGAAAGATGGAAAGGTTCGGATGTGTGTAGACTACAAAAACTTAAATAAGGCCAGCACAAAGGACAACTTCCCCTTGCCTCATATTGATATTTTAGTGGATAATATGGCGAGATACTCACTATTTTCTTTCATGGACGGTTTCTCTGGATACAAACAGATAAAGATGCATCCTGAGGATATGGAGAAAACTACTTTCATAACATTGTGGGGTACCTTTTGCTATAAGGTGATGCCGTTCAGGCTAAAGAATGCAAGGGCAACATATCAAAAAGCTATGGTAACCTTATTCCATGACATAATGCACAAAGAAATTGAAGTATATGTTGATGACATGATCGTCAAATCTCGAACAGAAAAAGAACACATCGAAGTCTTGAAGAAGTTGTTTCTCGAGATTAAGCAAATTTCAATTAAAGATCAACCTGGCAAAGTGTACCTTTGGAGCTAGGTCAGGGAAATTACTGGGCTTCGTAGTCAGTGAAAAAGGAATCGAGGTTGACTCGATAAGGTCAAAGCTATACAAGAATTTCCTCCACCACGCCAAAAAGAAGTTCGAGGTTTTCTCAGAAGATTAAATTATATTGCTCGGTTTATTTCACAATTAACTGAGAAATGCGATCCTATATTTCGCCTGATTAAGAAGCACAACCAAGGTGCTATTGAGATGTGTGGACGTTGTTGAAGCAAGGAAAATTTTGGAAGAAGTTCATGAGGGTGTTTATAGGACACATGCTAATGGTTTTACAATGGCTAGACAAATTATGAGATTTGGATACTATTAGTCTATCTTGTAATTTTTCGTGTATTGTTTAGCATTTGCATTCTATAATTTATTAGCATATTCATTTTATTCAAAAATTATCATTTCAAATAAAAACATTGCCACATTTCATTCAAAATTCTTAAAGGCAATACTCGGTATTTAAGAGCTTCGAGAAGATTGTGCCCTAACTTACGGGGTTTCGATTTTTCTTGTCAAATCTAAGTAATTGAGTACCCTTTTTAAATCAAGACATAAAATTTTCAAATAAAAGCTTATTCTCAGGAATTTGAGATGTTGCATTCTAACTCACTAGATGTAACATTTTGTTATCTCGAGGTAAGGGTTATTAAAAACAAGGCAATATTTCGTGTTTAGGAATTCGAGAAGTTTCTCCCCACTTTCTCCCCAAAACTTTTACTCCCCTCCCATCCCAACCCCTCATCTACCCAAAATCCATTTCCCACTAAAATTTTACTCTCCTAATTACTTTTCCTCAAAATTTTACTCCCAAAACCCCTTAAAACTTTTTATTTTCCCCCAAAATTTTTACTCATTCCCACTTTCCCCCCACTTTCCCCCTTAAAACTTTTACTCCCTTTTCATCCCACCCCCATCTACCCCAAACTCATCTCCCCAATTTTTTTTTAATATTTTTCCTCCAAAATTTTACTCTCCCTATTTACTTTCCCTCAAACTTTTACTCCCAAAACTTTTTATTTTCCCTCTAAACTTTTACGTCTCACTATTTACTCCCAAATAAAAAATTAAAACTATCAAAAAAAAAACCCCATAAACATAAATAGTAATAATTTTATTTATATCTTCTATTTATATTATTAAATTAAATTTCACATTTTATATTATTTATATTATTGAATTGTTTATTCATATTGAATATTTATATTAAAATTGAATTATTAATGATGCCATAAATTATTCGTGTTAAAATTTTATATTGGTATTAATTTCACATTCTATCTTTAAAATAACTTTAATTAAAAAGTCACATTATTACATTTAATATTTTTTTTAATTCCAAAATACATAATGATAAGAATTTGAAGATAATTGAAATGAAACAACTAAGCAAACAAAAAAGATAACCCGTATATAAAAGATTAATAAATAAATTATCAGGTGATGAAAGATAATAAAAATTTTAATTATAGTGGAAAAATTTTATTACGATGGGTGATAGTGGTTACAAGAACCCAAAATTATTTTTTAAAATTTAACTCAAACAAATATATTCAATTCGATTCGATTTGAATTCTTTCTCACTCGACTCGATTCGAGAAAATTTCAAATAAAGTTTAAATGATAAAATAAGATTCAAAAACTCAATTAACTCGAATTTTTTTATTCGATTCGATTCGATATGATCGAATACTCACCCCTACTTAGAACACCTATCAACCAATTTTAAAAAATCTAGAAAATTAACATTACAAACAAAACCCATAGACATTATCATAACAAACAAAACCCATCAATCCATAATAACACAAAATCAAACAAAAAGACAATGATGAGAAGCAAATCAAAACCAAGACTCATTTAGGGTTTTTAGGTTCTTGAGATTCAAGACTTGATGAAAAGAAGCCATGGTCAAGTTCCAAGATGATTCAACGATGGTGGCTCAATTCGACGTTAGTGAGTAGCAACAGTGAAGCGACAACCAGGGGCTTTGAAAACAAAATATAAAGTAGAAAAGAAAAGAAGAAACGGGAGAGAAAAATGAATGGTGGACTGTTTCGTGCTTCTCCAATCAGTGACGACATCGAAGTGGAAGCAAGGTGACCAGTAGAAAAGAATCTCAATAGGATTTCAAAGAGATTTTTGTAAAAATAATTCAGAGGAAATGAAATATTTGGAGGAAAAAGTTGACTAGAGAACAAATGTCGGTGACAACGCCAGAGTGCGACTGTGGTACATGCTGGCAACGACTAGGGTCAGGAAAAAGAGGAAAAAGGGGAAAATGAGAAAATGAAAGAACAAAAGAAATGGCATTTCTATATCATATTTGTATGGAATATTTTAATAAATTTATATAAACATTGATGTAAAGTGTAATTAACAATATATCGGCACATGTAATAGTCTTACAATGTTACAATTTGTCCACTGGTCAACTGTTTTGTACAATTTATAATCACAGCTACAGCTAGAACT